>JAMAGK010000043.1:0-306918 GCA_023626135.1 Talaromyces sp. R2412 | reverse complement strand
AAAATAAAAAGATAGAAGTTTTACTAATAAATAAATAATTTATAAATAAGATGTATGACTTTAAATAAAATAGAATTAAAATAATTAAAAAAAAATTAGAAATTAAAATTAAAAATATTTTATTAATTAATTAATATAATAATTTATTAAGATTATTTAATAGTAACTCTAAATAAAAAAAATAAAAGTTTAAATAGTAATATTAAAAATAAATAAATTTTTAATAAAAATCCATTATTAATAAAAAAAATTATATTATAAAGAAGTAAATATAATCATTTTTTATATTAAATGAATAAAATTTATAAAGTTACTTAGTCTTTTATAATTAAATTATCTAGACTAACGTAATTAGGTGACGCGGAGTGTCACATGACGGGTAATATGTGTAGTCAAGGGGCCATTGTAAAGCCATAGCGACGTCACAAGACGTCATGGGACGTGCCAATAATATTATTTAATTTTATTAATTTTTTAATAGACTTTAATTAATTATTAATATAAATTTAAATTAATATAGTACTTAGTTATTTATTTAATAAATTAATAATAATACTGTATTTTTTTAATCTCTACTAGTACTTTATATTTTATATTATTATAATTTAATTTTTATTAAAAATATAATAGATATATATTCATTCTTATTATTATTTAAAAAATTAATTTAAAATAAAATCATTTAGATTTTTTAATTAATAAAAATTTTAATTTATATAAAAATTAAAAACCTAAATATTTAGTAAAAATAGATTTTAAAATAAATTTAAAATAAATTTTTATATTACTTTATAATTACTAAAAATAATATAAAATTAAAAATAAAACTAAAAAAATTAAATTCATTAAAATAATTTATAAATTTAAAGTTGCTTTAAATTTATATAATCTAATTTATTCAGATAATCTAAACTACATAGATTTAGATTAGGTTTGTAAAGATTAGAACTTAAATCCTAACAGTTTAAAAGAATATAGGCCGATCTAATCCTAAATCGAACCAAATGACACTCTAAAAATTTTATAATTATAATTTTATCTTATAATATATTCATTATCTATAAATTAAAAAAAAAATATTAGAGTTTTTATAATTATATTTAAATTTAGTAAATATAAAAAGAATATTATAAAAGATAAAAATTAAAAATTATAATTTTATTTAGTTTTTTTTTTTTTTTTAGTAAAGAAAAAAAAAATATAAAGTTTATAGCTATATGTTTTAAGGCTTTATATATATTACTATATTAATCTATATATTATGTGTAGGTTAACTAAGCAACCCTTTATTTAGATAGCCTTAGGTCTACAGAGATTTGAAATCTCTTAACAATTAGTCTTAGTCTGTCAATATACCTATATGCTGGCCTCAATTGCCGAAGGTTGCCTGCTTCTCATGAATAACCCTGACACTAATATAATAGTTTTTACTTCTATATTTTCTATCTATTTTATAAAAAACATTTTAGCACTATAAAACACTATAATAAAATATTACTAAATTATATAGAAAAAATACTCTCATTATAAATAAAATAATTAATAAAACCTATAATAATGAATAAATCTATATATACTTTTCTTTTATCATTATAATAGCGTTATATATTAAAATATATAAAAATAAAATAATAAATTAAAATAGTAAATAATAAAAAAAACTAATAATTAACTATATAAATAAATAAATTAAATTAAATTTTAACTACGATACTATCTATCCTAATAACAGTTATAAAACTTAATCTTTTTTAAATTTATCACTTAATTATACACAAAAGACCAAACCCTGTTTAAGAATGGCTCTGGGTCTTCAACAAAAAAAAAAGCTAAACTTTTACAGCCATCCGTACAAATGCACCATGTCGCGTGAAATTCGAAAGAAACCAGAAGAAAATAAATGACTTCCTGGTATGTGCAAACAAGAAGAAACCTTAACGCCGTGATAGTGCCGAACATGTAAAGGTATAAAACATCGAGGTGAGGCGAAACGATAAATGAGACTAGAACTATTCATAATCCTTGACATATCGGTCGCCCAGGTCGAGATCCCACATGGGTCGTTCCACGACAGCCAGCTCGACAGCCTCTTTAGTAGAAATGTCTCCCTGAGAACCAAGTGGAACGACGCCCAAGATATCACGGAACTTGTGCGAATGCCAGAATATCGGAGAGGGCTCCTTACCATCTTTCTCCCCGTCGGTATTGGTATTGTTGCTCACAACAACAGCATGGCTGGCTCCGTTTGTCAAGTCCTTGCTGGCATCGTCACCATTAGTCATTAAGCCATTGACTGATTCTTCATGATCCGCCAATTCGCGGCGGAGATTGGCAAAGTCAGGCTCACGGGTCGGTAGGAATGGATTCCCAGTCTCAGTTCCATCCACATCGTCGTCGTTCTGTCGTTCCAGTCGATGTTTCTCGACGTCCACTAATTGCGCATCTTTCAAATTCTTGCCTTCGATCCTGCGGATTTTTGTGCCCATGGAGACAGTTGCTTGAGACGCAGGAATCAAACTACCAGCTCCACTATTGTATTTCATTCGTTCTTCCTTGCTTTCATCCTCAACGGTTCGTTTTCTCTTCTGTGTGTTTGGTGCCTTGACAATATCTGTGGTGGTGGCAGTACCGGCCGTTGGCGTCGGCATATTGCGTGTCAGATCGAAAATCCACATCCATGATGGTCCGTATAATAGTAGCTTGGTTGAGCCTTGGAATACATCACAGAAACCTCCCATAACACGGTCCCTTATGTAAGTAAAATCTTCAGGCAAGTGCGACTTGGGGTTTTGCTGCGACCATTCAGAGAATTTTCCCTTGAGCACCTCATATTCCACTAGCTCGTGGGTGCTTGTGAGAACGACCAGGCGGTCTTCGCCAGGTGCGGATTTGTTAGGGTTAACACCGGTCTCTGGACGGAACGACATAAATGCAACGCCCGAGCGGAGTGAAGGCATTGGTGGCAGATGCTTCCAGTGCTGGCCATCAATATCGGTTTCGTTTTCGTCGTCCTCGTCGGACTCATCGTCTGACGACACTGTTCCATTTGAAACTTTCTTGGCCGGTGCCAGCTGCCCAGGGGCCTTCTCGAGCACCCAACTGTCCACAAATCCTGACAAATCTCCCGTCGCCACCAGCTTGCTATCGCTAGAGAAAGTAACTGTGCGTATTGTTCGGTCGTAACTTCCAAGTGTGCCTTGGGTTACTCCACGCATACTGGCTCCTTTGCCAGAGGTTCGTTGAACGTGCAACAAAGTGGGATGAACGCGCAATGTCTCATCAGGCGAACTTGGGGGTAACAATTTTGCAAAATATATGTCGTTGTTCGGTCGGATAATTGAAAGCCATGTGCGGTCAGGAGACAAGGAGACAAACCGGGCACCGCCATTTGCGACTGACTGAGGAACGTCCAAGTCTTCTATATGGAGTGTATTATCCTCGTCATCTCCTGGACTTAGACTGAATAATCGAAGATCGTTCATTGTAGAAATAACCAGCACACTTCCGTCGGAAGAAAGTGCAGCTGATGTGATATTATCTTCGCCCTGTTGACTCTGTCAGAGACATGAAATAAAATCAGAGGAAAATAAAATCTTCATACCGGAATCAGAACCCTGGCCACCAATCGCTTTCTTTGATTTTCTGCACTTGTTCCCGGGTCTTGCGCTATTCGCCAGATTCTTGCTTCCCTTTCCCAGTAGCTCATAAGATACCTTGCTGTAGATGAAGATGCAAGTTGAGAGATTTGAGGAAGGTTGGATAATGTTCGGTGGTGTTCTTTGCCAAATTCTCGCAGCGGCAAGACGACAAGGGTTGCGCCCGGTCCTACAATCGTATAGTTAGTTATGAAGATCCCAACTTTCAAGAGTAAGATTCAATCCATACCTCCTGAAACCGCAATGCTTATATCCTTCGACTCGTAAACGGCAAACTTCTTCACATCATGCGTATGATAACGTCGGTGCATCACTTCGGCCCACCGGCGTGATTTGTCATTTTTCTTGCCCGGATTCAATCGATACAGGACGGTCTTTCGATCTGTTCCACCACTAATAACTGACTCTCCATCAATACTGACGGCCACGTCGAGCACATCTGCCTTGTGGGCGTGCAGCCTCTGGATTAATGAGTAGTTTTTCGCGTCCCAGAATCGAATTTCGCCTGTGGAATCGCCAGATACCAAAGTCCCGTCCGGCAGTGTTTTGATGCTCCATACTAGAATCTCCTTGGGGCCACCTGCGGGGCCTCTGCCCAGGGAAATTGTTCGCAAAAGACGCCCGGTGCGAATGTCAAACAGTCGGATGGAACTGTCCGCGTAGCCTGCCACGAGAATGTTTCGGTTCTGGAAAGTGATGCTGAGGACTCTCACGTTTTTCGTTGTCGATGCTTGCAAGCGGCGAACAAATCTCAAGTCATTATCGGCCGTAGACAAAATCACAATCGACCCATCGGCGCAACCAATAGCCAGATGCTGCCCGGTGTACTCGCCATCGGCCACATTCTGCTTGCTGTTGTTTTCCAGTGTCCATCTCGGTTGAGCTGTCAAACACCAGATCTCTCCATAGCTTCCACTCGAGTGCCGCGCCGGCACTCCCTTTTCCAGATCCCACTCGGTAACAGTGTTTGTATATCCAATGCTGAAAAGTCGCAGTCGACCAGGGACCCTGAGCCCGCTTCCGTCGGCTGATTCTTCGATCGGATCAAGTGTCCACGCAAGGCCTTCGATACTGCGGTCCTTTCCACCTCGGATAATCGTCTCTTGGAACCAGGCACCCCGGAGCGGATTCCAAATCTCGATATCACCATTGGCTCTGCCGACAGCAAGTCGAAGCGTGTGCGAGCCTTGTCCGGCAGCCTTTGGCGATGGCGGATGCGAGAATTCGAGCGCATTGATGGCTTGTGGGTTGTAAGGAACGAAGCGACAGCGATGCAGCTCCATGGTGCTCGGTTTTTCTGTGTTTTTGTCTTGCTTCTTTTTCTTCTCGTTGCTGCTAGTAAATATCCAGCCAATGTCGATAGGATAACTCAAATCCGAACGGGATTCAAGCATTCGCAGCCATCGCTTGCTAAGAAAGGACTAGCGAATCTAGAGAGGGAAAAAAAAGCAGGTGTTGACTTGGGTTGATTTGAGCTCTTCCGCCAATTTTCTTCCGCGGCGGAAATATTTTTCTATCGAGGGAAATTTTTCGCGGCCTTATCAGTCACGTGACACGGCTATACTTGCCTGTTCTGTGGGCCAATCATGTTTCCCGATGTATATACTATATGTCAACCTTATTGGGTGATTACTAACCGACTGGGCTCTGAGTTGGTTCCTAAGAAAGAATCCTTATTAAGAATGTAATTTATATAAATTAATAATTATTTATAAAATTAGAAGATTATACTTTATACTATTAATTAATTTAATATGTTTTTTTTTTTTTTATTTTTGATTCATATTAATTCTATTATATTATTTTTAATTTTCAATATTGAGTTAATATTTATATGAGCGGGGGTCCAAATTGTTGGCAACGATCTGAGCCCCAGCTATTTTCAACTCGAACCCATGCAGAGTGGGAGCTTCATATGTGCTGTGGTGGTTGGCACAAGGTTTCTGGAACCCACAGAATCACTGGACTGGGTGTGGAAACATTTTTTGTGACACTGTATACTCGCCGGAGCTAGTCCCTTAGGTAGATGTATAAAAGTCTGACCATGGCGGGGTAACCTGTTTACGTTCTTCCACCAGCTCACTCGTGATTAACTCTGTAACTGACTCTGAATCTGCGCTCAAGTATTCATCATGAAACTTGTCATTGGTGGCTCGACCGGCTACGTGAGCACCGAGCTCATTCGCCAGGGTCTCCCAAAACCAACCATCACCTCTATTGTTGCCTTGGGCCGCCGTGACGTCCAGCCACCGGCAGAATCCGAGGCCTTTGCTGCAAAGCTCAAGTCGGTCGTGGTAGACGACTTTGAAAACTACTCCGACAGCGTGAAAAAAGAGCTGGAGGATGCCGATGCCTGTATCTGGTATAATATCTTTTTTCCACGATTGAACATGCATGTCCTACAATAGAACTAATGGGTCAGGACCATCGCCGTGACGCCCATAAACCTCCAGACCCTCCCCTTCGAGGAAACTGTCAAGATATCCCGCGATTACGCCACTGTCGCCATCCACACTCTGAGCTCCCTCCATACCAAGCAGGGCGCACCGCTGCGCTTCATCTACATGAGTGGCCACTTTGCACCCCGCAGCATCGACGAGGTTCCGGAGCAACTGAAAAACTACGGCATGACCAACTACGGCCTAGTGCGGGTATGTGCACCTACACATATGCACAACCCCTAGATATAATTTTAAAAGCTATATGTGCTAACAGCTGCAGGGTGAGGCTGAGACTCTCATCCTCGGATACGGCGAGCAGTCCAACGGCTTAGTGCAGGCCTGCGTCGTCAAGCCCGGACTCATCGACTCGCCCAGCAGGCCGAAAAGGGAGATCCCCGGTCTGCCTCACATCGAGTTGACGGACATCGCCGCGGCTCTACTGAACCAAGTCGTCCATGGCTTTGAGAAGGACACCCTGAGCAACGATGACATGGTGCGCATTGGGCAGAAGGCGCTGGCTGAGCAGACAGCTTAACTGGTGATCTTCAGCGCGGTGCTGCAAGGTTTGCTCTATATACTTATTTTGCGCCCTCTAAACTTTTCAGTTTCTATTATTATTATTGCCTTGCACAGTTCCATAACTTGCTTAATAGACTCGCTGTACATGCTGAGCACTGACTCGCGAGGCGCGATGATCTCCTCCCTATTAAGCTTAAAAGCGGCTGAAGCACAACACCGTTATAAAGGGGATACTTGCGTGCTTACGGGGTAATTACTATTAGCTCTGTCTTACAGGACTACAGAGTACAGTACATGACTGGAAAAGCTGCCTATAATTGCCCTACTTTATTATTTACTAGTTGTCTTCAAGATTGTAACGTATGATTCGATGCTGAGTGGCTTAGGTTTGGTCTTGTCCGAGTTTGATCTGACGAGGGGCTACGCATGCCGAGACTGCGTCAACAGTATGCTATGATTCTATGCCTCGGCCTTTATTAACGCATTCTTCGATCTGGCGATTCTCCTCCTGCCCCTACCATCTATCTTCCACATGCAGTTGACGCTTCGTCGAAAGATCCCCGTCATGTTCGTCTTCGTTCTCGGCTACAGCTCAGCATTCTTATTCTTTACCCGCTTCGTTATTATCGTCCGTCTCCCCGCGTATGAAGCTACCGGCCAAGACTGATGGCGGAAAAAAGAGCAAAAGTCATTACCTCCCATTGTACCGGTGACAAATTTTCCCGTAAATGGTTTGATAACACCTCACCATCTACAATTCGGAACAATCTTCCATCCTTCTGCTCCACTTAAGACGCACTTTCATTCATAGTCCTAATTACTGTTTTTTGTCTCTACTTTTGTCAGGCTTTTCCTAGCTCCTCTCTGTTTCTGTATATCATAAATAACTCGTCTACATTATGCATGTTTCAGTACTATGGATGGAACAGCCTGGAATTGCTCCACGAGTCCAGTCCTAATCATCATCTTCGCTGCTTGTACTGCCATTGTCGGGCAACAGAGAGTACTTTTGACATAAATATATGGGATACTTTTCTGTCCATATTCGCTGTCGCTCTTCCGCCCGCTTTTCAAGGATCCATTTCATGAATCTCTGATGAATTAGATGTGGTTGGCGGTAGTGGAAGACGCTGGCTTTCTCGCTGTTCAGCTATGGCGATTGCACTTATGCTGCCGAAATTTTCTAACTTTGTGTATTAAGATTCAAATGGGGATATTCTAGTCTAAATAGCACTGTAGACTGGAATAACTTGTTTGATGCCGAACAATTGAGTAGCAGAGCTAGCAGTTCAGCTTTGTTCTTATTATGCCGGGAAGCCTAAACCATATATGTCCTTCATAGAAACCCTTCCGGGGCTCTTCGGCAGGCCTGGGCTTCCCACTTAATGACGACTTTAAACCTTTTTGGTAAGCTTTGAATATACGAGATTATGTTATGAGACTGTCTAGACTTACCTCTGCTCACCTCATTGGTTTTTCACCCGAATCAACGCAAAGTATTTTCGATTATTCGAATCTTGCATCAACTACCTAGCTCAAGCGAGATGACGTTTTATTCATCGTAATATACTGTTTTAATGTCGTAAATTTTAGCTTTTGGTCATCCTAAGTGTAGATCTAAATTTCGCGGTATATCTAGGCATATTGCCGGAAGCGCCGGATCCGAAAGTACTTCCCATACTAATTAGTACGTGGAAATATTTGAAAAAGAACGTTTTAGTAGTACGCCAAAGGAAGACGTCGTTTCGTAAACTTTCTTCAGATCCAGCCACTCTAGAATCCTACGAGAGGGCTGATAGTAGTTACCTAAATATTTTCTAACAGATCGTCTGATTGGCTGGAAAAGTACCTGGCCTGTGTAGTTACATCGCCTTTGGTATTCTTATTTCCCGGCCGAACTCTGCGACTGCTATGATTGGCTTGCACCAGGTAGAATTTGAGAAGTGCTTGTCAGCGATGACTCGATTGTTACACACAATCAGCTAGCAGCACGAAAGGATCTACAGGGTAGTTATATAGTTTACGAGTGGATTAGCAAAGCAAAGCATCTACGGGCTATAAAAAGATTCCATAGTCCTTCTTGGAAATGATTAAAGCTCTCAAGTGCTATAATAGCATATAGATCTTTCAGAGGACATTGAAACCAACTACAGCCATGACCTTTAAACTTTGGACAGCGGCTTTTGCTGTATATTCTACCGCTGCTGCGACAGCCTTCGAAAAGGCCACAATTGCCGTACACCCTGTCGCCCAGGACTCTCATTATGTTGCGAAAGTGACTGTGGGAAATTCCACGGTTAATCTTGATGTGAAGACCTCATCTGGGGAATTGTAAGTGAAACCTGACATACGCCCTGATTGCATTGTACTACTGCCCTTCATATAATCAAGCAATATTGGACGAAGCTTACTCTCATTAGCTGGGTCTTTTCTTCCCTGACCCCTCCAAAGCAGCGTGAAGGACACAGATACTATACTCCCGGTTCATCTGCCACTGAATGGAGAAACTCAACATGGGGGTATTCGGTGGACAACAGTCCCACAGAGGGTATCGTGTTTTCGGATACAGTCACTGTTGGTAATATTTCTTACAACAATCAAGCCGTACAGGCAGCAACGTATGTCGATTTTGGATTCCCGGACGACCACACAACAGACGGCGTTTTGGGCCTTGGCTTCCACCAACAAAATAAGATCAGCCCTGTTCCTCAACATACATTCTTCGAGAACATCCAGGCTTCACTTGAACAGCCTCTTTTTACCACTTGTTTAAAGCATAACCAAAGCAGCAGCTTTGATTTTGGTTTCATTGACCCGTCCAAGTACACTGGAAAAATATTTTACACGGATGTCGACTCCTCCAAAGGATTCTGGGCATTCACTGCTGACGACTACTCGATTAATGGCTCGAAAGGAGGTAGAACTATTACAGGCATTGCAGGTAAAAAGATCAACCTTCATCTATCCAATTTCATACTTCTCTCAGCTATACTGACTAACAGTTCTTTGCAAAGATACCGATAGTGCTATAAACCTGCTTGATGATGACATTGTTGACGCATACTACAAGCAAGTTGATGGAGCTTACTTCAATGGAACCGACAGCGGATATATTTTTCCCTGCCAAAGTGACCTGCCCACATTTGCCCTGAATATTCATGGCTATGATGCGACAATACCTGGTGAACAAATAAACCTATACCCAATCAACTCTACTTTTTGTTATGGTGGTATTCAGTCAAACACAGCCATAACCGCAAATGCCGACCCTGGTGTGAGTACCTTTGGCAATGTTCTACTGAAAACTCAATTCGTTGTGTTCGATGGCAAAGGTCCCCGGATTGGATTTGCAGCACAGGCCTAAAAGTTTTATGATTGAAAATGGTTCCAATTGCTTGTCGCAGTCTGGTAGAAGAATGCTAGAGAAATGCATGCCAAACTCCTTCGATGTTAAATTATATGAGAGGACCATTGTGAATCTCTTTACATGAAGCCGGTAGTCTCATATGGCTTTTATATAGCTTTTTTAAACAACTATGTATTTACTGTCTTTTCGTATTTTTCATATATTAGACCCTCATATCGATCTTTTTAGGTTAAAATAGGTTAAAATTTCTCGATTATAACACGACCTTTGTACAACACTAAACCTCATGGCATCTGTATAGGGGTGGGACAAGCATATATACGACATTTATTCAGCATTTTGAATCTCCATATTTATTATACAGAAACTTAAAATGATTAGGAAATCACTAAGACATTATTTGTGCCCTATTTTTGCGGTGTCTATATACCATTCGTGTCGTATTTCGATCACTATATGACTTATATGGGAAGTCGAACTCTCAGGCAAATCATTTGTAAATAACTTGCACAGTTTATACAGCATTTGCGCAGCATTTCAACTTGTCATGAAAAATATATAGGGAATCGAAATGGATTGCTCTTGAACTTTTTTGGGTGGAATTATAAGGCTACTGTGCGCCGGCCAACTAACTTCTGACCAGAACAAACATTTCAAGTACCAGGGCTGGTTGCGGCTGGAACTGTGCACAGTTTGTGTGGAATATAGATGGATGACAATTTCCATACATGAACTACTATCGTGCTTGTAAATAATATCCCTACATGGCCTTAAAAAGCCTTTGATGTTCATCCCTAATACAATTAGCCTCTGACGGAATAGATTGCTCCCATCTGTTCTGTGTCCGGGATGTATTCCCAACATATTACAGTTTTAAACTTGGCGACGCAGCTTCTCATATGGTCAAGATGTTCGCTTGGCGGGCACGTCTCCATCTAAAGATGCGTAACAACGCCGACTGCCTCCCAAGAGTAGCAATGGGGCTGTAAGGACTAATTAGTATAAACACTGACCACATGTCTGCAAGAAACGTGAAAAGTCTTTCAAGTTTGGTATAACTGGTGTAGAAGCAGCTTGAAGAGATGCTTTAACATGGGTCCGAGCCAGCTATTCAGTACAAACTGGGCTGGCATGTTGAACATTATACACAAATAATATTTTATATTATTGTTTCCTATTAATCCCATTTGCTGAATCTTTTATACTATAGTGGGCCTTCTTGTAATAGGTATTCCACTTTGTAGCTACGTTATGGTCATTCGTTATCTAATCTATTTGGAAAGGAATTAATTTGATTTTGAGATTTTCTTCAGATGGGGTAAGTACAGACTTCGCTAACGCCCACGAGTGGGATATTAATAGGACTAGGACGAATAAAAGTAATTTAATTCTTTTTTCTAGGTTATATAATCAAACTAACTAGCTAGTTACAGATGACATTCATTATTCATTCATTCCTTTCTTCCTTATTAGTGCGGATTGTGTTAGCCTACTCTGTAATGCGGCAAGTTATAGCTCGTCTGATAACAACCAGCACCTAACAAGATCGTACTAATTGTACCAATTCCTATTATTGCGTCGTATTCACTGTAGTTGTATGATGTGCCGATATTCGCACTCTCTTGTGAAGGCTAGAATGATAGTTTCCATTAAACGTAATCTAGTACTAGTTAACAAGTATGTACTAGCGACGTGAACTAGGAGTGAGGGGTATCTATTTATCTATCACGTTGACGAGTCAAGACTAATGGGACCTTTTCATAAAACTTGAATGAAATCTGATTATCTGCAACGATGGCATGTTCCCCGAGATGGCAAGAGAAGCGGCCTACCAAGGCGCAGAGGTCTTGCTCAGGACCGCGAGGTATCCACCTACTTTCAGCTATGACGAAATACTAATCGTATGTGTAAAATGACCTCATCTACGTACCTACGGAGTACATACTATTGACTAGAATCTCAAGACACCACATGTGCAGCCCACGATTGTTCGGCCTGGCCGATTGGCTATAGCATATGGGACCACCAAATTGTGGAGAAAATCGACGGTATGGGAACCTTGATGAAAGCGAGAGGCCGGGGGAATGGGGTCTTGGACCCTTTAGCTGCCCACTCCACGTCAACATAAAAATTGAATTATGTTGTTCACGACAAGCCACGAGGCCCCCAAGCGGCCCCACCCAACAAGCTCTGCATACAGTGCATAGTAGATTTTCTAGCAGACTAGAAGTGCAAGAGAAGCCAATGACCCAGACTGATCTGCATATTCTTGCCGAGACGAGTATGCCAAATGCCTCATTTAGGGCTGAAAATGTCATGTGATTGGCTGAAATCTGATTAGTCTTGGCGGTCGTGTTTCCACTTTCACTAGTCATCTTTGAGTAACTATTATGTTCAGCCAATCAAAAGTGCAAGTCGCGACAAACGTCTACTATAAATCCTCTATCTAAAGGAGCACCGTTTATCATTGTATATAATATCGATGGGCTTGTGGCGTCCAGCTATGAAGTCTGAGAACCATGTTGGAGAAGCCGTTGCGTTTATTTTGTGGAGTACATGTATTCGAAGTACATCATATCCTAAAAATAACAGCGAAGTTTAGACCCTATGGGGCAACGCAGTTTCAGTCTGTAGCTGTTCATAGGTATAAAAAAGCAAGGTCCATTCCTCTGTTGATCTCAAGTAATTACTCACCCAACTCACTTATCAGTTTTTCTTATTCAGAAGTAACTCATACCTTTGCTAAGGCTACTTTTGACAAAATGAAGGCCAGCGTAACTAACTTGCCCGACGCCGGCACATCTGAGGCCTGGTTTGCAATTCGACTTCAAATGGTGTTTCAGAGTCATTAAACTAATTTGCTTGTCAAACCAGATGCACCTCATAAATTTGTCGGCGACTTGACCTTTCATCACTTTAATATGGTACTCTCTGGCGCTTGCACGGTTGTCACTTGTTTGGTAATCTTCGTGGTTATTGCTCGACATGCAACGCACCTAAGTGATCCAAATCAACAGCTTAAGTAAGTTCAATAAGCCTTCTTCTAGAGACACGACATTATTGGAGATACTGACGGAAATTCATTCAAGAATTATGAGAATTTCTATATTATTCCCATTATATACGATCTACTCATTTCTTTCAATATGCTTTCCCAACGCATATGTCTATATGGTTGGATGGATAAAGGTTTTCCAAGGGGTTGCCCTATATTGGTTTCTCTCGTTGCTCTTGGAATTCATCGCGCCAAACGACCGACACAGGGCAGAGTTCTTTGCATCTTTGAGCATTCGACAGAGATACAGCAGAACTAAAACCACGGACGGGCTGTCGTGGTTGAAGGTTAGTTATCTGAAATTCATATGATAGCAGGGGACTCAATTGACTTGGTACGCTCGCAGACTGCTTGGCTTTTTGTTCTGCAGTACCCTATTGTTGCAGTCATCGCTGCTATAGCTCAAAGCATCACGCAGGCAGAGGGAATTTACTGTCTCGAAGGGAACGATCCACATTTTGCTCACATATGGGTAAGTACATTTAGTGTATTTTTGAGAATGTATCTGGATCTAACGCTGCAATTAGATCAATGTCATTCAGATCGTATCGCTTGCCATGGCAATGACGAACATTCTCAGACTCCACGGCAACCTGAAATCTCACATACGAGAACACCAGCCAATGTTGAAGCTCTGCGCATTTAAGCTTATTGTTGGCCTTGAGTTCTTAGAACAGGTAAGAATGATACAATTCTTTTTGATGCAAAGAGTGACGAAACCCTAACAAACAACAGATCATATTCATGATTCTTAATTCCAACGACATTCTCAAGCCTTCCGATACCCTGACCTATGCAGACACCATCATCGGCCTACCTACCATGATCATTTGTCTCCAGGTGGTCCCATTTGCATTTCTCTTCTACTACGCCTATTCCATCAAGCCATACACAACAATGAACGTCAAACGTGCTAGCGATTCCCAGCAGCCCCTAGCTGTAGCCGACAGTGAGACCGGCACCAGCCCCCACGTAAGGCGCTACCAGGGTGGTCCCTTGGGAATTTATGCTTGGCTCGCATTGTTCAACCCACTGGAACTCTTCCGCGACGTCAAAGAGAAATATAATATGTTCCATGATTCCAAGGTGGAGGGGCATAAGGAGACCGAAAGCCTAGATTCTTGAATTGAACCCGGGAACTGGTGGTGGGCTTTCGATTACTACATTCAGCATGCTACCAAGCTCTAAGCAATACAGTGGGATAGCTCTTTTTGCCTGGCTGTCTACGCAGCAATTTCTTTCACAATCTTCTTTTGTTGTGGTATGTTTGGATCTTCACAAAATGACGACGGTTGGTGTTTTTCTCATCGGCCAACACGGTTCTGACTAGGTATCAATAAATAGTTAGTATTCTAGAAATAATATCTATGAGCTGTGTTTTCAGCTCCACGAATTTTTTAAGATTATACAGTGTATATATGTATGTGTGTGCGTTTGTTTCTCCGTTTTTTTTTTTTCTTTTTTTCGCTTGGCCGTCTTCCGCCTATAGTCAACATCGTACAAAACTGGTCCGCAAGATTGAATTTGTTGGTCTTTCAAATGGCGCACAATAGAATACACCATTATTTCTTGTGTAAATTGAAATATCTTGCGTCTTTTGGGTTTATTTTTGGGTCTTTAATAGATATGGAGCACATGTTTGGCGCAACGGTAGGAGAACATGGAAAATAACACTGAAATATATAAGCAGGTCAATATCAATTGACTCCGCTCCAGATCGAATTGATCCTTCAAAAACATTTGAATGTTCTACCATGCCGATTGAAAGTAATACTATACCAAATCGCAATTTTTACTGCTACAACATCTGGAAGTAGCTAATACTGCCTGCCTAACTCAGCATACATTGATGTCTATGTAGCTGTTAACTGTGTACATCCACCATCCATCAGCGTATGACAATAATACCAACCGAAGGAGACAAATAACAAGGAATCCAAATCCAAATCCAAATCCAAAAAAAAAAAAAAAAAAACAGGTCATAAACATTTGAAATAAAAGATTAAAAAAAAGATTAAAAAAAAGCAAAAATAAATACCAACCCGCCAAAACTACTACTTTCCTCCGGCATCCAGATCCATTCGTCCCACACGGCACATCCGAATCGGAACAGCTAGCAAGCTCCATTCCCCAAGTAGGGAAAGTCAACACAATAATGAGCCATCAATACGGAGTAGTAACCTGTCAAAACTGTCAGTGCGATGCACCAAGTCTTGACAGACTACTAGTCTACTAATCAGCAATCCGCTGTGTTAATTGACTAATACTAACTACGTAGAAAGGATCTCCATCTAGCTAAATCCCTAGGCCCCCTTATTATTACTGTCCGTAAGGAGAGTCAAATGTTGGGACGGGGACTTGGCGAACCTGTATAGGCAAGGTCGACGTTGGACGAACGGAGTCGGTCTCCTGACTAGTTAGTAGAAGTGACTATTGTGTTACTTGCAATTGGGACTGCTTATACGAGATCCCAATCCTTTAAAAACATGAACTGGGATAGCCCTGGACTATTGAAACAGGCCTAACCAGGTAGTAGTATATGACCATTGATTACAGTGCGTGGAATGTTTACTTTTTGCTGAAAACGGTTCTCAAACCGAAATGCTTGATTATGAGAAATACAGGCTTTGAAGCAAGGCTCCAGGGAAGCGACATGGACCCCGTTTCTGGTCGATCCACTTTCTCCCGGCCCTTGGCTACTGATAGCTTCTTCCCCCCCCTTTTTTTCGACTATGGCATTCTTGTTGTAAGCTTTTTGCAAAAGCTCCATAATTGGCCATTCCTGAAGCCGAGAATGGCGATCAAGAGGTGGTCAAATAAGCAAATACATCAGGAGCAACAACCTTTCATGTGGAAAGGTGTCCCACCAAGCATTAGAGAAAAATTTCCTCGCAATAGCAGAAAAAACGAGGACAAAGTGTGAAAATGAATCCGTAGGTTTGCAACGGAGAAAATGTCAAACCCTTGAACAGACAACGGAAAAAAGAGAGGAAAGAGCAACGCTGGATGGACAAAGAAAAAAAATATCACGTCGATGAAAAAGCAAGATGGATTTTTTGTATCAAAAACGACTCGCGCTTGCAATGCTAGATCTAGAAGAGAAACATATGATGGAAAAGGAAAGGGGGTATGTAAAAATCTAGAAATAAAATGCAACCTGTTCCCTGCCTTTTGGAAAAGCAAATAAAACAGATCCAGAGAATTCGGTCGTTCAGTGAGGAAAGTTTATGTCTGTGGGTCAAAGAACTATGGCACAGCGGATGTGTGGAAGATGGCACGCCCGGAGAATTGAGGTGAGATGGGAAAATCAAATTAGTCAACCAACAACGAAGCTCAAGACGAATTATTGCCTAATAGGCAACGGTACAATCCATATGAGACGCTTGAGGTGACGGTTGGCAATGGGCATAACTTGTCTCTGCATCGTACATCTGCGTGTCACTGAACGAGACTGTTGGTGGCGGAGTAGGAGATGCAGGACACATGTTATTGCCGGCGACTTTTGTTGCATTGGCGCCATTGTCAAATCCGCCATTTTCTGGGGTGATGGGAGGGGTGAGATAACCATGGGGTTGATTGCTGTGCGGCTTCTGCGGCGTGGCGAGACCAGGCTCTTCAACATATGGCTTCGACTCGGCGGGGACTTCCGTTGGAGGGGAAGGTGGTGCACAGTGACCACTGGCAATGGCGGCACTGGCGATGGCGGCTTGATGAGCCAAGAATTGCTCCAATAGCTTAGAGATTCTCGAGTAGTGACCAGACGAGTACTTGCGGTACAGAACCTGGGACGGTTGATGCAGCTGCTGAGACAGACCAACCAGTGTGGCCGAATCGTAATCTGAAGCCCATTCAGTGTGATGAGGTTGGCGTCGGTTCAAAATGCAACACGAGAGAGCAAGCGCGGCCTTGGCAAGGTCGGCGGAAGGCCGGGAGACAAATTCTCGATGGAAAAGCGAGATTTCAAGTATGTACAAGGCGAGGTGCTCCACTTCTGGATCGTATGGTTTGTCGACCAAAGCAATGTTAAGAAAGCTATCCACTGTAGGGTGCCCAATGGTCCAGCCGAGGGTCTGCAGCACATGCCATTCCATTTGCAGGAACATGTCTTCATCGTAGAGCGAGCAGCACATAGACTTGAGCTCTCTAATAGTCGGCACATGTTCCTTCTTATCACCGTATTTGGCGGCGATAAGCAGGGCTGAACAACCCACCAGTTGGTAATGACGCTTGTACACGACCCGTTTTGAGCAGTATCGGTCGAGAAGGTTGATGGTCAGAAACAATGTGGAAGGCTGCAGCTGGAAGGCGGCATGTGCTTCGATGAGGAAATCGAGAAGGTAGGGTCGCATGAACCATTGAATTTCGGTTTGGATGTCAATGGACTCGACGTCAGGGAGGGTAGCAGTCTAGAATAGGGTAAACACGTCAGCACTTGGTTTGTAGCTAGGTTGTAGAAAAAAGAGTTAACTCACATCCATCTGAAGCATGTGAGCAAGGCAGTCATCTAGGTACTCCTCCTTGGCCAATGTCGAAAGCTGCTCGGCAATGGCATATTGTCTTTCTCGGGCAATGAGCTTAGCTTGCTCCTTGGGGTCGATACGATGATGATGGTCGTCAGCCGACTCGACGAAAAAAGTCTCGCAGGGCTGGTAGGTGGTGGATGGGTGTGAAAAAGCCATGATTGGTGAATCTCGAAATGATTAGTGTCGAACTGACCGGCAGGGATGATATCAAATTATTTCTGATGCAAATGCTGTGAGAGAACGAATGAACCTGGTGACGAAGAAGTATCACTCAGAATGAACGACGAAAATGGACAAGAGAGTGACAGTCGTGCGATTATGCAATTAATGATTGTAGTTCAGTTGGGTGGGTGATTAAAAAGAGTGTGGCAGCGTAGACGATAATCTAACCGCTGAAAGAAACAACAACGACGTTTTGAGTAGAAAACGGGAGTCTGTCGGCGAAGCTAAGCAAGATTATAAAATTAGTATGACATTAAATTGTGAAGAGTGGGAGTATAAGTATGTGTTGAGTAGAAAGGGCAAAGAACATAAGAAATGTAGAAGGATAGGAAGATTAAAGAAAGGAAAGGGTGAAGCATGTTGCACTTACCCAGGATGAAGGCTGTCAGCAAAGACAGGTCGGTCACCCTTACTGTATGAACAGCTGTGGCATCTAGGCTGGCAACGGAAGCAGGAATGAGGTCCTATTTGGCGTGTGCCTGTCGATGGAAGAAATGAAGCACGAGTCAACGTCTCCACCCTTGTGAATCGACAGTTTATGGTTGGTCAAGGGCGTTCCTCGTGCTTCGGAATGTGGAGCAACAGAGGCGGCACGGAACCCTATACAGGGGCAACGGGTTGTCAGTGAAACGAATACCCTTGGATAGGAATGGAGATAATCTTACAGCTTCTTCAAAGTCGATTATGTCGTTCTTGAGTGACAAGAACAACTGATCGATGTTTTAAAGAAGAGATTGCAACGCGGTATGGCGGGCGAGAAACCAAACCAGATTTCCTACAAGATGAAAACAATTAGCTTCTAGATCAACACTCGTAACTGTTTTGTCAAGACAATCGATTGGTGAATAAGACCAGTGACCTGAGAGAATGCACGGCGTAAAGTGTGGATGACGGGGAAGTGTCGTCCTGGGGGTATGCGTTCAATGCAAATACAAGGGAGCAAATTGGCCGGCCAAAGGATCAGTCGACAGTGTTCGGCCATGTTTCATGCCATTGGCTTCAGCAAATAATTGGCAGCAATGAATTAAGCCGAAAAAGGTGTGCATGATGAATGATCGGGTACGGCGGCTTGATAGAACCAATTTCTCATTCAGCGTCTCCGAGCAGCTACCAATCACAGTATCGCCCCTTGCCAAAAACACGAGGTAAGACGGAAGGCCTTGGAATGCTGGCTGGCATATGGCAGATATGCCAGGCTTATAATGCGTCCTGAACAAAGCTATTTAGGAGTTGATCCTTGGTGGGTTTGGTATGGGCGGGCGGGTGACCCCTCGGCGAGTTTTCGAAGACGACAAAAAGGGCAGACAGAACAGCAAAACCCCTACGGTCCGCCTACGAAAGACTTCTTTCGCCAAATCGCCCAGGCTATGAATCTTTGCAGATGCCATAAAATGATGCAAACCATCGTCGACAAAAGTTGCCTTGATGCTTCCCAGTGCACGTGATGCCATTCACAACCAGTTGTCACCCACACACTTGTTCTCATCAAATCCAAGGGTCGTTCGGGGCTTCAAAGTATCGAGTCACGGTACGGTATTCGGATGCAGAGGTATTCGCCTGAATAAGAAAAAAGAAAAAGAGTGTTATCTCACCGTCGAATTAGGGGTTGCAAGACGAACTGGTCCACCGAATGGACAGACAGTGATGACAACCGAGAGGGGAAAAAGGGGAAGATAGACGTCGAAGCACAAATGCTGACGGACACGACTCGACTGAGAGACTTGTACGAAGGATAAACTCTGAATTGACTGAGCGATGCACTCAGTGAACTCAGGCTCAAACCACGGACAGCGACCAGTCCCGAACTCTCCAAAGGGGGGGAGGAAAGGAAGAGGAAGTAAAGTGACAAGGGGAGGAGGGGAGGAACGAAGATGGAGATGGAGGAGAGGAGGAGAGGGAGAAGAGAAAAAAAAGGCGAAGGGTTTTTTTTCTCTCTCCAGGCGGGTGTGGTAGAAGAAGAGAAGAAGTAAGAAGATGAAGAGAGAGCGACGAGGTTGAGGTGCTTGCTTACGATACGGCTTGCTGTAACGGAGTGACAGGATTTCAATACGGAGAAGGAAGGAGGGGACGGAGGTTAAGCAACCATTATTACCGGGTCGCGTACGACAGGGAAGCGGGTTTGTTAGGCGGTACGCAGATACGGTACGGTGTCGAAACGGGCGACGACACTGGCCCTCTGTTTAGCTATCATGGGCGAACAAAGCACTGCCAGGCTTTGCCTACAGCTATTCTTTTGTCTACTACACAGGACGGCCGAAGCGATCAGGGAATAATTGCGACGGGACACAGTGGTCAAACGGACAGACGCAGGAGAGGCTCAAGTTTCAGCAGCTGGTAATTTATTATTACCCTGACTCGGAGCTGCGTGATAGTTTCAATAGACATGTATAGTTGGGTGGTAGCTTGCTGCTAGGTACAGGGCCGTACGACGGTGTTTGCAGTCTAGCATCAGAACGTATTGTATCGGGCGATCGACTGGGCACGCTGAAGCCAGGAGAGGGGACCTCGTTACAAAACGGTAACACCGCGGCCGGGGACTGGCTGTAGGCAGTGTAGCGCGATGCTTGAATACGCGATGGTGGGCGCTGAGTGGCTCGTCGGCGGGCCCCTCGGAGCGTACGGTACAGTATGTAATACGTACTATGTATAGTGTATACGGCCTGAGCGGGCTCTCCCCTGTCCCAGTCTGCCAGAGTCCCAGAAACACGCGTGGAGCGGGCTTGGCGGAGAGGTTGGCAGCCTATCAGTGCGCGAGACAGGGGGCGACCCCCCGCCTCCTTCCCTGAGTGTGCCAAGCGCTGTCCGCTAGTCCGCATTAGGCACTCCTAGCTTTAGCGAGTTACAGCTTTGCTTTTTTGCTCTCGCCGACCACCACAGCTTCTTTTTTGCTGTCTCGGCCTCCATTCATTCATTCATTGTCGGCCATGCTGGCAACGCTGATTTTGCATCGCTCATTTCCCGCCTGCAGTCCATTCGTTGTTGATGATTGCTTCTGGGCCTTGCTTGACAGCTGCAGTGTCCATGCACATCAGCACACTGCACGCTACGTCACTCCCAGCTGGGACGTGGGCCCGCTAGAGGCGCCGTCCGTTACGGATTAGCGCTCCATGGCATCTTTCCGGTCATCTCGTCTTCCAAGTTCTGTCTGCAACTATGCATATTAATCGCACCTAGCGTGCAGTGGACGTATTCAAGCATATTATTACTGCTGGTAAGGTGAAAGACAATACACTCCATCTCGTTATTTATAGAATCGCGAGTAATAAGTGTGCAGAGCGATTTCACGGTTCAGAAGAGGCAATATTAGGTTCGTATTATTCTGATGACAATTATTATTAACACTGCAACACTCCCAGCAGGTTGCTTGCAGCGCATTGCACCTGCATCGCGCCAACACGCGCTGCACCCACAACAGATCGCCATTCAGAATACGTTATACACGCGACAGATAGCAAATCCGATTTTCTCGGACACGAACAAACAGGTAAACGCGTCCGGAGCGGCCGGGAGGTCCGCAGGCGAACCATGGAACCGAGTCAATCCGGGAGTAATTATACACTTGTTAGGTTTAAGATTACGATTTACCCAGTCAGTTAGCCGGTTCCGCGATCTCTGCTTTGCATTAGCACCTGGAACCAGCAGCGTGGTCAGCTTATGCTAATCTTTCGCTTGTGTTCTCTTGCGAACACTCAAGTTGACTCAACTGTGGCAATAATGAGCCCTGGGTAATAACAGTTCGCCCTGTAAGTCATCGGATCATTGGATGTGAGAGGTCCGACAAGTGATTCCGACAAAGTTTGCGATAAAGACATCGCATTTTGTCCAATGGCAACTGGCCCATCGGCAACTAGGACAGTCAATCGCACCGATAGTCGAACCTGGAGGCGAGCTCTTCAATATCGTTGATTCGACGAGAATTGCTTTAGGGTTGACATTGATGAGTTGTCCGACGCGGGGAGCGAGCGCACACCACCAATGAGATGTTGCATGATCGGCTTTCAGCCTTTTACTCCCAGCCTCCATCTCAAGTCGATGCGACTCTTTCCATGTGCCTACTCCCTACAGTGACTTTTATGAGACAGACGGATTTAGAGTCAACTGCTCCTGCTCTCGTATAACCATCTAACCGCAATAACCCAAATGTTCCAGGATTATTAGACAGCGACTCCCTGCAGAACTAACTACGGATGGCTAGCTAGCCAACAGGAGTTACGAGCTGAGTTTTGGACCTATCCAATTGCCGCAGCGGATCGAAGACTAAGACCAGCCGCCTAGCCTAAGCCTACGTAACTAGTTGCGAGGCCAGGCAGCCAGCAGCCCAGCTTCCAGCCTCCATGCTCACGTGCCTCGGAAATTGCGTCTCACCAATCAAAAGCTGCTCCAAAGCTGCGAGGAAAGATGCAGGTCAAGATGCAAGATGCAATGCGTTGTCTATTTAATCTTCTAATAATCGTTTAGCACACGGAGTATACTATCTACGCAAGGACATCTGCAGAGAATCCAAAGTCGGTGTGACTCCCCTTGCTCCGGGGCCATAAAACGTAGTTCGGAGAACCACGCAAGGAAATGCAATAGTAATCTCCCCAACGCACGTGGCTATCCTCGCTTGAGGAGAATCTGATATCATTGTCGATTCAAATGGACCTCCAAATCAAACCACTTACTTGCAAGTTACACAACAAAAATTATCATTGATAACCACGATAATTGCCGTCCGCAAGGAGAATAAAACGATAAATTCCGAATCCGGCTTAGTCAGAGATCCAGCCAATCAGCCTTCTCGCGATAGGGGCAAGCCAATATTTTCTTCAAAGATTCGAAGAATAATATATCCTCTGTCCAATCGAATGAAGCCGAATTATTTCTCAGGTACGGAGTATCCCTTGAAGAATACACGGAGCAAGGAGCATGTCGGAAATTTTTAGAACTGCGACTTCATACCGGTGAGTTTGTTCTCCGATGTTAAATTGATGTAACAAAAACTTCCGCTGCGGATTTTACATGTACGTAGTAATATGTATTACTATCATTATTTACTGTACTCTGTAATATTCGAAAAAGAATAAAGGAAAAGCAAAAAAAAAAAAAAGATCCGAATAAACCGGTCAAATCCCGGGATGCAGCGCCTACGGAATATCCGTAACGTTCCTGTTTCTCAGGCGACGTTGATTATTTGATGGCCTATGCTTGGCAACTAGCGAGTCATTTGGTTTTGGACGGATGACCGGGTGGATATAGCCTCCTTTTTTTTGTTAAAAGAAATTTTTGACGCCTGTCTTAGTTTACATTGCGGGGTTTGTTTGTTTGAAGAAGGTGACGGCGATTGAAAAGGAAGAAAAACGAAAAAGAGAGAAAAAAAATTAAAGAAAAAGAGACCCGTAGCGGAGCCTGTATGTGTGTATTCTGTGACTACGTCGGGTATACAAATATCACTACGTACGTGAAACATCGGATCCGGACATGACATGCAGGGTCGGGCCGTCAAAAACGTAAAAAGACAACCAGAAAAGAAAGAAAAAAACTTCACGCCCCGCATGTAGAGCCAGTTAGTATTGAGGAGAAACAACGGGTTCCGTTAATTGTATGCATACTGCGTATAGGATTATGGATATCAACGGTAACGGATACGGACCTCATCCATGTAACCGCAGCGGAGACAACTGATCCACAGCCCACTTCGGTTTGACAGCTTGCCCGTACAGACCGGGTTACCGGGTTGGCGACGAAAAGCAAAGAAAAGCATTATTTCGAAAAGGTAAGGAGCAAAAGGTTAAATTATTATTGTTGAGGCTGGGTAACTGCTGGTCTGCGAGGGGACGAAGTTTAAAAAAAAGAAAGATATCTCCGGGACAGCTAGCTCTTAACGCCGACATCAATTAAATCCTGATACGTCAGTCAATTCAAGACCACCAGGAAAAAGAAGTATTAATCTTGCTATTCTTTCGCAGATAGCACCCTGTTCCTTCTGACCATTTACTCTTTCATACCAATTATTACTACTCTGTAGAACGTTATTATTTCATTTTCTACTTTCACCCCCATTACCATTACTAATAACGGATCACTATTCAACTCCACAGTGATAAAAAAAATTTTTTGAAGAGAAAATTTTTTGAGTATACGCCCCGTCGCCCCATCAACGTGTCGCGTGCAGCGGAGTATTACTGTATGGATAGCACGGTCTTTGAGTGATACCTCATACGATATACAACGTGTTGATGTACAGCGTACAGTATGAGCGTATGATTGTACAGTCGGTGAGCTCGTGGAAAATTTTCTTTATCTTTGCATTGATCTATTTTTGACTCGCGTTGTAAAAGGGACAGAAGTCAATCGAGTACTGCTATAAAGGTAGATGCTTCGTATAACTATTGCTGGAGATGCAAAAAGGGATGGGCACACGTAGATCTTATAATAATAGAAACAAGGAATTAATGTAACCATTTTGAGCAGCTTGTCTTACCCAGAATTGACAATCTACGCCCAATTGATTAATAAGTAATATTTCCACGGAGGAAAAACGGTTTCTTTTCATCGTCTTGTTTGATACTTTCCGTACCTGAGACGTGACTCGTTTGTGGACGATCAACGCGTAATTCGTAAATACAATTATACCACAAATGGCTAGTCGTGGTCCCGTCGAGCCTTGACCGAAAGGGGAAAGGTCGATACTGGGCTCGTATTGAGCGATACCCAATAATTCGCACCTGCCTCGTTCGCCATTGCAGTCAGTCAGTCAGTCATTATTATTCATTCATTGTCCGATGAACTTCCTTCCGCCTCTATCTTCTATAATTATCCTGTCCGACTATCGCAACGTCTCTTTGTATCTTATTTTACTCTCTCTCTCTCTCTCGGCATTGACAGCCAATTCATTGAGAGTCCCCTCACAAAGGATCAAATACCCGGAACAGGCCGCCAGCTGGAGAACCTTAATCGATAGCTTGCAAGACGCGACGACAAATGAAAAGGCGTCGAGAAAGCTCCGAGGATGGCGTGTCGATACGACTCCATGTGCAATCCACGCGACTGATTCGACTGCAACATCGCGCTTATTATTGCGGAACCAGGGTGCGCGCGCGTCTCAAGAAACGAGTTTTTGTTTGACGGTCGTGCCTTCGGTTGATCATGATTCGCAGTTACGACTACTAACAATGCAATGCGACTTGTCTCTCGTCCACTCAACTGTTTTTGTTTCGTGCTCGCCTAACAACTTGGGGTCAGATTCAGACCGATCGGCTCAGTCACCCTCAGTCACCCCGCATTATTGTCTCAGCTTTAGGCAAAAGCTGGCGGAGATGTCTGCGAATAATGATATCATGACTTTTCATTCTTGCTTGCTGGCGGCTTGCACGCAATT
The DNA here is from genome assembly GCA_023626135.1 of Talaromyces sp. R2412. Lineage (NCBI taxonomy): Eukaryota > Fungi > Ascomycota > Eurotiomycetes > Eurotiales > Trichocomaceae > Talaromyces > Talaromyces sp. R2412. The sequence goes on along the minus strand of JAMAGK010000043.1, from coordinate 281,775 downwards.
GCTCTTAACGGGAAATAACTGGGCGCAAAAACGGCCGAAGTAACAGTAACTAACTGTTACTCCGTACTAACCCACACATTTGCTGGCACAGACAGCCGCCAAACAAGATCTGTTTGCCGACAAAGCAGAAATTGCGATTGTGATTGGCGCCGAGTTGTGCATAGCCATCTGTGGATCGATAGTCCGGTCGCTTTGGCCGCGGCATTGAATTCAATAATGAATTGATCTCGATGATCCCTGCCTTGCGCGTGACAAATCCCATTTCTTTGCAATATGCACACATCCCTGCACACCATATGCATGATAAACCTCGTGCTGACTGGAAAGCGAAACACTGTCAACTCAAGGCAAGAAAGCATGCTAAGAGGGCAGAGCTATCAAGCGATGCGTTGGCAGGCGCCCCGCCACCGTCGAATCGGAATCCCGGACTCCCAACAAGACTGCAACGCCAGGCATCCATCTTCCCGGTTTTGCTGACCAGGATGTGGCTTGAGCCAGCCAGCCCAGCCCAGCCAGCCTGGCTTTCAGGCTTTCAGCTTCATCTGGAGCGTGACTAGCAATGCCGAAACAGCGGCGCCTCTCCCCGTTGCCAATAGTTGGCGTGCTTGAGCCCTGCCGCCACACACTAATAATGAATATCACACATACCCCTCTAACAGGGCTGAGTCTAGCGACGCGTGCAAGCGCGTCGACTCTCATTTACAGTTTACTCTCCACCGATCTAGATCGGTCGCTCGTTTCGGTGGGTTTACTCGACTTACTGCTGTGAGATTTTGATGTAGCCCCTGAGGAGGCTGGCAGTGATAACGATATCAATGTCTATAGAAGTGTCTGCTATAGGCATTGGAAATGCAGAAGTTTGTAGATACCGTCAAGATAAAGTATTGTGTTCAATTGACTTGTACAGTATAGTTATTCAAATATGATCCATTATTTTTATAATGAAATTTTTTTCTGGTTACATAGCATATTCAAGACAACAACCACTTGATACCTTGTTCCAAGTCCACCGCCGCCTTCTTCGCCTGGCTCAACATGGGAAAACTGCCCCAGAAGATGTGCGGCATGCCGGGATAGACATCCAGTCTTGTCTCAGTCCCGTTGTCTCTCAGCGTCTGTTCATAAATAAGACCCTCGTCACGCAGTGTATCCATCCCACATATTTGCAAATACGCTTTTGGCAACCCTGCATGGCCCGTCGGCCAGAGATACGGCACAAACATGGGTGACTGGGGGTCACCAGCCGCAGAATCAAGAAAGATCTTGGCCAGCACTGGCGAGAGCACCGGATCCTTCTGGCATTCCTCCTGCGTACGAGACAGATATGCCTCTCGATGAGCCTCGGGTAGCTCGACCTCTGTCTCAGGCGGGAGAATCATCGGCGCAAGCAAAAAAGAACCCGTAATGGGCGACGCAAGTCCCTGATCACGCGCCAGATGCGTGAGAATCGCAGTCATCGCCGCCCCAGCCGAAGATCCGCCGACGACGAAGCCCGCTGCAAGCGAGACTGAGAGCTCTTTCTCGAACTCTGCAGTCGCGATCCATTGTAGCGCATCCCATGCATCGTTGATACTGGCCGGGAACGGGTCTTCGGGGCCCTGTCGATAGCTTGGCGCGATGCAGACGACGCCTAGATTTTTTGCGATGCGTCGACAGGACGAGGCCGTATCTTCTGGGGACCCAATTGTCCATCCACCGCCATGGTAGTATACTACCAGTGGAACAGGCTTCGATGGCTCTTTCTTTTCCAAGGGCTCAAACACACGCGCGCGCAGCTGGAATCCGTCTCGTGCGGAGATGTAGATGTCGCGCTCGGTCACGCCTGTGGTGCTTGGGTCCGCTGGTGCGTGCTGGCTTTTCATGTACATACGCAGACCGGCAATTACTTGTTGGGTATCTGCGGTTTCTGGAATCTCAGGGAAGCTGGTCGTCTTCAGGAACTATACAAGCACTGTGAGTGAGGGGTTTTACCACTGATAAAAAGAACAAGATTGAATACCTCTGCAAGCTCTGGGTCAATGACGGCCAGTTTGAGTCGATCTTCTCGGGATAGAGCCATGGTGGTGCGTTATTCAAGACCTGCTGGGTGTCTCTGGTCTATCGATCATTTGATGCGATATTGCTGGAATATATGTAGCGATGGGTAAATATTTCTTAAAACCGAGACACGGAGATTAATAAGAAAAGGGTATTATACCGGCCCTAATATATACTATGAAATATCGATGTCTAATTGTATATATCAAATGGTCAACGGTGTCGAATAATGCTGCGGAAGCAAGACATGTAGACAAAGAAACATTGAAATTAACTCGACCACCCTTACGAAGCAACATCCATTCTATATACATAACATTTGGAATTAACATTCAACCCTTCGATTTCATTCAGAACGTTTTATTAATAGTATTTTTGTGGACACCTATAGTAAAGATGACAGCGGATTTAAGAATGTTAACTCCGGATTAAGATGGCGTGAAATTCGTCGTAAACATTTCCTATGACGGCAATGTTACTTTTTTAAAATTGTGTTGAAAGCTTTCTTTTTCTAGCTTCTAGATATATCTATAATCTAGGAAGCTGGATCACAAATGTTATGTACGTACCCCCTTTTCCCAGGTAAGACTGGTCATCCTACAGGTACCTCCATACTACTCGTAGCCTTCAAGTCCTGCCGTGACACTGTCATTGAATCCAATCCATGCTCGTTTCCAGAAAGAATGCAAGATCTGCTCCGCACGAGCCTTGGGCTTGATCACACTCCTGTCTCGAGGTTCGTTGGGAGGAGGCTCGGGAATGTTCTTGTTGTTGGGGCGAAGTCCTCTCAGCAGGTAGACAACATCAGTCCAGTTAAATTCGTACACAAAGCCAAAGATGCGTTCGTCTTTGATTGATACATCGAGAAGCGCGGCGATGTGGAGACGTGCGGTATCGCGAACGTCAATGTAGTGTTCTGTGTTTTTTGGTCAGTTATTTTTTCCCCCTTCCTTCTCGCTTGCATTGGGTTTCACTATAAAGGTCAAGTACTTACGACCAGGAAACAACTTCATAAACATGGGGTCTCCTTTCAAGAGGTTGCGGATACCGCCCATGGTTGAGCCCTTGATTTCCGGATGCAAAGTTGGGCCCGTCTATTTCTCTGTCTGTCAGCTAGAGGAAGAAGATACGAAATATAACAATGAGACGCACATTGTAATTGGGTAGCACCGAGTTGAAAATAAAGCCTGGCTTGTTTTCTTTGACCCAATTCCAGGCTGCCCTCTCACTCTCTGTCTTGGAAGCGCCATAGATGCTCGGGCCTTTAAGCTCATCTGGCGTGTTTGGATCCCAGGCTGCTTGGACCGTGGTATCGTTCCAGGTATCTGTAGGATAGTTCAATCTCTTCAACATTTTAGCAGCGTGGAGAAGAAGGAATTGACGTACTTTCGTCTACAACAAGCCCCTCGTTATTTGGCATCGGCCATAGAGCCGCACTAGACGAGGACGTGAGCACAAATCGTTTGACAGACGTCTCTTGAGCAGCTGCAGCTAGAGCGTTTGTGGTGAATTTGACAACAGTCGGAATGACCTTGTTTGGGTCTATATCGAGGCTCAAGTCCGATGCCTGCAAAGCAAACTGTCAGTCTGTGCGTACACGAGAAAAAAAGAAAAAATGGAGGAAAATAAAAGCCTACCACATGCACGAAAGCAGCAGCACCTTTGATAACATCATTGTAGACGCCTTCAATAGCGAGGTCGGGCAAAACCACGCTTTGGAATTTGCCCTTGCCGTATTTCTCTTCAAAAAGCTGGTCCAGCCACGGCTTTTCGGCGCGCACAGTTCCGCGAACAAGATACCCAAGTCCGAGCAGAATGTCGGCAATGTGAGATGCAATATAACCATTGGCACCCGTGATAACCACGGTTGCCCCTTTGGGAATGGCGAATTCTTGGGCCATCTTTTAATGATTTCGAAATCTTCCACTTGTGATTGTGAGTAACGCGATGATGTGGAAGGATAGGTATCCTTTTATCTCAATCTTCAACAAAAGTTTCTGCTTGTCGGCTGCTCGTCAAAAATGTGGACTGGCGCGTGGTGCTATTTAAACTACAGCCCCACTGTACCCCCTCTATGCAACTGATTATCAATCTCCATTATCCAATGCTAGGGGCGTTCTATGTTGGAATGACGTTTCAACCGTACCCACATACGCCGGAAGAGTATAGAAATTGATAATTGGACACGACGCTGCCTTAAGCGGGGCCATACAATTGTCACTACGTATTATTGTTTGCTTAGATTGACTGAATTTATTTACACTAAACAAAGATTTACATTTCCCACTCGCCGTTCAGCCGAGTTTAATCGTAGCGCGGTCGAAAAAGCCTGGTGCGTTCAACGAACCCGCATATACGCATCACCATAGCTTATTTTCGACGAAGAGATTGGCTGGCTCATATTTATGTCGCAAGGCGACAAATGGACATAGATCAGTAGTACTAAGTAACTACAAGATTCAATTATGGAAAAAGGTCATCGAGAAAATCCTTGCCCCGATTGCCATTGTCTCTGAGGCCTGGCGGAGGTATTAAAAGACCACCACGTTGAATGGTGAAGTGATGAATCATCGTAGGACCGTCGGCTTAAAGCGGCAATCAACGAATGACCCAAGAAAGCTGCCCTTGTTGCGTTTATGCAAGTAAGGTCTTGTATTGAATCAAGCACTTAAAATACTAATGTATGAAAATAATTTATGTATATAGAATGAAAGCACCTATAAAGTTTTAGAGCCCGAAATTAGTATTAGAAAAAGAACCCCCCCCCAAACAAGACTATTGCTAAGAAAAACTAGAAATAATCAATCGATATAAAAAGAAAATTAGACTAATAAAGCAGCAATCCACATCTCTCGTGTGTCTCAACTGTCTCAGAACATTTAAAGAAACTCCAATGCTGTGATAGTTTGAACATACCAACCCCTAGGCATCACTATCATCAACATCTATAATACTATCATTGGTCGAGACAATCTTTTCGGACCGAAGTGCTTTGTCAGGCCGGACTTTATGCGTATCTCGGTGTTTATGCGTACGCAGGTTGTATGACCAAAGCCTTTCAATGTGTGAGCCCCGAAAGCAATCGCCATGAAGAACGTCGAAACTCCCAGGGAACCGCCAACTGAAAACTATGTCAATACAAGCGAATGCTAGCTAAATCACGGGTCATGAAGCTTACAAAGAATTGGAAAGATCCATTGCCCTTGGTAAGTAACATTGCCGTCCTTATGGGGATATTCGGCAATATTCAATGCAAATAGGCTTGTCAAGAATGATGCCGGGAGCTATGTCGACGATTATGGTTAGCAGAACGATGCATCGCATCTTTTAAAAACTTACAAAAAGAACCGTCACCGCCGTGAAGACCATGATGGTGTCTGCTTGTTTGGCGGTTGCATGGCTCTGTTCGCGCGCAGATTTAGCCTCTTTGATGTTAGCCTGCTTCTGCTTCAAGTCCAATAAAGCCTCAAGAGACTTCTGAACCATCTCGGTCTCTTTAATCATTTCTCCAATCTCCTTCAACTTTTCTGTAGGCGTATCATAGTTGAAGGTAGTAAGCTTGTCGTCTTTCAGACACATGGCCTGTTTCCAGACTAATTCTTGAGCTTCGGCCAGAAACTTCAATATATTAAGCTCGTCATAGATGTCTTTGACTTCTCGCAATCCCGCGGTCTCCTTAGTGATATCGAAGTAAGGATTCATGTTGGTTGAATCATCGCAGCTTTTCCTTATTTTCCAGAAAGTGTGGATCTTACTCCAAATCAAGGTCCAAAGGCTCTTGGGTTTGTCATCTTTGAGAAACTTCCGACCATCTCCAGATGGCGACCTTGATTTGCGTTCCAAATCATTATTTTCCGGTGTTTCTGTGTAGAGGGACGCTTGGAACTCTTCAAACAGGTTTGCTTCTACGTCACGCTAAAAGTCGTCAGTCTTTATCCATCCATCAAACTCGCCGCGGAACTCACCAGGTCTCGAATAGTATCACGAAATACATCCAAAGGAGATTTCTTGGCTCCAGGCAATTTTATATCTCTCTTACTAAAGAGACTGGTTGCGGCGTTGAGTATGAGCTCGGCCATATATCCGGCACAGAAAGATGAAGTATTCCTTTCTTGATCCTTGACGGCGTTTAGAACGTGTTGGAGGAGACTGTTCTCACCGTCATCAGGCTGTTCGGTTGTGCTGGTAATGATCGTTTCTATCAAGTAAATTATTAGTCAAAGCTAACATCAACTGACATATAGTAGAGGATTTATCAGTCATACTTTCATCAAGGATCCAAAGCCATAGCTGATTCACAGTGAGTATCTTTACAGTCTGTTTTTTCACTTTTTCTCCTTTATTGAGTTCAGTTTCTTCTTTCATGTGTCTTCTTATTCCCTCTTGTAGCTTCCTCTTCTTCTGTTTTTGCTTTTCTTGTTTTCTTTTGGTATACCTCCCTAACACTTGATCATTGTCTCTAGTAGTAGTGTCTGTTAGAGAAGTATAGTAGAATTGATCGAGTGTCATAAAGTTATGGACTATAGGGTCGATCTTTGACTTTGTTCTAGCGAGGTATTTGGATGAGTCTTCCTTCAGACTTTCCTTTGATCTGTCGGCTTCATCGTGCTCGTCTTTTTCGTTGCTTCTTGTCAGAATGTTGTTCTTTGGGACGCTAGAATGGTCTTCAAGCTCCTTGGCTTTTTGTTTGGTATCTTGGGTAGCATCCTTCATTACTTTTTTTCGTGAATCACTATCGCCTTTGTTTTTTGGCCAGTCCATCCATGAGATATAAGGCATCTGCGGCTACAATTAGCAATGGGACAAGAACATGAATGGCCCACAGACATAGAGTGCAAGCGTTTCATTGGCCTCCATAATTATATTATGCTGATCATTGCCTTTGTTTTCGTTCTTTTCGGACGTTGACGTTTTATTCTGTTTTTCCGGGCCAGGTTGCTGTGGATTCTCCCTCTATTTTTTGGGTTAGAGCATGGCGTTTTTTATCCCATAATCAACTTGGAACATACCACACACTGCGGCTTCATGTAGGACTTTCCACTACCAGCGAATAACGGGGTCCAACTTCTCCGTACAAATTGAGCCAATGGCCGATGGGCTTTATTCTTGATGTACCTGTCTCTTGATATCCTAACCATGAGTTCCTAATGGCTGTTAGCATTGGCGGAAATAACTATGGGCTACTATAAGTACCTCAATATATCGTAGCTAATAAGAAATATTTCGTCAATAACAGGTATTCTGTCTATTATAGTTTGTGTAAAGAAAACTAACGTTGTTCATGGGAATATGGATCCATATCACCTCAGCTTGTTTCTGTTCCAACATTCGAAAGCGTTTAAAACGGTCAGTGACCTCATTTTCTGCGATGACTTCTGGAGCATTTTCTACACAAGACTTGAGACAGTCAAGGCTACTATACTTGTTCTCCCTCATGATCGCTTGGGGCCCATTAACGTATATTATATCATTGATCGAACGTTTCCGTTCTTCGCAGCCATCAAAAAGGGGGTTTCCCAGCCATATGTTATTTTGGCAGAAATATTCGCATCTCGATTTAGAAGCTCTTGAGCAACCTTAGGTTTGTCTAAAGCTGCTGCGAGTATCAAAGGGGTAACTCCTTCAGTTTTAAAAGTGTGGTAACGAGAAATATTGTAGCTAAATTTAACCTCGAGGTCATCTTGGTCCCTCAAGAGCTCCCCCATTTTCTGGACATTATCGTCCTCAATTGATTTGATCAGTTCCGACAACCATTTGTCTTGAATGTCTTCCTTCGAGACGTTCTCGTCGTCGTGTTTATCACCGTCTTTCTCAGTATGTTCTTCGACACGTTCGTTTGGAATTTTTTGGGCATTCTCTGTGCCAAAACCGTGCATCGAGGAGGTAGCCTATATCTGGTTAGTAAAACCAAGGCCGAAGCTCTCAACTAACTCACAGCTCTCCCCGTGTTATTTGCCATAATGAGATGCAATAAAAGGCAACAAAACTTTGCTTAGAATGTCTCTTTTTGTTTTTGAAGGGAGATTTGTTTTCCCACTGTTTTTGTCTGTGTTATGGCGGTATTTGGTGTTGCTCCTGGACTGACAAAATTGCGAGGCGACACGGAACGCCAAAATGTCCCAATTTGCCCCCTGCGCACGTGAATATGCGCCTGGACAGAAAATAAAAACAATGAAATATACAATTTGTTACTTCCTCATGCAGGTAGCCGTCGTCGTTAATTGCGATATCTGTTAGGTTACACGGCTAGTACCTCGGATCGCGTTGGCCACGAATAAAGGCATTTGCTCGGAGTTGAAGTCAAGGCAGTGTTGTACAAAGGCTAGCAGAGATAGTGGGTGTTACTAAGAAACAGCGCTAAGATTGCAAATGCCCTTGTCTGGTACAATGGATACCAAGTCGACAGCACTTGAGGCTATTAATGGATATGTAGTACTAGGCAATGTCTCAATATTGGCTTCGGTTCTACTAGTAGCAGCCAAGAACCTCACTAGTCGCGTAACATGGGAAAAGATTTTGGAAAAAAGTTTATTGTAAGTTGAGGTATTCAGCAATTTACTGTACAACAGGGCTACTAAAATTGATAATCTATTTGTGTATGCCCGAGAAATCAGGCATGAGACGCACGGACTCTGGCATTACCGCGTTAGGAAAAGAGCTAAAGTTATTGAACTTTTTTACAAACAACTTAAAGGGTCAACTATTGTTAGTAAGAACTTATTAGTTCACTTATATTTTTCTTCCAGAGCGTTAAGATATTTTATTTACAGAAGTAAAGACGAACTACTGCGCATGCTTATGTTGAATAAGCATTGACGCTAGCCTTATCCGGATTTATCTAAACGCCACATCACGTGAAAGGGGCTGAAGTTGTAGTCGGAGCGCTATACCGTAATCGGCCTAGAAGAATCCACCAGTCAGAGCGATCGCCCGACCCCAAAAAGTGACTAAACCGTCCGTTCGCAGACCTGGGGGGATGAAAGGAAGAAGAATCGATTGCGAAGCAATGTCTTTTTTCCATCATTATATTTAATTGAGTGCTAGCAATTGCTCGTGATTGCCTGCGCTGCTTCCTTACCAAGCCCTTGCTGGCTTAAAACGTCAATATGCCGCAGGGTTTCACCAGACGGGCGATTGGCGGGCTGCTGGCAGCCAGCATTCTCCTGCTCATTTGGCGCACGTCACGGTACCAGCAACTACCTCTCAATCCCTCCATTATCCAAGGCCACCACCCCGACACGCACACTCCCGATACAACGAACAGCGATGTCAAGACGCCCGACGTGAAGATTCCCGATGTCAAGGCCCCCGAGGTCAAGTCCCCTGATCTCAAGACAGGTGACACCAAGACCGAAAAACCCACAACCGAAGAATCCAAAACTGTCGAAGTCCCCAGGCGCCGCGTCGGCAAGGTGTCGATGTTGTACGGCTATCAGAATTCGTACTACGAGCACGCCTTGGAGAGTCACAAGCGTCACGCAGACCGTTGGAACTATCCAATGTACATTCTCGAGGAAGATATCTCCGTAGGGTATTGGAACAAACCGAGCTATGTGCTGTCGCTTGTCATTCAAGAGCTTGCAAAGCCACCCGAAGACCGGCTGGAGTGGTTGATGTGGGTTTAGCCTCTTTGAAAATTGGACACAGACTGATTTATGTAGGTGGGTTGATGCCGACTCGATCATCATCAACCCTGCAATCCCCGTCGAGATATTTCTCCCACCGGCCGACCTATCGGAAATCCATTTCGTCGCGTCGAAAGACCAAAATGGGCTCAATACTGGAATTGTGTTTTTCCACGTGCACTCGTGGACCGTCAGTATGCTGGTCGAGACGCTAGCCTTCCCTCTTTATTATCCAGATTGGGATTTAGGCTTTTCAGCCGACCAGCAGGCGATGGCTGGGATCATGACCAAAACCAAGGTTGGTCCGGAGGGCGAAGGTTACGCGGACGGAATGGTCTATCTTCCGCGACCATGGATCAACACGTACGAATGGGTTCACGCCTACGAAGGGAAAAAGGGAGACATGCTGGTCCATTTCCCTGGCCTTCAGGATGAACGATGGCCACACATGGAAAAATGGCTCGACATTGTGGAAAACACCCCACTGGAATGGGAAGTGCCGCTGCACGAAACTGCCTATCCTGACTTGACCCGTGAGTTTTGGGAAAAATTCCGCGTTGCCCGGGATCTTGCTAGAAAGGTCGAGAAAGAGCTCGCTACCGCGAAACCGGACGCTACAGTTGCTGCGCGAGAAGAGGCAGTAAAGGCACTGCGAGATGCTCTGAGGCAGCATGCCGATGAGCCCGAGTTACTTCAGGAACGCGTTGATGGGTTGCGAGCCGCCATCGAGAAAGACTCCTCTAAATGAATATTCCCTACTACGTTTTTTCAGCGTTTTTGTTTTTGGGTTTTCGACTATTTTGAACATTTAATATGACTGGGCTTGATATGTATATTTTTGGCGCTCCGCCATTTGGAGAAAATGATCTTTGAGTTTATATATACTTTTCATTTGGAGGCTACTATTGGACGGAGTTGAATATTGTGATTATAATTCATTTTACGGCATTGTTTGATCTTGTACTCTCTTAGGAAAGAATCTGTTGATTATCGTTCCCAGGTTTCGTTGGACTAATTGGGTTTCATAAAGCTTGCAAAGATCCAAGTAGAAAGTTTAAATATAATTATTGTACAAATATACGATGGAAAATAAGGGCGCTACACAAGAAGGATTCGGGAAGTTTCTAGCGCAGCGCGCCTGATTTTCTTTGTACATTAGTAGAAACTTGATACAGTGGTATATCAATTGATACTCTATACTATAGTGGCTTTCTATAGAAAGGCATAGATTTTATTATAACTTTTATATCACCACTATAAGAAATGTACAAATACACAAGGAGAGACAAGGTCACTGTGCTAGGAAGTAACTAGCATTGATGGCGCGCGTGTCTTTCTTCCTTTCGTATATTAGAAGGAATCTAATGTATGTACTCTATAGTGAGTAACTTTCTGCAGGGATTTTTAAACTTAAATGATATGTTTATATATAGAACTTGCGCGATATATTTAATAAAAAGATATAAATACTGTACGCAATTCTCATTTGTTTAATTCTTTCTTGTCTTTATTATTATCAACCTTCAAATTAAGCTGTTCTGAATCAGTTATACACTCAAAATAATTCAAGATGAAGGCTTACTATTTGGCTACTATTATCTGGGCGACTTTGGCATATACTGCTCCAACTGAAAATGATGTAAGTTTTATACTATCAATTGATATCAGTTTATTCTTTTACTAGATGTTTACTAATATACTTAATTAGGTCCATCCCAACTCCCCCCCGTTCCCTGAGTGGAACGACGCGCAAGGCCGTCATGTTTGTGATGTATGGCCTTTTTGCAATACAAGATTTTTAAATCTTGAATGAATCTTCATATCTAACATTGAATCTTTAATACTAGTTGTTTCCTCAGGATTTTCCATGTAGGGAAGTAACAGAGTGGCAGTAAGTTTTTAATCTAACTGTCATCGATGAATGATCTTTAAAATTGATACAAGTCACAACTAATTATTTATTTAATTCATTGCAATAGAAAGTGGAGTTGCGACGGCGCAAACAAGGATCATTATTGGTGGGCCTCAGGCAAGGCATATACTGTCTGCTGTGAATTTCCCTCTGACTGCTCGAATGGTTGGTGATGGTTGAGCGTGGGGTAGAGCCTGAAGCTATCTGTTGAATATGTCAAACCGTTTTAACCACTCGTCATCAAGATTATTCAAAATGTGAATTGTGGTAGGTTTTCTATTGATAGAAGATAAGAGAGAACAGTTTTATTATTAAAATCTTTTGATTCTTCACATCGAGTAATATTTATTATCCTTTTTTTTTTCAATAAACTCTATGTATTCGATTCTAATTTCTATCAGTACCTAAAATAAACATAAAATTATATCACTTCCCCATCCCACTGACCGGCCGCCTGCTAGATGCACGGCCGCGAGGCGCGCCGATATAGGATATAGGACTGTCCAACGGGATCTCACCGATCTCGACCCTCGATTCTGAAAGATCTTGCAGCCAGTTAGGTTCGTTGGAGAGGTCATCCGCGTCTCCGCGTCGCCCTATCACAACACACATTAGCAGCCGCGAAGGTGATCAGTGATCGGTAGTACGTATAATCGGTAGCACGCTGGAAACAGGGAATGGCGTACCACGTATCTCTCGGTCAGCGTCTAGTAGGAATTCGCTTGCTGCTGCCGAGACAACCGTGCCTAATCGCAGATCATAGTTGCAATGGGGCCGCCTAGCATCATCTCTTAGACTCTATTTTTCGATCACAGAGTAGCATTTTCCGGGCCCGTCGCTGTCGGGCTAGGCGTGACTGGAAAATCGGAAGCCATTAGGCGTCTCATCTCGGGGCGCCCGGAAGGAGAGACAAGCAGAAAGAGCATAGAGATTGTCGGAGAGAGCTGCGAGATTAATATTACAGTATTATTATTGCTGCGGGGAGGAGCAGAGGTTCTCCAGGTGCAGCCTCGGCGCCATGCCCGATTAGGCAGGAGCGAAAGGAAGCGCTGGCCGGCTTCGCAGTGCGCTCAGTCACACCCAGTCGCCCAAACAGGAAGCTGCCTGGTGGTGGGAATGCGACCCCGTCCACTCTCTGCACCACCACAAGCACCAGCGACCAACACGGATTGTTTGGTCCCTTTGTGTGTTTCTTCTTTTTTTCTCCTGTAGCAGACTCATGCTGTCGCATTCCTGCCGTTGCTACCAAGTTCTTACTACTTATTCCTGCGCCATGGCCGCTCCCCGACCCCCCGACGAGCGAGCGCTTATCTTATAGAAAAGCTAGCCCAGCATATTCTCCAACTGAAAAAAGGCTTTTGAGCCTTTCCTTCTACCAGCTGTGGTGCTCTCTCTACCTAGGCTGGCCGCCTGCACAGAGAGATGAGCCTCGCCACCCAGTTTCGAACGATCCACGATGTGGACCGGCACCACAAACACCTCAAATGGTCCAAGAAGTTGAACCCGATCTTGACCGTGTCGTCCGGAGATGTGGTCACTTTTGATGCCCTCGACAGCAGCAACGGCCAGATCACAATAGACTCCGACACCTCTGCCTTGGACTCCTTCAAACTCGAGCTGGCCGACCCGGTATTCGGCCCCGTCTACGTGCGCGACGCGGAACCCGGCGATGCGCTCAAGATTGACATTGTGTCGTTGGAAGTAGGGGACTGGGGATGGACCGCAGTGGTGCCGGCTTTTGGTCTGCTTGCGGACGAGTTCACCGAGCCGGAGCTCAAGATTTGGAAGTTCACTGCTGCGTCCGGATACGCCGAGCTGAAGCCAGGCGTCCGGGTTCCCGTGCGGCCGTTCTTGGGTATCATGGGTATTGCGCCTTCTGCTGACGGCGAGTTCTCGACTATCCCGCCGACTGACGTGGGAGGAAATATCGACTGTCGGGATCTTGTGGTGGGCTCGACACTCTACCTCCCGGTCCAGGTGCCCGGTGCCCTGTTCAGCTGCGGAGATGGCCATGCAGCGCAGGGACATGGAGAAGTGTGCGGCACCGCCATTGAAACCCCCATTAAGGCTACCGTTCGACTGACAGTATGCAAAAACCACCCCTGGGTGCAATCCCCGCACCTTCTTTTACCGCCTCAGGCGCCATCTACTTTTCCTGCCCCGGACAAGGGACATTATGCCACAATGGGGGTGGACTCTGATTTACTCGAGGCCACTCGGAAAGCTGCCCGTTATATGATCGATTGGCTCGTGTCTACCAAGGGCTTGACTCGGCACGAGGCTTACATTCTGACCAGCGTCGCAGGCGACCTCAAGCTGGCCGAGGTCGTCGACATGCCTAATTTTGCCGTTACTATGAGCGTCCCGCTCAACCTTTTTAGTTGTTGATGTTATTTATATCGTTTGGGAAGACTTGTGCAAGTATCGATGCTGGATGTCGAGGAAGCCAACATAAGGATGATTATGTATATGACTATAATTAGAACGTTTTGTTTTGTATATAGATGAGGAAATTGATATCAACATTGAATTTTTCTATTTGTCTACTGTATTCTATATCTAGGATATACTGTCTATACGATCTGTCTCAAACCCCAACCTCCACACATAACCCTCACACACGCAAACGCAACAGAAGCAGCCAGATAAAACGCACCTGAGAAGAACACCAGTCCCTGATACGAACCCCCATTTGCCTGCACAATCGCGCCGGAAATAGGGATACCAGTCAAAGCGCCCAAACTCGCCGTGAAAAACGCCGTTCCGCTACGTTTCCCATAATCCTCAGTCCTGGAAACCTGACCAATGCAGACAGGCGTCAGACTGATAGCAGCACCCGACCAAAATCCGTACAGCACGACAAAGGAGGTAATCATAGCACTATTTCCACTTGCCGTTGACCAGAGGCCAAGCGTGATGGCTGCACAGGTAAACGCTGTTATGCACATGGTGTTAAAAACGCCAAACCGGTCCGCAACGTAACCGGGCAGCGCGCGGCCAGGGATCGCGCCGACGTTGAGAAGCACGTTGAGCAGATATGCCGTCTGCGAGTCCATGCCACCAGCATGAATCGCATACGACGAGATATACGTATACGGAATAAACACAGCAAACTCAACCAGAAAAACCGCCAGCGTCGTCATCGCGAAAGTCGGCTCTCGGAGGGACTTCAAGTCGATAGCAGAGCCGCCAGCTATATTAGGTGGTAGCCTCTTGCGAAGTAGCAGACAAGCCACGGCTCCAAGAACGGCACAGATCAGGGCGATGATTCGCATGGACCAGGGAAACCCCAGACGCGGCGTGAGATAGATGATGATTAGTGGGAATGCGATTCCGCCTATTCCGCCAGCGGTGCAGGCGATGCCGGTAGCTAATGCTCGGCGCTTGAAAAACCAGTGGCCTATGGCTGAGACGCTGGGGTTGAATAGGAGAGATGCTGAGATTCCTCCGAGGACGCCAAAGGATAGGAGGAACTGGTAGAATTCTATAGAACGTTAGATCGAAAGGAACGAAAAAGAGAGGTACGAATGTACCATGTGACAAGCTCATGAAGATCAAGGCCAGCACAGTCCCAATGATTCCAGGCGCGATTAGCCATTGAATACCGTGTGAGTCAAAGATGGGTCCTATTCCGAAAAGAAATCCCCATCAGTACATGTAGTCTGGTTCATTGTCTATGTTATACTTACCAACTTGGGCCCCGCAAAAGTACAAGAAAAACGGATATAAACTGAAAATCCACCCCACAGTCGACTCAGACATGCCCTTGAGCTCATGATCCATAAGCTGCGCCTGGAGAACTGCCAGAGTGTTTAGGAATCCCATTGAAGAGAGCATCGCACACCATGCACCGAGCACAACGAGCCATGCTGTGAGACCGCCCTCGGGGTAATCGGAGACCTCGGGCGAGCTCGTTGTTTCTGTTCTGCCCATTTCTAGATGTTTCCTCTAATCGGTGAATTTTCTAATATATCTCAGCCAACAATCATCGAGAATTGAGCAGTGTAAAATATTGAATATGTATGCAGCACGTATAAAACGTCTATCAGACCACCCGGGCTGTTGCGTCCCGCCTGCATTGATAGCCCTTCGCTTTCCCCTCACTTTAGGACTCAACCTTTTTGAGAAATGTGGGAAAAGAGCCCAATCCTTTGTTACTTAGCTTTTAGTCAGTAGTCAAGGCCCAATGTATCTATCAGTCTCGCCGCTTTTGAAAACACATTACTTCACTGTCGGGTCGGAATTAAAAATGACTTCGGATGCGGCGTGGCATGTGAAGTGCTGCACAGTGCATGGCGAAACTAACTGATAAAGATGCAGATAACAGCTCTTGAGTGGCATAGTTAGTCCATTAGTAATAACTGATAGCCAACTGGCAAGGAATTGCCAAGACTTGTACTAAAATCTTCACCAGATTATGGATTGCAGAGTCGCAGTCTGAAGGATCGGTGCGACTCTTGTTATCAAGCGCTGACTATGATTTGCTATGCTATACTGTCTTCGTAACTTGACATTTATGGAGTGTCAAGAATTTACTTTATGTTATTCCGTCGTTGAACTATATCAAAATTATCACGTGATTTCGCGTCAACCCGCGTTCCGCATGCTTCTAATACCCCGTCACGCTTTGTGATAACCCAACCCACTCCAATCCATTGATCACCCCATCAATGGATCTGATTCTCGATGGCCTCAACCAAGCCCAGCGGACAGCGGTGACCTCGCCCTCCCCAGTCCTCCAGGTGCTCGCACCGCCCGGCTCCGGCAAGACCAAGACCCTGACCGCGCGCGTCGCGTACCTGTTGTCGCATCATGGCTTCCGACCCCAGGACGTCATCTGCTGCACATTTACAATCAAGGCGAGCCGCGAAATGCGCGAGCGGCTGTCCCGCTTGATCGGTGAGCAGGTGCAGTCGAAGCTGGTGCTAGGCACGTTCCATTCGATTTGTCGACGGTATCTCGTGGCGTATGGCCATTTGATTGGGTTGAAGAAAGGGTTTGGGATCGCGGATAGCAATGATAGTTTGGCAATTATTAAAGTATTTCGAATTCTGCTAGTTTGGCCAAGAAAAAAAACTTACAGTTTATAGAGAATTGTCAAGCGCTCCCGTCTCAATATACAGCCCAACATCGCACGGTCGAGAATATCGAGTCAAAAAGCGCAAGGAATCAGCTGGGAAGAAGTCGCAGAAAAGACAAAGGCCCAGAACGTCGAACAACAGGAATTCGTCAAGGTCTATCGCGAGTACGAATCTGCATTGGCAAGCTCCAATTTACTCGACTACGACGACCTTCTCCTCCGCTGCGCTGATCTCTTACGCAACCACCCGGAATGCGTCTCGAATGTGCAGGCTGTCCTGGTCGACGAGTTTCAAGACACAAACCGAATTCAGTTTGAGTTGATGAATTTGTTAGCGTCTCGTCAGCGCCGTATCACCATTGTCGGCGACCCCGACCAGAGTATCTACGGCTTTCGGTCGGCTGAGATTAAGAATTTGGAACGGATGCAGCGTCTCTATAGTAATACATCGGTGGTGCTGCTGGAGGATAATTACCGCTCCTCCGGTTCGATTCTGGTATCTGCAGAGCAAGTCATCGAGCAGGACACGGCACGCCCCGTGAAAAAATTACTCCCCACGCATGGAGTCGGGACGATGCCGGTCTTGCGAAGACTACCCTCGGCAGCCGCAGAAGCGCAGTGGATGGTGACAGAGATCAAACGGTGTATTGCGCTTACGGGAAACCTGCTCAAACCGTCTGATTTTGCCGTGTTGCTCCGGTCGGCGTCCTTGTCGAGACAGATTGAATCGGAAATGGGCAAGCAGGGCGTGCCTTATCGGATGGTGGGCGGTTCGAGGTTTTTTGACCGTGTTGAGATCCGGCTGCTGCTGGACTACCTTCGCGTTATTAGCCATCCGGATAACAACGACGCACTCATCCGCATCATCAACACGCCTGCTAGAAAAATGGGCGAAGAGACTATCAAGACCCTAATTACGGGGGCTGAAAAAGAAAAATTATCACTGTGGAACTACGTTAAAGATGTTGCTCAGGGACGCAGGTCGACCCAGAAAAATCTATCAAAAGCTGCAGATGTCGGGTTAGCAGGGTTTGTTGGGTTGATAGAGTCCGCAAGACGGAAACTGGAGGAATGCACTGATGCATCTTCTCCAAAAATTCTGCTGGAGTTTATCATCAAGAAACTTGGTTTCCGCGAATATCTCGGAGTCTCGTATCCCCTGGATGAAGAAAACCGGTGGGCTAATGTGGAAGAGCTCCTGGCTCAGGCCGGCGACCCAAGTACTGAAGCTTCACAAGACGAGGCTCTCGCCGATATTGACGGGCTAGAGCAACAGCAGGGACACGCAGGTGAAGAAGCATTGTCTCGGTTTTTAGCAAACGTGGCTTTGTCGACAGAGGTCACGACGGAGGAAAACCAAGCGGAAGAAAAAGTCACCATCTCGACCATCCACGCCGCCAAGGGACTGGAATGGCCCGTCGTGTTTGTCGCCGCCGTATACGAGGGCATCATTCCTCACTCACGCGCCGAGGACAGCGACGAGGAACGGCGACTGCTGTACGTGGCCATGACGAGAGCGCAGGCGCTCCTCTACCTCAGTCTTCCACGCCGAGATTCGAAAAACGGTGAAGAGACCAAGACGAGCTCGTTTCTGCCTCGAACAATAACCGAGACCAAGTTCCGCCAGGTTGGTCCGAAACTCCACGATCAAAACATCTTCAACATTGCCGAGATTCTCCGTCGGCCACGTCCGAGCCAGGAAGCCATGGTAGAGGGCCTCAAGGGGCTGCCCAGTGTTTATGACGATATGTGGAGCCCAGAGGGAGACGAGGAGACTAACACCAGGCGAGATGGCTCGGAGACAGGTCAGGACAGCTGGGCGAAGCGTCGGCGATTGAACGGCGAAGGCAGCAACACTGCTGGTGGAGGAATCGGGTTTGTCAGCTCGGCTGCGTACACGATGAGCAACTCGTCGAATTTCTCTGTGTCGAACAGCACTATGTCGGTGGGATTTTCGACTGCGAGAAAACACATGGCCATGGTGCCTGACACGGTTCCCAAGGAGACAACACCAAAGGAGGAAACTGCCTCCAAGGGGAAACGGGCCGGAAAAGCAGCAACCCAAGGGACTCTCTCGAGATTCTTTGGCATCACTGAACCCACGTCACAGAGCAAGGCGCCATCGTCCAGCAACGCCCAAAACAGACAACAGTCACTGCCACAGTTTACGCAGGGCAAGCCTTCTCCTCCTGTCCAAGTGCCGCACAGCCTCGGAGGTCACCGCATCCAGCCACAGCAATTCCGCCGCCCTGCGCCTGGGCCAGGGCCGACTTCCAGTACCAATTACACGTGGCTATCAGAGACGAGCACGCGGACAGTCGAAGCGATAAAACAAGACGCAACAACAACAGTTCCCAAAACAACAACAGCAACATCAACAACGGCGGTCAGCGAGATTAAAAGGCCGGTCGACACCACCTGTGGAGTCCGTCCGGCTGCCACGTTCCATACAACCACCATGTCCACGTTGCAGAACCAGGGGTCACGGAAGACGCTGGGCGTCCGGCGCAGTGTTCACGATGGTTGGGCGGCGAGGATGAACAGGGGTAATTAATTGCCCATTTTACTGGAATTGACTCTATGTAGATGATATTGACATGAATGACGACATATGGCTGGTCTGTAAAGGACGCTGCTGATTAATCCCTTGGCATTTGGTCCGAGACAGCCTTGCGTGGCTCCTTAGATACCCTTGGTGAGGCGGAAACAGCTACACTTGATTTTTATAGGTTATTCGTATTTTGGAAGAATCATCCAGACCAGATCAACAAAATAGTTTCCAGACCAGATCAACAAAATAGTTGTCTGTACGGAGTACGATGTAGAGCAAAAACCGAGATCTACGTCGCTAGTTCAAGGAATGATCGTCCGCATCACCGCTAGCGAGTTGAGCCAATTGCTGTGGTGCTACTAATAACCAGCACCGATAGATAGAAATAAATAACTCAGGGCCGATCATTCCAGCAAATCAGTGAATGATGGGTACCACTACGGAGTAGGAAAAGAACATAATATTAATGGTAATACTATCAAAAAAAAAAAAAAAAAGCGATACGAATTGCTGGCGATTTGTGCCAAGACAGTGATTACGTAGCTGGGCGGTGAGACTAACTAAAAGCATCGCTGTTATAGGCTTATACATACTACGACAGGTGCCTGGAGTCTGGACAAGGCAGACGCAGGAGTCGGTCACTTGATTTGCTGTGGTAGATGGATTTGTCAGGCAGCAGATGCGTGTTCCAAATGGCATAAATTAAGCGATTTTGGACAAGGAGTATCCGTAATAATAACAGCAATAAAACGGAATACGTAGTCATGTCTGATCATTTCCACTTGTAGGCAAATCACAACTTAATAAGCCTGTTGGGGCCGCTAATATTTACTGTAATCATAAATCAGCACCTGTGGAAAAGAAGGCTACGGGGGGCCGGCCCTAAAGGCTAAAGCCCAGGGGCAGCAGCCAGGGGCAAAGAGGCCCAGGCCCCGGCGGGACTGGTTGCTGGTTGCTGGTCCCCTGTAGCATTCCCGGCCCAGGCGGTGAAGCCTCGCCGGACTAATCCAGCTTATCCACGGCAGTAACACCTGCCTCTAACCAGTTATGTCTGGGACAAATTCTGAGCTGAGTTCAACTAATACGTAGGAGTCTCGCGAGTCGCGGTTAAGCAAGTACGTAGTGCCTTACAGCTGATTACTGTATTCGGCCGTGCTGCCTAGTGACGTCGGCCTAGTTTGGCGGATGGCGCCAGGCAGCATCGACGATAGCCTGGCGATTGCTATCAGAGCATTCCTAGCTACATATGTACAAAGTACGAAGTACAAAAAGCCCGCCCCATCCTCCTCTCCCCCCGGATTTCAGAATCTTAAAACATCAATCCACTTTACTGTGAACTTCACTATAAATCCATTTATCCTTGTCTGTGACCTGGGAGCAACTGCTTATTTGCTATTGCTATTGCACGCTTATTCCAGGGATATCCCTTCTCTGATCTCAAACACCGCCCCCCCGGAACAGACCACTGTTATTATTCTTATATCAGCGGATTCAGCCTTGTCCCTGCTATTTTACTTTTTTCATCATCAATCTTCTGATCAGTCCGGCTGCGCCACTGATTGAGGCTGTTCTTTATTATTTATATTCTCTGTCCTTTGTCGACCTTTGTTCCTCCACCAACACCCAACACATTTACATCTACACCTACATCTACACAACTACACCACACAACACAACACAATGCCTCACAAACTCGGCGATTATTCTTCCGACTCCAACACATCCAGCAGAGTCAGCAGCACCGATAGGATACATGTCGCCGACGTGCCCGGTACGTACTGTCTCTTTTGCTGCTGCAGAGTGCAGACAGACAGACAGCTAACAGCGGAATCTAGATCCCTCGCGCAGATCGAATGCCAAAGTGGTCGTGGTGCATAATGGCGGTGGGCCCAGCTACGACGAGAAGCGACCGGCAAGTTGGGACAAAAGCCGCTGGAAATAATAGTCGCGACCAGACAATCATCCACCATGGCATGTTCACGACTCGCAAGCTCGCACTTTTCACAATCAATAATGGAATCCGAACAGGCGCTGTGTCCACTATTCACATACTACTGTGGGGGAGAAGCTCCTCCGCAAGGCAGACCGGCGCAAGTTGGATTACTGACGAACCGCGCCGGCGCTGCTGACTGGCGGAGCTTGCGCTTCTTTTCCTCTTGACTTCCGCGCGGAAACGCCCAAAGAAGAAAAGCCAAAACAGTGAACACCCCCAAAGAGAAAAAAAGTGAGGCGGACTGCTGCTGCGGACTGCGATTGGCTGTCCAAGCGGCAGAGCGCGGGTGGTCATGTGCCCTGCCCCTTTTTGGCACAGTGAGGCAAGCAGGCCGGTTTGCCCCGACATTCTGGACCGCGCTCCGGCTTTTTCCTCTGCCCTTGCATTACTGTTAGTCGCCATACTACGGGATACTCTCTTTTTTAATGAGGTCTCCCCTGAGTCCCCTATTGTTGTGATCATGTGATGTCGTGCTGTACGAGTGGATGATTTGTCTTGTTTGTCCCATTTGTCTGTTTGTCTTGCGTTCTCGCATGTCACTGGCATCTCACATTATTATTGGAGTGCCAGCACATCTGCATGCACCGCTGTTGTTGAGCTGGCTGCTGCAACATTTCGGGTTTTGTTTTATTACTTTTCTTATTATTTGCTGTCGTTTTAGCGTGTTGGAGTCAGGCTACTTGGTCGATGCAGACAGCTTGCCTGGCGCGAGACTTGTATATTTTATCAGGGATATGGATGGGAGGCGTTTTTGGGATATCTGGATGTACCATACGTGGTTGGGCTGTATAGAATATGTAATATTGATATTATATGATATGTTTGAACACACTCAGTGCTGGCTTTCATCAAGTATTTACATTGAACTTCTAAACATCCTGTCTCTGCTTACATAAACAATGGAGGTGGATGTCCCGATGTCCCAAAAGGGAAGGCACGGGGCACTGGACATCAATAGGAAGGTGCGAATGGCACACCGGGCACCGTATGGGACACCGGTCAGTCCAGGTGACGCGAGTGCCTCCTTCCCTCTCCTTCCACCCTCTTCTTGTCCCTCTTCCTCTTCTTCTCTTCTCTCCATCCTTTCCTCCGTTACCACCTCGCGATCTCTTCTTGAGACGCCCGAATTTATTCTTCCTTCAGGTCTTTTGGTGCCGTGGTCAACATTGTGCTTCTTCAGAAGATATGAGTGAGTACACATACATACCAAAATCCTTCCTACAGCGGTGTCAGTCTCAGCTGATTTGACAGAATAGACACGAAAAGTGTCTCGAAAAATGTCTCAACCCTTCAACAAACGACAGATCCAGTGCTTGGGATGGGCTGTCCCCTAGACAGTGGTATGGCCAGCCTGTGCTCGTTTAGTAACTTATTGTCTCTTATTGATGATGAGACTTGGTCGCTAAACAAAATAGTTTCCGCCGTCAAGGAGCCCCAAACTCCGGTTCTACCTTGTTGCCAAATTCCCATTCCATCTCCCAGTGCCTCCAGAGATGGAAGATTACTCTACGGACCACCTACGCCATTTAATATCCAGGCTAATCGGTCTCTTTCTTCTCAAGCCCGGCTGGGAAGACCGAATGAAGCAGTCCGGTGCAGTATACGGGCAAAGTCCGAGAGACTGGGAACGTATAGACGAAGTACATGACGAGCTTCACAGGCAAGGCAGGATGCCCCTCACCATAGCCATCACCATCTGAGGGGGCCTCCATTCGAAAAGAACAACGCAAGCTTTTACATTTTCACAAATTTATAAATTCTTCAGTAGCTGTTGCTACTGTCGTGTGAGCTCTCTCTACTCAAATTTTCATGTTGCTAGAGTAGCAATGGCTAATCATTTAAAAAGGTCTGCAAGAATGGGTAGCTTTACCACCGCCGTATCAAGCGCCGCTGAACACGCGATCAGCGGTGTCTCAAATGCCACAAAGAATTTACTAGAATGGGCAAGTTCTGGTTCTGAGACAGACTGGAAAGATTCCCGTCTTGAATTTCCTGGGTATCGCACTGTGTGTCTGGTGCTTTGGCTGGTCTCCAAATATGGCCATAATCTTGAATTCCTAGTGAGCAATCCTTCTCACATGAATTATGACACTGACTGATGTATACAGCCTTTCCCCGCCACCCCTATCATCATCTGAGGGAATGGTCGAGTCACCTGCTGCGGTTTTGTCCACCGAGGACGGTGGATTTTTTTTTTAGGGGACACCTTTACACCACACCGATGTTCTGTCTGCCGGTTGGTTACCTTTTATAGTTGGCAATTCTCCACTTATTAGGACGTAAATTCACGCGTAATGAAAAAACAGTTGAAGGATACCGGAGTCAAGTTGCATTGCAACCAGTGTTCTCGCGCAAGTAAGTGATTCTCAATTGATTTTGTGATGGTTGTGAAGTGCTTTGTAACTGATTCCACACCAGGTTGTTGTACTACAGTCGCAAGCGACTGTGAGTATTTCTTGTTGTTTGACTGCGTGCTTGAGGCGTAAAGCAGTCTCAAATCAGTTGGAAAGCAGTTGTCAGGGCAGTTGAGCCTGCGCTCATGATGGGAGACAGATGTTAGTGACAATCAATTTGGAATCAGTTCTTCAATTGGTGGTTCTCAAGTGTTTTTTAACTGATTCAAGGCCCTTAATTTAGACTTCATCTTTGAATACATTATTGATTCCCGGGTCACCTAGCTCTGCCGCTTATAACACAAATCTCGAAACTTCCGCCTCCACTGCCGCCTCCTCCCATTTCTGTGGCACATATGGTTTACATTAAGTCCTCGTGCGCTGTTCGTGTCCGTGGTTCTGTTCAGTGCAGTCTAGGGGTCAAAGCCCCTTCAAGCTTTATCACAATAAGGGTTGCACTCTTTTTTGTCATTTGGTCATAAGTCTGTCAAACTTTATTCTGCTTTAGTGTTAGATAGCTTCAGAACACACAATCTATTCAACTGTTTTTACTACTTTACCTGTTTAGGAAGTACTCACAAGATTACTATTCTCAAATAATTTAGTTGATGATAATAACTGTTTCTATTACTATCAGACCTTTTAAGTAGAAATTTATGTAATTCTATGAGTGGAGTTGGGCTTAGAATACTCGCGGAAAAGACTTGCGATTAATTAACTTGTCTACGTTTAAACATTGGATGGTGCACATTCAATGTTGCAACCCGAATAGCGAATCGAGCCTTTGCTTTGCTTTGCTTTATATAATATTTCAGGTAGCTTCAAATGTTGATTGTCACCTTCACAGGCAGCTAAATACAATGTCCAAATGCTGCTGACGTCAACTGGTGATGACGGACCTAGGCAGCCACATGAACTTCCAAAAGTTATTAAGCATTCCCATAGTGTCTTTCTAAGCTTTTTTATAATACAAAGAAAAAAATGTCAATTCAATTTAATGTCCAGAATGATGACCATGCCAGAAACCCAATTTGTTGAGCGGCTGACGTCGCTTGATTTACTCATGCCTGGGGGATATGTCGGGGCCCTCCTAGTATTCCCGACGACAAAACCATCTCAAGCTCTTTTACCTCAGCTTCAAAACAGCCTAAGTATTGTATGTGAGCAAGTTCCATGGCTTATGGGTCGAGTGTTTTCAACATCTACAGCCGAAGGGCAGCGACCCACGCTCGAAATCCGTTGGACTACAACGGACACAGTGCCGCGGATTATGGACAAGGGCTCCATTTCAAACGCATACGACGAGTTATCCAGAGCTAAAATACCCTTGGAAAGTATCCCTGCTGATGCATGGATTAGTCCCGGTGCAGGTCGAATTGGGCCTGGGTCTGGAGCGCCCGTGTTTGCAGCCAGCCTCTTCCGTTTCGCTGATGGCAAGGCGGTTGG
Organism: Talaromyces sp. R2412; assembly: GCA_023626135.1. Classification (NCBI taxonomy): domain Eukaryota; kingdom Fungi; phylum Ascomycota; class Eurotiomycetes; order Eurotiales; family Trichocomaceae; genus Talaromyces; species Talaromyces sp. R2412. The sequence goes on along the minus strand of JAMAGK010000043.1, from coordinate 256,738 downwards.
GTTGTGTGTGCAAATGCATCACAACGCTGTGGATGGGTTTGCGTTTGCGGAAATCCTCGGTCTATGGGCCCGATGCATGAATCACTTCAGGTCCCAAATATCGAGCTTCAGTCTGTCGTTGGATAGAAACGGTCGTCTTGTGAAAGCCCTTGACCAGACCTCTGCTTCATGTGCGCCGCTTGATGAGCTTTTGAAAAGACATCCAGAGTATTCTAGGCATCCTCCGGTTCTACCAACCAAGGTTTCTGCTTGCACATCTGAGATCTTGACTATCACAATGGAAATGATTGACGGATTCAAAGAAAGCCTGAAACCTTACTTGGCGACGACCCCGTCAACCAACACTGTAGTTTGTGTCCTTCTATGGTCTGCTATCACTCGGGCCCGTATACGCCGGAATCCAAATCTTGAAAACAAAACCAGCCGACTACCTATGGCGGTCAATGGCCGGAAACGGTTGGATCCGGGTCTCGCAGATCCTCAAAACCCTTACCTTGGGAACATGGTACTCTTCTCTCTGGCCGAAATGGCAGCTGGCGATGTGAGCAATTGCAGTCAGGGCGATTCTTCTTCTACGGAGCTACTTGCAGAGGCTTGCCGAATCGTCGCGCAAGCCCAGTCGCCGGATCGTATCGACGCCCGCCATATTCGCGAAGTTTGCTGTATTATTGAGGGACTTGAGAACTACAAAAGTCTCTTCCCCGGGTGGGAGTTATTTGGACCCCGGGATTTGTTCATCACGAGTTGGGCAGACCTCAACATGTATGAGTTTGACTTTGGCGATGGCCTTGGAAAACCACAGTTTGTGAGAATCCCGTATGCGCAAGCTGATGGGAATGTTATCATCTTGCCTAGGAAGAGAGGTGCAACCGGAGAGACGCTCGAGGCGGTGGTCATGCTGCAGAGAGACGATTTGGAGGTGCTGAAAGATGATAGCTTGTGGGCGTGATGAACTTGTAGAATTATGACACTATCAGATAGTCAAGTGGTGTTTAAATCTACATACACATGTGATTCAGCATTGAAGTATATATCAAGGTACACCGACAAGAGTAGAATGGCATGAAATCGCTAATACAGATGTCCTCGTAGGTGAATACAGCCTCTATGGTACATCAATTAATGTATAATGGAAGAATATCTAGAAGCCGAGCAGACGGGATGCCCTAAGTTCACCCTCCATATCCTATGTATGTTCTTACATAGAGAAAGACGACTCAACGACGCATGTAAAATCAAATATTCTTGCATGATATAACCCATTACAATCCTTTCCATAGCACATACGACCATAGGGTGTGGAAAACAGGGCTTCCCGTCCGCTCAGCCGTACTTAAGCCACACGCCGGCTGATTAGTAGTTGGGTGGGTGACCACCAGCGAATCCCAGCTGTTGTATGTTTTTTTTTTGTTTGTAATATTTTTATTCTATGCTTTTCGCGGAATAGCTACGCATAGTCAAGCTTATATCAATCAGGAATGCAGCGGAAATACATGCCGTTGAACATACAGCTACGAGAACATAGGCGCACAACATGTGCACATGCTATGTACTAAAGTATGGTATTTGTTGATCTTATGTTCATCTCAATCAATCCTGTAATGGTCCGGCAATGGTCAGATTCAATACGCTATCTCTGGAAAGCTAGCTCATGCAGCTGACTGTCTCTATAAACATTCGCGTGAAAAGCCAGGTAGACCACAGGGATTTTTGAGAGAAGCGTGATCCACTAACTATTGTGCTGAACTTCTGAATATTGATCGACATGTAACAGCGCAAACCGTAAGAAAGTAGGTGTTGCAAAATAAGCAGGGGGGTCAGTTTCAAATAACCGTGCCTTTGACTTGCTTCTTGTCTACATTATAGTCTTTCCATAAGGCAATCGCTGGAAAAGCAAGAACAACAAGCGCGGCTGCTGTGATACACTCGTACTTCTGACTGTATGCCCACGCGTAATTAATCGCATTTCTAACTTCACTGCCGGGAGCGTACGTGAGTTGCACCGCTGATCCGCCGGCGTAGATAGTTTCAAAGTCCGGCTTTGCATAGTCCGGTAACGCTCTAAGTAGAGCCTGAGGAAACGTATTGGAATATATGGCGGAAGCAACGGCGTAGCCAATGGAACCACCAACGCTGGAAGATAGACTGATCAGTGCAAGCATCATCGGAATACCATCACGATCCGCGGCAGCCATCACGGCCATCTCGTCGCCAATGACCAGAGTCCCACCTCCAAAGGCGATGAAGATCTGGCACATTATCAAGTATCTAATGTCACTTTGAGAGCCACGGAAGTGAATCATAAGCCCAGCGCCCAACAGCATCAGTGGCGCCCCAAAGAACAAACACACTTTTTTGAAGTGTTTGGTTTGGCGGACCCAAACTCCAAATAGGACAGCCCATATAGTTGATCCAACCCCATATATTTGAGTCATATATCCTGTTTTTGTGACATCAAGGTCATATACAACCTGGACGTAGTAGTAGAAGTACTGATCCCAGGTATAGTAATTGAAAAAGATGAGAGCCGCCAGGAGACATGCTCCAAGAACTGTCCGCTTTTTCAGCAACTCCCACCGAATGAAGCCAGTTCTCGCAAAGTGAAACTCCCACAAGGCAAAAACAGGGAATAAAAGGATTCCAATTGTTACCATAGCAATGAAAGTAGCCGAGGAGTATCCGCTGAAGCCATATGTTTCGAGGCTAAATGGCAATAGGAACAGTACAAATGCGGCCATGAGGATAAAACCGCCACTGATATCGAACTCGTGAACATAATGAACGATAGACTGCACTATTGTTCTACCACTGTCATTCTTGACCAAGATATTCAGCCTTTCGGCTTTATATTGGTAGAATTTGAACACCACAGCGACTGGGACGATAAACACCAATGTGATGATTGCAAAACAACCGTATGCCCAACGCCAGGTAGAATGGGTTATGAATGCTTGCGCAACAAGAGATCCAGTAAAGGCCGTACACACTGTGGGCATGCCAATAAATGCGTACGCAAATGCACGATTTCTTAGCCCTGACGTGTCGGCGACAAACACGGTCAGAATGAAGTTCAATTGGCTATATCCGATTTGACACAGAGTATAGCCGGCGGCGAAACCATTGGGACCGTTGCATGTAGATATCACTATTAGACCGAGAAGATTTACTATCAGAACAATCAAAAGACCTTCAGCACGGCCCCAGAGATTCAAGATCTTGGCGATGGGCAATTGAATTACCCCGCCAACAATCGTCGATATAACGTAGGCCTGGGATATCTGAGGAGCGGAGGCAAAGTTTGCATAAGCGTAGTAGATCAGATTCGCGCTTATCGACGACTGCATGGAAAGAACGAAGAAGCATAACCAGATCCTGTGCATGCGATGTCAGAGTCCGGTTGATCTTTTAGACTTGAGGCAAATGAGACTCACCAGGCATATGTGGCATACAAAGCCGTTTTGGTCCAAACCAAAGCAGTGGCTTCGGCTTTTTGAATACCAGGCTGTGCTCCAATAGTAATTGCATCTGGATTTTGTAGCAACTTTCGTTTATGTCTCTTGCCCAAACTCCTAACGTCACTATTTCCGTGTTCGGGCTGAATATAATTCTTTGTCTGAATGTTGACAGACTCATTGGAACCACATTTGGCGTTTTGTGTCGCCATGGTTTCGCAATCGACAGAGATGAATACCAGGCTGATATTGTGGGAACAGAGACTGTGATTGGAAAGGGCGCAATTTAGAGAACTGTTGCCATCAAGCAAGACTCATCCAATACATCACAGAGGATTGTCGATTTGGTACAGGCGCTGTGGCCTGCTGCTTCTTGTAATTAAGGGCAGTACAACAGCGCCCCATGTTGGTGCCGAGCCACAATAAAGCTTTCGGACCGAATCGTGCGGTTTGGGTGGAACCAAGCCAGAAAGTTTGATCGATGTCTGTAGGCGAGACTTCTTCTATTTCATATGCTTGCATCCTCAAACGAGCTCAATTGTGCTCATTCTCTCTCGTCCCTGACGCATTGTAGCGTTGTAATGTCCAGCTGCCTTACACTAACGCAATGGCTGGTAACTTGATGATCTGATCGAATATTTGTTGGCCGTCCAATTAATAAATCCAAAATTACCTTAGCAATTTATTTTGTTGTCATTTGTACAAAAGAGGGCAAGGGCGAAAGGAAGTATTGCAAGTTCCGAAGGAAATATGCTCAAATGCTCTCACGCTATTCCATCTTTAGCAAGTACTCGGTTTCATAGAGCTTTGTGTGGAGTCTTTAATTGATCGCATGGTAAGGCAAATAAGCCGACCTGAATTACATTAATGTCACAATGTCTAGCGTCTGCTGTGCAGTATCGTAATTTTGGAAAATTAATAAGTTAGTTATGGTAACATCAATTTGGGTGCATCGCAGACTTCAAAAGTCCTCCCCTTTGAAAAGATGATCAACTATCCGATCCAGGGCCTGACAATCGCCCTCAAAAGTTTCAGCTTTCTCCTCATCAACCCAGCCGGGAGTAAAGCTGCCCCCAAAGTCAACAAACCACAGGTCATCATTCTCATCGACTAAGATGTTGTCAGGTTTTGCGTCACCCCAGACAATTCCTTCCGCGTGCAGTGCCTTGATTGTTTGTTGAATCTGCAAGATCCATTTTTTTCGTACTGCCATTGATGTCTCATGCATGTCGATAAAGGCCAAGCTTTCACGATGCTCAATGTATGTAAGGAGTAGCCCGCAAATTTTGTCCGTCTCGTTTAGATACTGTACCAAGCCGTGTAGCGTCGGAACACGTAAAGTCTTATTAAGACCTATTTCTTGCATACGTATCATGACTTGAATTTGCCGAGGTATTTGAAGGATATGGTAGCAAGGCTTGAAGAAAAGTATTCCACTAGACTCTGTGAATACTTTTTCCGGTCGTTGTATAGGGCCCGTGGTGTCTTCCTCGGGAAATAGGGATATTTTTGATGGATGTATGAACAGGGACTGCACCTCCTGAAGCATATGTGCCGGTAGTTGTATAGACGTGATAAGGCGCGCTATTAATTCATCATCGGCAGGCGATGATACAACATCTAAATTTCCTTTCCCATCAACCTTAGGGGTAAGAACAAGAGTCTCAGGATAAAACCAATCCTCGACCGTGGAAGGCTTAAAGTGGGAGCTGGATCCCAAAGATCGCATGTGCGGATTGCATTTCATAGTAATCCAGAAACAAATATCCTCCATGGCATCTCCTGTGATTTCGTTATTGTAACTACCATCCTCTGATCCCTCGGGGCTTTGATCGCCCATTTCTTCAATCAGAGCCTTCTGCGATTCGCTGTATGTAATAGGGATCATCCCGTCGTCAAGCTTTCGTAACTTTTTAAGATACTCTTTTTCCAGTTGTAAATTTCCGTGAAGGTTTTCGGCAGATATCTGAATATGGAACCGTTTTCCATAGCAGAGTATCGTTATTTCCGCATCAGTGGTAACACCACACTGAAAATTGACGACTTCATAGTCTAACATGGTACCCATAGTTCGAATGTGGTGTCAGGGGCTGCCGAAGATCTTGAGGCCATACTTTAATTGAAGGTGTGTAGTCTTTGGCTAAACATGAACTTAGATACCTATTTTTAGCATAGCGGAATAGAGTGCATATAGCCAATCAAGTCTATTAATCTATCGAACCTGGGAGGGCGCTAACATTGCAGATCTTTGCCAGTCTATCTATTTGATCGAGGCAACCTTAGTCAGCAGTATGTTGATATTCTCACGGGAAAGTACTTTCTCTCAAGCCATTGAAGTCGGGATTTTAAGTCCCCAGACCCGTCTCACAAGCAAAAAAGAAAAAAAACTATTATTATTAATAATAAGGAGAGAACCATTCTAAATGAAGGTTTTAATCCAATGCAGCGACATTAGGGGGTGCTTCATAGCCGTTAACGGCCCACCAGCGGCCGGGACCGGGATTTCCCAAATAGAAAATTTAGATATTACCTACGCTTTCAAGGTATTTATAGGTGACTGATATACGTCTCTAAGATTAAGAAACGAACACAGAGATTGATTTTTACAAGTGGCCTTACAACGTCCAAGCTGACTTCTAGTTCCCCGAGAGTCGGACAAGTTATCACTATGCAAATCGTTACAGTTTCCGAAACTCCCTCAACACAGTCAAGCCATATCGTACGCAAGGGAGGCACAGTCCGCCAGACCTTACTCTCAGCAAGCGAAGCAGATGGGCTTGACTTTCGCTTCATCCGTAGTCAATATCAGAGCGGAGATGCAGCCTTTGAGTCACCAAGGCACCATCACGCATTCCAACAAATTCGCTTCACCGAATCTGGCACAGTTAACTACGCACCTGGCCGCTACATCCCCGAAGGTGAAATTGCTTATTTCCCCCGTGGTGCTTTTTATGGGCCGCAGCGCAAGGACCAAGGGACTGGTCTCTTGCTTCAATTCGGATTCCATGGGGAGCACCAGTCGGGACCAGAATGGGCGCGACACCGTGAGGCTGCCCTGAAGCATCTCAGTTCTAGAGGTCGCTTTGAAGATGGCGTCTACTACGAGAAGAATGAAGCCACTGGCCAGGAGCTAGCCCGTGATGCCGCTCAGGCGGTTTATGAGCAGCAGTATTTTGCGCAGACAGGTAAAGCGTTCATCATCCCGGAAGAAGGATATGATGAGCCGATTTTATTACACCCCAAGGCCTTTCAATACTACGCAATTTCCGACGGTGTCAGAATGAAGCAGCTCGGGCACTTTTTCGACCACCCTGGCCCGAATGCTGACATACGGATTTGCATGGTTGAAATAGCTAACGGTGCCTCTTATTCACTCAAAGAAGACCGCGCGCAGATTGCCTGGACGCTCGACCCCGGTCTAAAAGTTGAAGAGAAGACGCATGGAAGACTTACTTGCCTCTACAGCCCGCGTGGTGAAGGTTTGATAGTCCATGCCAGCACTCCAACAGCGGATCGTCAAATCGTTGAGCTGTACGTGTTGGAATTACCCCGACTCGGCTCTGACGAGGGCCCATGATATGTGCCGGTAAACCAATGAGTTGCGCCTTTTAACTGCACTTTTTTTCTTATTCACCTGTGAGAAGCTTGAGACCTGCTAGCTGTTACTTACGTAGGTCATGTCAATTTAAGCATTACTTTAATAGATATGGTCATGAAATGTCTATAATTAAATTCTTTCCAAAAGAAGTGATAAATAGATATACAAGTTTGAAAGCATTGGGATGTAGTAGTTTGCTAAATGAATATTTTTTATTTCTGTCTTTTGGAATTTTCTGTATTAGATATCTTCTATTTATAGGGAGTTCGACGCGTCACTATTATATAAGATGATGGTAGAGTTGCTACAATACCTATGTAAACATTAGTGGAGGTTTATTTCCCGAGAGCCACATCCGCTTTCCGATGAAATCATGTATGATAAGGCAACTCCAGATGTCGAGGAGGGATATACAATTACCCTAACTGCTTCCGGTTCGTGGACTTCACAAATATGTTTCTATATAGCTTTAAAAAATCGATTAATTACACCTTCACCCCTTAAATATTCATAATCAATAAGGCTTCCCAGAATCCTCAGCCTCCTATCTTTGGCAATTAAGGGTAACACCATCCTAAAATACCAGTAAGCATGTCAGACATCTCAGTAACTCGACATAATTTAGCCTAGCGCTACACGAGGCGTATAGATTTCTTTGTAATTGTCAACGTGGCACTTGTATACATAATAATTTCTATCTTCAACTTTAAGAATACTACTGTGATGGAAAAGATGACTATCGTAGTGAGTGAGTTTAAGATGCAAAGTGGCGTGTATAGAATTATTATCATTGTTATCGGCGTATGATAACGTACAACGAGGCTTCTTATCCGGGCCAGCAGGCACAAAAATCCCAACAAATAAATTCTGAAATAAACCAACTTTCTTCAGGTAGATCCTAGGGAAATCAATGAGCCAAGGGAGCTTCGGGGGCAGAAAATGCGCAACTAACTTTATGAGAAGAGTATATTGCAGCTCGATTAAGAAGCTAATCCACAAACATGCTGAATTGGGAACGGCCATAAAACTTTTTTTTTTCGGAAAAATTTACATACAATACCAGTGGATAGACAGATGCTTCTCTGAGTCTTAGCTGCTATGTAGTTCTCAGTTTCATCGCTTAACTAAAACAAAACACTATATAAAACTACAATTCATGTTAAATAATACCAATAGCATTGCCCAATGTCACTACAGTCACGGTCTCATTGCCTTCCTCCTTACAGAAATAGCTGAATACCAAAAGAAAAAGGCGCTCTCCACCCAATGAACAGCGTTTCTGTTGCTATACTGAATAAGCGTACCTGCAATGTGGCTCCCAAGTAGCATGTCAATTCCCACTGCAGCCTAGAGCATTCTAATGCGATAATAAAACAGCATCTAAGCTTATTGTTGAATGAAGCGAGGCCTCCAAGGCTAATCTCTCATATGTTTGTTGAAAAAGGGTACAAATTACAATCTGTCTCTAGAAACGTGATAAGTTTCGGGTAGTAACCGTTTTGTAACGTCTTTGACCAGCACATAATTACGTTTTCTTACAGCAGATACGTGTAATCAATGTCTCCGCATCTCAAAACGTTTCCAACGGGCAGAGGCCTTAGACAAGCCTGCAACGGAAATCTGTCGGTTGCGAAATATATGAGACTCTTGGCGTCCTTTTCGCGAAAAACGTGGACACCGAGGCGGGTGACGGAAATGCTCGACACCCACTCTTTCCAAAAAAATGTGTTTTTTGGTGTCTAAGCGTGATTTTCTTACTTAGTTATCATTAATTTATATTAGAATTAAACGGATATTATAAATATGTATCTAAATTATATTACTTTTTAGTTTTGACTAAAAATATTAAACTTCTATAAAATCTTCGAATGTATATGTAAAGATTTAATAAAATAAAGAGATTATATAGCTTATCATTAATCTTTAATTATAGTTTTGAATAATAATAATTGAAATAGATATAAGTATTTGAAAATTAAAAAAAAATGTTTAATAAAACAAGTGGTTGTCGATATTTTTGTCAAAAATACTGCGCCACGAGTCTCATATTTTGCAACCGACAGATGTGCCTCAACCGGAATATTATTGTCTGCGCCCCGCGATGTCATTATACATCAGTAAAGGCAGTCTACCAGTCATAATGCGACCGCCGACCGCCTTCTTCCCCCTCCTTCCATCCCTCTTTTCCTTCATCCTCTGCTTAATTCCATTCTTCTCTTCTGTCTTTTACTTCCCCTAGGAGAGATATTAGTTCGAAATCGAAGGCTTAACATTTTGAGCAACTCTGACAAACTCTTTATATTTCTACTGCGCACCAGTAAGTTCTATCCACTTGCAATTTCACCGCTACCATACCAGAGTCTGCTGAGTGTGCTAAACAAGAATAACAAACAGTTTTATCGAGACCCTAAAAGGGATCAGAAGTTTTATTGGGTCGGGTTTAAAACACTTCTGCTCTCCAGGCAGTAAAGTGGACAACCTTTTGTTGCGCTTTTATTCAAACTTCAAAATATCTCTCGATACTGGCGTTGCTGCTGCCTCTGCTCCTTAAAAAGAACTTCAATCACTCTGCTGTGTTCCTTCGCCCCGGCCCGCCATGCATCAAGATGGGCCTTGTTTTGTGTTGCTGCTGGTACTGCTGATGTTGTCGCCGCTGCTGACAATTTCCCTGCTGCCGCTGATCAAGCTGGTGCTGCCAACATTCAGTGAGTTCTCCCAAAATGACAAGTCTATGCTATTATAACAGCATCAGCTAATTATACGAAATAGGAGAGATCCTCCCCCATACCCTGGATGCGACCAAGGACTGTGTGGATTCAGTGATGGGATGGGCTACTGCTATTCTGGCAGTGTGGTGGACACCCTGGACTTGCACCTTGTTCATTGCATTCGTAATCTTTTTGGGCTGGTCTCCGGCTGTAGGGATCATTTTGAAGCACTAGTGAGTGATTTTCTCTGGTGACAACCTGTCTTGTGACAATAAAATCAGTAACAGATGAATATAGCTTCCCCCCATCACCCCATCACCATCTGGAAGAAAATTAGTATCTTCTCCGATATCTCTTGATTAAATAACGATCCTGGTCGTGCCGTCTATGGAGTTGAGCAAGTGATACATATGGGATCAGAAAAACTAATCATAATGTTCCTTGAAATAAGATCTTCCAAGCCCTATTCAACCTGTGATCATCGGCGATACACATCTGTAAACCTGTTCAGTTCAATTGGTTTTATTTCATCGTGTTCCTCTTGCATGCATTTCTTCAAACTTCCTCCCGGCCGCCGTGAGTAAATAGGGCGAGGAAATATTTTTATGCGGATGAAAGATGTCGTGTTTGACAAGCTTGGATAGAGTTTTGTTTTCCGCCCGGAACAAATTCCAAGAGTTGGTTATGGAAAATCCCTAGTGCCTTACCTACCTTAGGCTACCTACCTTGGGCCGATTTCCTCCTGAAATCAGATCTGGGTGATCGTCGAATATGGTGTAGATACTGGATGTGTTCAGCGGCCAGGTGCGCATTCATTAACGATAATTGAATGGGAGGCTTGTCAAATTCTTTTATTTAGCCCGAAGTCGAGACATTAACTCATTTCGTCTAAACTTTAAGCAACTTGATTGGTCACGAGAAGAGCAGTGGCTTGTGTTGAGGCTACATCTTTCAACTTATAGCCTTGTATAGAAAATACTTTCCACTACATACTTGTACTTGCTGGAAGCCCGCTTTCATATGGATGAACTTGAAGTTCATGAGTGATTTTCAGTCTCACTCCACAGTCCAAGCAAGCCCCAGCCCCTTTTTAGGTCAGGATGTTGACGTTTAGCTCTGGATACGTCCCCACAAAGGCTCGTCCCAAACATGGACCTTGTAAAGTCCCAGTGTTATCAAAGCTCACATGGTGTTGTAAGTTAGCACTGCGGAGGACTTGTACTTTCTGGCAATATTACATCTAAAGCACACATGAAAGGCACGCTGCTAGATGGGATGAGATATCAGGTGATAATTCTTTACCAAAAAGAAAGCCGCAGAATTGAGTGTAGGTATAGGTCGGAATGGAACTAAGCTGATTGATTGGTTATACGGTATTCGACTGTGATCATCAACAGACTCCGACTCTAGGAAAAAACTAATTAAGCTAGGTGTTGCATGAGGCATTCTCCATGATAAGAACTCGAAAATTCATTTTCGAGCAGCGTAATATACCTCTATCTAGACTTGGATCGTCTAACCTAGGTTCTTTGATATACATAAACAAAAATTCATGCACTCTACATATTCATGGAGGCCAAAGGAGGCTCGAAGAAATATACGGGGGACAAGATAGAGTAACACCAATTCAGTTGAACAGGACCACTTCCATATACTGCCGAAAGTCACAGATTCATGATCCTGCTTCAAGTAAAGTATTACAAATCTATGCGCAAAATGGAGTTAAGACAACAGATAACTGTTGCATAGATGTAACCTAGTGCAATGGATTCAACTTATCAAGGCAAATATCAATTGATGCCTCATTTGCTGCAATGGGTGGAATCCGGGAAATCATAATTTGCTAATTAATGAAAAAACGCCGGTGCTAGTATACACGATCGTGACCATATAGTCAATATGGGTTATGCTCTTGCATTCTTACCAGGATTGGTCAAATAGAACAGGATAATTAATTCTCTGCATCAGGAACACTGGGTGATAAAAGACCAGCTAATCGGCCCCTACATTGAATTCCGGAGCCGTGCATGCAGCCGTTTATGCAAAAACACACAAGTTAAATAGAATTAGCAATTCATGTGCCAGTCTTCCAAATCCTCATGCTTGATGATGTTTGAGAACCCTTCCACACCACAAGCCTTCTCCTTCCAACTATCCGAAGGGCTGTCGCCATCGGTATACTCGACGTGGAAAACAGGCTTACCGGCATCGATGAAAGGCTGGAAAGAGTCGCACTCATCATACTGCACGCAGGATTCGTTAATCGCCCACTCCGCAATATCCACAACTTGGTCAACCATGGTGGGACCATTCTTAAGACCAAAGCCCAAACCAGCGTCATGAGCCTTTCCAGCCATGAACTTGAGAAAGTCGACACTGTCGGCTTTTGTGAGATTGAAACCAGTTTTGTTGTCGAAGCCATCTACGTTATCGGGATCAACGCCTTGGCATCCCTTATCCTTAGCAGTCTGTATCCTTGCTGCCATGACATTGCGGACCTCCTCGTTGCGGGTATCGAGCCATTCCTCCGGCCATCCATCCATCTTTTTGCCAATTGCTGATTTTGGAATCTCGCTCACATCAGGGCGATCATTCTCGTAGCTGCCGGCACTAAAGTAGCAAACGATTGTGTGGCCCTTGTCGATGAGAGCTGAAATGTCGGATGCTTCGGTGTTGAAAAGATCAACGCTGTAAAATTTCTTCGATGCTTCAACGTTGCCTGTCGTCAGATCAAAGCCTAGGGGGTAATCCCATGTCGAGTCGACTGTTATGGGCAAATCAGGCCCTGAAGTTCTCGTAGAGATAGCGGCAGCGGTGGCGGTGGTTGCCACGAGGAGCACGTTGAGGATTGACATCTTTTATTTCAAAGGATATATTCCTCTGGGAATAGCAAATCCCTAGAATTTGATATTGATTTCTTAATTTGGAACTTTTGCACTTGAATTTCTGCCACAGCAAGAGAAATCTCCGCCAATTAATATTTATACTAGAAAAAACTACGACATCCGGGGAATTTCAACTTCTAATCGCAAGTGCAACGTATAAATCCGCAATTAAGACAATTCATGACTAGCAGAACAAAATAATTCCATCCCGTCAAGTTGGTCAACGGTTTCGAAACGCTCTTTCGCGTAAATGCGTCCTTGGCATTAGGTTATGAGTAAGTAATTGTAGAAGCGTAACATGTTTAAAAAAAGTGGTTACTGTTGCATAGTTACATGATCAACGTGGAGGGCTAGTGCTGAGAAGGATTTTTGAGCTTAATATGACCGGTGGAAACTTGAAACCGTGGAGTGGAAGGCCAAATAAGCGGCACTTGGAACGCCACGATGCTGTTTGTCACTTTAATATACTGTTGCCTAAGGCAGAGAAGCTTTCCTACGCCAGTTTATTGCAACGTGGTGTGCCGAATTGTACTTTGGTTAGGAGACCATAAGCCCACTAAGAGCCATTTAAGCCAAGTTCGTCGCTTAGGTTTTGGTTGCTGACGGATCGGCGGTCATCGAATCGTAGCGAGTTGGAACTTGGTGGAAGATTGTTGGAGCCCCAATAATAACATCAAATAACAATTTGGTTTCAGGGCACCGCGGCCCACCCATGCCGTCTTTGGACCGGATTTTTATTAGTCGGCAGTGCGCACCAATTGGTGACGAAAAAAATAGTATTTTGGGATCAACATAGAGTCAAAATAATAGCATCATTCAAGGAGAATGCTAATCACGAGGAGAGAATCTTTATAATCTGGAGTGGGTTCTTTTTATCTCATAAGCTTGGAGGACGTTTCGAAGGTTGCCCAAATAATAAGCACCATGTCATATGCGTTATGCAGCCCTAAGTATGCGTAAATAACGGAAATACGGTATTAATGCGAGATGCCGTCATAGCCATCAATTGATGCCAAGGGGCCAAAGTTGTCATTCCTGAAGGCACCAGCTCACGTGATATACAAGTCATACTCATCACAGAATATTAAATAGAGAAATCTAAAAGTGTACACATTTGTAAGAGTCCGACGAAAATTATTGTAATACATACTGGGCACAGGAGATCACGTGCATTCCGGACGGAGAAAATATAAATCCGGCCAGGGGAGCTGGTCTGTGCGGAGACAACGCGTCGACGCTCACTGGCCTTGACCTAATTAGTTAATTAGAAGTTTAGAACACATACTCCAATTAACATTCCAATTTATTGTTGTGCTCCGATCCTCCCCCCAACAACAATATTAATAATGCGTTTCACTGCCCTCCTTTCCGTGGCCGCGGCCGCCCTCGTCTCCTCCGCTGCTGCGGCCGACCTCCAGATCGACGTCACCCACAAAGTCGAATGCGAGCGCAAAACCACCAACGGCGATGGCGTCAAGATGCACTACCGCGGCACGCTGGCCGAGGACGGAAAGCAATTCGACGCCTCGTACGACCGCGGCATCCCGCTGGCCTTCAAGCTGGGCACCGGGCGTGTAATTAAGGGGTGTGTTTTGCCTATTCTTTCCGTGGTGTTGCGAAAAAGAGTATCTATGCTGACTAGGAACAGGTGGGACCAGGGACTGCTGGACATGTGCGTGGGCGAGAAGCGTACGTTGACAATCCCCCCCGAGCTGGGATATGGCAACCGAGCCATGGGACCCATTCCGGCCGGATCGACGCTGGTTTTCGAGACGGAGTTGGTGGAGATTGACGGCGTGCCCAAGGATGAATTGTAAATACTGGATATATAACAAGGACACCGATATGATTGCGGCTATATATGAATGAAACATAGTCTAGGGTATATTTATACAGTATAAGCTCAGTACAGGACTACAAGGGTATATCTACTATCTCTAATCCATCGCATCTAGCTCATTTGTCGTCGCCAAAGCCTCATTCTCCGACACCAATATCCCCACCAAGCACTCTCCGAGAATTCCTTCCCAATTGACCCACGGATGAATCTCAAAAAACAGCTTCTCCGAGTCCTTGCCCGCGCCACGCATCAGCTCCCCCTTCCCGCCGGGATGGAACGGCGAGTACGGCGTAATATTGTAGACCTTTCCATTATATGACGTCCAAGCATCGACCCCCTTTCGCCCATGATGCGCTTTGAGCATCGACGGTGTAACACGAATCAGTCCTGCTGGCAGCCCCGCACCGCGGAGGTTGTTTTGCGGGTTTGACGCGAGCGCGGCCCAGTCGAGCGGCGAGTGGCCCGGTTCGAGAATGACTTTGCGTGATGGTTTTTGCTGCGATGGCGCTAACGTGCTTGCTGTAAGTCCGCCGCCAGCTGATGCTGTTGAGGGTGCTCGTAACGACGCCGCGGCCGAGGGCGGGGGACGCAGAGGCGCGAGTGATTTGACTTTGGGAGGGGCAAGGAGCTGGCCACTTGGCGGGGACAGTTTGGGGGTCTGTCTTCGTTGCTGTTTTTGCGTGGAAATCCGTGGTGGAGGAGGTGGCATGAGTGAAGATGGTGAGGATTCTTTTGGCTGAGCAGGCTGTGAATCCTCCAAATTCAGCGATGGAACCTGTAGAGCTGGCGTTGATGCAAACGCTTTTGGTGTCGTCTGCGGCGAGTCCACCTCTTCAGACTTCGTAGTTGTATCTTCTTCCTCTATCCTATCCTGTTCCTTTTCCGACTGCACATCTTGCGCTTTGGCATCCGGTGTGGTGACAGCCTCGGCGGGGCGACGCGAGAAAACATTAAACGCCCACATTCTAGGAAACGAGAGAAAGAAAGCGACAGTCAAAACGAGTGTTCCCACGGCTGCAACCCAGCCCATTCCAACGCCCCTCCCTGCGCTGTTTTTCGTTGCGTTTGGTTTTGTTTGTTGCGTTGTGCGATGTTGATGGAGTTCATCGTAGTCAAGGCTGGCTGAGGTGAGATTAAGGTTTTTAGAGATTCCGATAAGAACACCCCGCCCCGCATTTATCTCTACAACTATACAACTACGTACTATGCAAGTAATATATCCTTATTGAACATACTATATTTTGGTAGGGTTTGTTCATAGACTTTCAG
The DNA here is from genome assembly GCA_023626135.1 of Talaromyces sp. R2412. Classification (NCBI taxonomy): domain Eukaryota; kingdom Fungi; phylum Ascomycota; class Eurotiomycetes; order Eurotiales; family Trichocomaceae; genus Talaromyces; species Talaromyces sp. R2412. The sequence goes on along the minus strand of JAMAGK010000043.1, from coordinate 240,986 downwards.
TAAGATATCTTACTATTAAATCCACATTAATTCAAATAGCTATCGGAATGGTGACTCGGAAATCCCATCCGCTGTCCACGCCACGCGATGAGATCAGCCTACCATCACATTATCTATATCGAGCTGACCATTTTGATGTATCTCAGTTTTACATGTACTAGAATTGATGTAAGGACCAAAAACTGCATACTTAAATCATGGCTACTGCAGACGCAATCCTCGTCTTTGACGCCGGAGCTGAAACGGCGAGTTTTCCTCTCCTCATCCTTTCTCTTTTGTTATTTCTCAGAGTCGAATTTGATAGGATACAGAAACTGATAAATACAGGTACAAGGAGGGCGCCAGACGCAAGAAGATCGATACGTAATAATTCTACCGGACCAATTCCCGGCGTCGAAATCAACGGATAGATTCGCCCTGTTTGGGACGTATGACGGACAGTAAGACTCTAAAATACCTTTATGTTCAATTCTACAAATCAAAGATTTTGATTTTTGGGACAGTGGCTCCGAAATGGTCTCCGAACATGTCAGACAAAACATTGTCCGCCTCCTAGTCGGACGACCCGAGTTCGCTCAGGGTGACTACGAGATCGCCATGACAAGGGCCTTTGCTGAGGAAGACGCTCTTCTTCTCAAACACGCCATGGAAGAAGATATCGAGCCCGTCATCGCAGGTTCAACTGTTGCACTGTGTCTGGTCAATTTGACAAAGGGGATTATGGTTGTCGGAAATGTTGGAGATTCGCATATCTTGCTCGCTGAACGAGATCCTCGGGACGACTCAATTGTGTGGCAGGTTGGTACTTCTATTCATTGAGATTCAGGAATATAGATAATAAAAAGAGAATATAACTGATGGATTAGGATCGCTTGACAAAAGCACACAAACCCGAAACGGAGGCAGAAAGAAAGCGAATAGAGGACGCCGGCGGCGCTGTACATGTATACAGAGGAACCGCCCGACTTGGTACGTTGTATCATCATTATAATCACCATCATGTTATGACTAACTAACAACATTGAAACAAAAAAGGATCTCTTAATATGTCCCGTGCCCTCGGAGACTTGCAGTACAAAAACCCCATCAACACATTTGACATCAGCGGCACACCCAAAAGCAAACGAGCCAACGCCGCGTTGCCCACGGAAAGGGGCAACATGCTATCCAACGAACCGCACGTCCGAACTGTCAAGCTGGACCCGAGTAATCGGTATGTCTTGGTGTGCTCGACGGATGGTGTTTCAGATACGACCGACGAGATAATGCTCATGGAAGAAGTTGTGAGTGATTTTGACAAGGGGCGGAGGGCGTCGGATATCGCCAAGGATGTCACAACTGCTGCTGCGAGGCTCCCACATAGCGATAATTGTACGTGTGTTGTGGCCTTTTTTGATGGTATTCAGTCGTTGCCCATGTAAATTTATCGACATATTGTTTATACAAGCGGCAGTGAGGCTTTGGGTAGTTGGGGGGTCGGGGGGTCAACTGGTATATATATATATATATATATATTGAAGAACCAAACTGAAGCAAGGCTGGTCCTGATCAATGGAATTGGTTCCCGGATCTTGAAGCCAAAGTAAGGAGTCGAAAACCACATTACCTTATAATTAAGATACTATATTGGCAACTCATATGTAATTCTAACAAAGGAAATCTACTCATTGACCGGCTAATATATTTGATTTTTTATTTCGAAAAGTAACTTGTACTAATACTCGCTACACTGAGTTCCGCGATCTTAAATGAATATTCAAAGGGTAGCACAAAAACATCAGCCGACCAGTTGATGGACGACAAAACACATAGAACTGGTGGTTAAAAACTTTGATAATGTTGAGATTTAATTATGCAATTCGAGTCTTTCTCAAATGCATATGCTCCTTCACAGCTGGAACAGCCATGACAAGCGAGACGGCCGTAGCCAAACCGCCACAGGCTAAGGACATGGCATGATTCGCCTTGCATCCATCTAGATACGAGACGATGATTTGCTGCAGATCAGCAGGCGCGAATAGATCACGCAGCTGTGTTGCTCCAACACGGATCACAACGGCCGGGTCGATGCTCGGCGCCTTCTCGGCCAGGCTCGACACGAGCCGACTGGTGAAAGCGGCCTCGCCGGCGGCAATGAAAATGGTCGTGCCCATGTTTTCTACAAACAGGGTGACCGCAGTAGCCTGCGGGATGTCGCTCGCTGTGGAGACGAGCGCCTGGTTGGCGATCATCGGCAGCTGCAGGACGAGGCCGACACCGATGGCCGTGACGCTCTCGTATCCAATCCACAGGCCGACGGGGGCATGCTCGTTTAGACTATAGATCAGACCGACGCCAGTTGTGGCAATCAAAGCACCGATTACAATCATCGTAACCTGGTTGCGGTACATGGAAAAGAGTGCGTTGGAAATCATAGTGAAGATAGAAATCCCCGTCACAAGCGGAATCAATCGCACGCCGCTCTGCGACGCAGAGACATTGTCAATCGACTGAAATTGAATCGGCAGCGAGTATAACAGCGGAAAATACAATCCTGCTAGAAAGAACATGTAGACGAGATTGGTCACAAACGCCCGCTTGCGGAGCAGATGCCCTTGCACCATCGCGCGTTCGCCCATCTTCCATTCGTTCACCACGAACAAGCCGGACAATGCAAGAGAGGCAGCGAGACAGCCGATCACAGCACCACTAGACCACGGCTTGGTTGCACCACCCCAGTGCATCGCGGTGATGAAGCAGGCCATTGCGCCGGTAGCCAAGAGACTTCCATTAAAGTCCATCTGCATGAGCTTCTCACGAAATGGAGCGGCTACTGCACCGGTGCTCTTGAGGCCGAAAAGAATAGCCGTGGCGCCTGTCGCCCAGATTGGAAGACTGATCCTACATAGGGGAGTGAGTTTTATGCTGCAAATAGTGACTGATCAGAGACTATACGTACCAGAAACACCATCGCCACGACGCATGATCCGTCAAAGCACCGCCCAGCAACGGGCCTAGAACACCGGCGCAAGCAAATGTCACACCAATACTGCCAAAGTAAGAAGCTCGTTGAGACGGCCTCACATATGTTCCGATAGTGATCATTCCGCCGCTCATGATGCCGGCACCGCCCATGCCACTAATTGCGCGACCAGCAATAAAAGTCGAGCTGTTCTGGGCGGTTGCACATATGACATTTCCAATCTCAAAGATTACACCAGCAAAGATAAAAGTTCGCTTCAGCGGGAAATACTTGTATGCTTTCCCCCACGAGGACAGGAAGCCAAAGTTGGTGAGCGAATAAGCACTGGTGTACCAGGTCACGTCGTCAAGGCGGCCAAAGTCGTCAGTGATTCGCGGGATGGCGGTGGACACGATGGTCGAGTCAAGCGCAGAGAGAAAGACGCTGAAAATAATGGCAAGAATTACGAGGGCCAATCTGACGCCCGTGGGATAAGCATCGCCGTCGCTATCATCGCGGCCAACGTCTTGGTCATTGGTCAGTGTTGGATCCGCCGCATCGTCGCTGGTGCGATGAGAGGTTTCCTGCAACTGGACTGCCTCCGTCATTTTTACTCAATTTGGTGATTGTGTGCTGATATTTCAATCCATCTCGATGATGTTGTGAGTTGTCGAATAACATTTTTCGACGTGTTGGTTGCATCCGCTAGTGTGCGTGCCGCCTCCCGAAACATCTCGCGTACTCTAGAAACATGAATGTTGGAGAGCTTTACGCACTTTAGGATATTGATATTAATATGAAAGAGAATTTTGAGAGAATTACTGACAAAAAGTGAAAGAGATGTAATTTTAATACGATCGTATTGATAACAAACCAGAAACTAGAATTGTTGAACCAAATAAGCATCTGTAAGCTAGACAAAAAAGAGAAGTTTTTATTATCAAATAATTGATGCATATGGAGAAAGTTTTTGTATACATTAGAACTATGTTGTTAAAATAATCATTGCATCTAATCTCGGCTTAGAATAACTAGACCAATCTAAAGTATATAAATAGAAGAAAAAGAGCAAAAAACTAAGAGGATATACCTGAAACAATCCTCGGCACCGAAATGGATGAAGCGGATGAAGGATGTAACCTAAACAGACTTTATCCGAGAGAAATCCGGGCCAAGGGAACAGACAGTTTCAAGAAGGGATCGACTTGGCGCATTCACATTTAGGCACAATATACTACGTATTGATGTTCAGTAGTCTTCACCCCATTTCCCGATCACTCGCAATTTTTGGCGGCCGAATGAAATCATACTACTGATATGCAGGTAGGACGCGGAGTCCAGGAACGAATTGTCATCTTTTTCAAACTATACTGTCAGTTAAGCTTAATCCTGATGTTTGGTTTCTCAGGTGGCGCCTCAGCTCCCGTTATTCCGAGTCCTAGTGTAGTCTACCTCTTAACTAAAATCATGGTTGAGATTTTGTTTTCTGCGCTATAAGCGCAAAGTCTTTTGGCTTCGCGGCCAGACTGGTGGAATAAATCTCGAGTATAGTTTGACTGAATCAAAAGGAATACGTTATATCTCGTATTCCTCCCTTATGGCCAGAAGAATAGATTGATGTGCTGTACCAAAGAAGTCAGTTCCCGCATTCTGGTTTGGGTTGTGGACAGTGACCAATGGTTCTATGCCTGTCCATTCTCGGTAGTCTACTACTGTACGTAAGTCAACTGTTTTTGAACAGAATACTGGTGTTTGACACATTATTCCGCAGATAAAAGGTCTTTGACATGTGACAACGGATAAGTCCTGACCTTGAACAACCCCGACTTTCGAAAAGCAAACATATAGGTATATAAGCATAAGAAAAATATTGACTCACTTAATCGCTAAAAGCCTTCATCAATCATAGCATCTCAAATTTCTTCTTATAGGATCACTGAGTTGCGTTAAGGAAAAAGTCCATTTCAAATTCGTGGATTATAACCTAGTCGTGGTTTAAATCAATGAAGTATTATCAGTAAATTAGTCTACTCATAAAACCTTAATGTAATTAAATAATTGCATGAAGTTTCATATTATTTTTAATAGCTACCGCACAGCAGTACACAACTCTTTGGAGCAGAAGATATGCATAGGAACGACTCCGCATTTTCTGCCACGTTAGACTTGAGCCACATCAAAGCATTATAAAAAGTTCAAACATTCTGCAGTCTAATTTGGAGTGACGGAGCTGTCGTAGCTGAAAAATTTACTTTTCCGGACATTTTTATTTCGAAGATTCGCCAATATTTGCGGATGTGATAGAAAATACCAATACAGGAAATTCTTCAACACGTTCGTTTCTGCAGAATGACCCATATATCATCAACTACAATAGTGTTGTGCATGTTTATTCATGACTATAGTAAATTGCCTTTTGACTTAAGAACTAAAGTCAGGAACTGTCCAATTTATCCACTGAGCGCTGGGAAATTCCACATCGCCGTAGTTACTTTGAATACTCGTGTTCGTGGATTTTCCCAACAGAAATTTCCCGGTGTAGGCATCCAAATCACCTTGCTGCTCTGACGGAAACAAGCAATGAGCGTGGTTCGAGCTCATCGAGAATCCCATATTATCTGGAACGCCGAGCGCTTGCCAAATCGTGTGACTAGCCAAGTTGCACCCCCAGGAACTCCACGGACCGAGCCACTCGTAGCCAGAGTTATCTATGAATAATAGTGCGCGCGGAGCTATAAGGCCGGCCAATTGGTGATGGTCGAATGGTAAAAGATTCGTGTCATTGGCGAAGGTGTCAAACGAGGTTGAAAACCATACATTCTCTTATACAATTTCGCTTGCTGTCTGCACGTTTTGTGGTGCTCCTTCCTCTGCGTCGGATAGACGCCAGCATGCGCTACCCCCTGAACCTGACTCTTGGGGAATTGTCAATGCTATCCTTGAATCATACGCGCCAGCAACAAGCGCCCCTTTTCGTTCCGGGAGCATCCTGTCATGCCGAGCTTTGTTGTGTCAATGTTTAACTTGGGAGTGGCCTCCAGGACGTCAATAATAAGACTGACTGCCCACGCCCATGCAATCATTGCACCGGCATCGTTATCAGAGCCATAGAGAGAATAGAACAACCCTTTGCCACGGCTAGATGCGTCATCCTGCGCAGCTATCACACTGTTGTCAAATGCAATAGTAGCTATTTCGCTGGGAACGGGAATACTGGGCCCTCCATACGCGATGATGCCAGGAAATGGTCCACTACCAGAGGTAGGATATTGGATGCTGACGCTGAAAGAAATGTTTTTCCCGTCATTGGAGGCGTTTATATTGAGCGTACCGCTGTTCCCCGTCACATTGTATGACGATGAGACACTAGAGAAAGGTGATGGCGGTTTTGTGCCTAGTTCTAATTGCTGGATTATTGTTGACATCCGAGACTGATGACATTGCCAATCGGAAAGATTAGAAATCCGGCCACTGGGTGTCGCTGCAGGATACCACGCGGATGGATCAGGGAGAACGTTGGCAATGGCATGCAGTGACGGGCTAGATGGCAGCGCCGAGCACGATGCTGTTGCTGCTGCTGCTTGAGCAAAATGAGCTGTAATCATTTAGTAACCATACGTAAGTTCTTGTCCAGAAGACTCTTAGTATGAGCACACACTTAACTGCGATAAGACTACCATCAAGGTAGTAATTGCTGAGCACATATTCGAAGATAATAGAAAATGCATTTTGAAATACAAAATCACCTGGTAGATAGGTTTAATGAGTAATTGAGCTGCGTTAGTTACCCTTCATCATGGTTCAATCCGGTCGCACTGCACTCTCTTTTATATACTTGAACTGTGCCCAGTGCACTGCAAAATTAAAGTACGGCAAAACCAACTCCCAATGTAAGACCTCCGAGCTGCCGAGCAATTGATGATGATGGTAGACTATACGCCACTCCAAGAAGTAAAATTGATATAATAGCCTAAATTCTATGGGGAACAGGATGAATGCAACCGGCTGATCGGCTGGTAAATATAGGAGGTTAAAGTTATATGTATCAGTTTATTATATGAGGTAGTTTTATCCGCTTATACGTTGACGGTAAAAGTAATTAGTATTCCCAACATCACTAAAGTGTCACATTCACCCTTGGCCCCCTTCCCGCAATGCTACATACACAACTACTGTCGTTTTTAACTACACACTTACTGGAATACAGCTTGCACCAGCATGATTATTTTGCTGTAAGGTTTAAAATGAATATAAATATTTTTTTTAAAACAATTAATAACCACCCGAGCCGCTTCCGCGATAGGTGCTAGCGAACGCTAGCACCTATCTGAATACGTTCTGGACAAATTTGAGACTTTGGGCCGTAGCTGTGATTTGGGAGTACACCTTTCGCAAAATCGTGCCTCTTAGGTAATGATCTACGACAGCCCTTGTGGAGGTGTAATTCAGAATGTATAAGCGAATTAATCTATGCAAGGCATAGAAGGACCAGACCATTAGGGTTTATATGGCATTTTTTTACTAGTAATGTTAGATATACCACCTTTAAATACTTGATTATCCGGATAACTTGTTTCCAGACACAAATCCACATATTCCTGATACAATAGTTAAATCGGAGGTATTTAACTTCAAAATAAACTATTAATTTCTACCATGGGCAGTGCTCAAAATTAGCTCAGGACCCCAATAATATTGGATACGGACTGACCGTGCGGCAGTCTTTCAGCCATTCAGCTATTCAGCCGCAAGGGCCACTTTCGCAAATATGCATAATTTAGGTTTAGCGGCCTTCTAGAAGTCTTACCCTGTGTCGTTGAAGATCTATGTACATGCATTATAAAAAGCCAAGAATTCAGTTGTGTTTTTGTTTTTTTTTTTTTTTTTTCACAAATCATCTCTTTACACAGTTTCAAAATAACCCAGCCAACTCGACATCATATTATCATACAGTCTCGTCCTTGCTTTTCCTTTTCGGCAAATTCATTCTTTACTTCAAAACCATGTGCCTCCTGTTGTTACCTCTACTTTGTAGGAAGCACAAAAAATCCGGGGACAACTCTTCTGCACCCCGTCCGGTATCTCTTCCCAACCAATCGGGGGGTGCTGGGATCGGCCGCCACGGCAAAAAGTACAGAAACGATTTGGAAAAATACGGCCCTGAGGTGGCAGAGCAAAACCGAAGAAGGAGAGCTGGAATCGTCGCGGCAGGGTAAGTAGAAACTATTATTCCGCCAAGATTACGGCAGTCTGATGGTGTATAGGGCTTGCTGAGACAATTAATCTGTCATGGATTCTGTTTGGATGGGCACACTGGTACTCTGTAAATTGCATAAGGAGAGGTGGAAGTGTTATAATTAATTTTCAGGGCCCATCAGCAGTTCACATACAAGTTTTGTTATCATTAGCAGTCTAATCGTAAAAGGGCTCGTACTTTCAAGATATCTTTTGACCTTAAACATATGTTCAATTAATTTTTACAATCGTGTGGCTTTGTATTGGTCTTGATCAAATAACAATCATAACAAAGACTCTTTACATTTTTCAGAATTTTTGAAGATGGCTTACACCAGTTGACCCAGAGAACAAATGTACTCCGCATACATGTAAGCAGATTGACTATATTTCGTGTCAGGGACTCCTTCGCAGACATCTGGAGTTTCTAGAACTCTTACGTTTCAATACGCTAACTTTAAAATAAAAATTTGCGAAATGGCGATTACAATATTCTTTTCTCCAAATCTACAGCCACGACTAGTAACTCAGCTTCAATTTAATTATAGTAATATGTAAGACATAGACGCATGCAGCGGCGACTTCTAATAATACTGTTTTATCTATACAAACTACTGGTTACCTAGTCGAGTCAGCACTGACACCGGACCAAGATACCCTCGCATTGTCGCCCCTTTTTAATCTAAAGAGGATTTTTGACGAACCAAAAGAAAGACTTGAATCTTATAAATAAGATCGACTGCCCCGTTGAATGCAAGTAACACATCTCAAACGTCTCAAAGAAACATTTGAAGTCTACATCTATTGATCCAAAATGTTTTCCAAGAAATCTTTCATAGCAGTTTCTTTCCTCTTCGCCCAGGCTCTCGCAAAAAGTGGCGATGACTGCTCACCCGCACCGAAATTCTTCTTGCAAAATGTCGACCACTATGGACCAAGAATCCAGTTATTCCCGCAGCAGTATCAAATCCTCGACACCTACTTCAAGCCCGGAGGCCCCGTACTCTTTTACCAGGGTGGTGAGACCGCGGATATGGTATGCTTAGAGGACCTCATTCTACCAACGTGGGCCAAAGAGCTAGGGGCGCTAGCGGTCACTCTGGAGCATCGTTTCTTCGGGCAAAGCAACCCTAATAACTTTGAGAATCTGACTGTGCGCTATGATACACTAACCTTGGATAATGTGCTGGAGGATTCGGTGAACTTTATTACCTGGATCAAGGAGAATGTCAATGGTACTCGGGATAGTCCTGTTATTGCAACTGGAGGTAAGTTTTACAGAAACTAAAATATTGACAATCCAATAACATGAGCTTTAATGTATAGGGTCATACGCCGGTTATCTAAGTACTATGCTTCGACAAAATCGCCCAGATACATTCCACGGCGCCATTGGATGGTCCGCTCCTCTAAGGGGACTCGGATACAATGAGTCGAATCCGCACAAGTATGATTGGTACCTGGCAGTTTCCAACATCTACCAGTACCACTCTGCGGAAGCCGCAGAAAAGATAAAGCTTGCGATGGAATCTTTTGCTGGAAACATGACCGCACTAAATACTTGTAAGTCTACACCCATTCTCCATGTATATATCGTCACTTAACAGTTGAGTAATAGCTGGAAGTGTAGACACTCTGGTGGCTGACTACAATCTCTGCTCGACACCAAAGCCTGCTGACCTTCCTACCTTTCTTTCAACAATTGAGGACTCATTTTCTCAAAACACCCAGTTGAGTTGGGGCACAGATTCTCCGATGATGCCTGGCCGAAAAGGCTTCCCACTGCAGCGTCTGATCAACAGCACGCTTCAAGCCTCGACTCATCAGGAGGTGATCAACGCCAGTCTGAGTCTTTATTTCGAGAAATCTCCTTGTGCTGATTGGACTGGCACCAATGGTACATATGTCAACAATCAGCAGGAGCCGTATCAGTACATACTCTGCACCTATGTCCCCCTTGGCGTGGCGGGTATCCCGAACGGAACCATTTTCCCAGAAGATGAGGTCTCGATGGAAAGTCTTATCGATGCTTGTCATCAAACATACGGTATACTTCCCAAAAACGGCGACAACCTGGAGAAAAAGTATCACTACACCCCCGAAGACCTCAAAGCTACGACGCGATTGTTTCTTACGTACGGTGGTATTGACCCTGTCATGAGCTACGGTGCTGTGGACTTGCTGAGCCGTGTTCCCAAGACAGCGGAAGATGCAGCTGTTGCCATTATGAGTCAGGCTGGTCATGCTGAAGACATGAGTGCGCCGTACGCTGGAGCCAAGGAGAGTGTACTGGATATGCAGAATCAGGAGTTGGAAATAATTAAGGGGTGGATTAAAAATCTTGCCATTGGTATTTAGGGAGCACCTGAGTGCACATTTTGCTACCTTGATTTTCTTATGTCAATAGTATTTATTTCCAATTCCAATACTAGCTTTTGAGTACAGCAGTTGATTGAATCAATGTCGTGAGGAAACTGCAGGCCAACGATGGACAGTCTTACCCCTACGGTCAAAACAATGTTTCTATTTTTGTTTTCATTTCAATTAAGATATTTCAATTGCCATGTTGTAAACCTTATCCCTGATACAGTAATGCCGCTCGCAAAATGACATAGATGCGGTTTAGCGGCATGTCGCTCAGCTGGCACAGCTCTTCTCAGCTGAATAAGTTCAAGCGTCGATGCAGGTCAAGTTATTTAGATCGACGCGATCCCTCGTTTGTCTCGATTTGCGAAATCTTTCATTCAATCAAATTTTCCCCTTCTTTCTTCATTTTATTCTCTTCTAGTCGTTCAGAAAAAGCAAAATCTTCGCCAAGTATTCTTTGCATTAGCGTGTTGAATCGGAAATCATGGTTGGTGCACTTCCAAGCAACCGCTGCGAGACTTGCCGGATTAGGAAAGTCAAGGTACGATTAGGGCTATGATCAGCCACCCACCCACTTAGCATTTATACGATGTTCATACGATCCTATGAATGATATCTTTGCTGAGATTATTAAATTCAACTAACGTGCATAGTAAAATAGTGTGACCAAGGCTGGCCAGTATGTGGTCAATGTAAGCGCGGCAATCGAGTCTGCCCGCCACGCGCAGCTCTCAAAATCGTCGACGAAAGCGCGCAATTCCAGCAATTCCAAAGCGGAAAAAAGAAAGCATCTGCTACAAGAAAACTCGAAATTCAAAGCCAGCAAGCCTCAAGTCATATCGATGATGCCGCTGTATTCATCAGCGGCGACGACTATTTCGATTGTCGAGTGGACAAAATAATCCCATTAAGCGCATCCGAGCGACTGTCCTTTGGCATAATCAATACTGTCTGCATTGAAACGCCATCTTTTTCGTTGCGAGTGCTTGGCGAGTTTCTATGGCAGATACCGCAGCTTCTAGGTCGCAGCCAAGCGCTGGATAGCGTGGTGACCTGCATGCTGGCTTCGCACAAGCACCTTTTGCATGGTGGGGATCCGGCAAGTCGTATAAATCGGCAGTTGTATAGTCGTGCCTGTCACCGGCTGCAGCTGGCTCTAAATGACTCGAGAGAGTGGTGTTCGTTGAGTACGGTGTTTGCGACAGTCCTTATGCATCGAATTGAGGTCAGTCTTTGAATAAACGACCAAATGTCTCAGAAAATACTAAAGAAAAATCACCAGGCGGCGTTTGGAATCTTGACCAAAGGAACAATAGCCGTGCATGCCTCTGGCCTAGCAGCATTACTACAAAAGAGAGGACCACCAGATATTAACAATCAGATAGAACTGCAAGTCATAATGGACTGCCATCTTTCTATTGTATGTTTTTATCTCTTTAAGTTCCACGTGAAAAGCTGACAATGCTTTCCTAGACCCAAAACGCCGTGACCAGAAGAGAATACTGTTTTCTAGCCTCTGACGAATGGGTCAACGCCCTCGATAGACCCCTTGACAACCCAAGCTACTCGTCAAGCCTGAAAATGATTTACTTTCGGTTAATAAGACTGATGGCATGCTGGCCCACGCTTATCCGCGAGTACTCAGATCTTCGGGAGGGCCGTGGCAAGGACGAGGCTGACTATTTGTTTCTGTATAGAAGGGCGTGCACTGTGCTTGAAGGATTGAAATATATCAACCAGGATTTGGGTCATGTTATTCAGGACCAGAACCTAATTACCACGGTGCCCTCTTCGAGACCAAATGATCCGCTTCCGTTAATGTTTCAGGTCAACGACACCATGGCCGCACTGGCCATCTGCCACTATGCCATTGTCACCATCGTCGTATGCAGAGTATTGATCTGGCTACTGCAGGAAACTCATTACATACATATACTAACAGCCCCTAAACAAAAAACCGCCGAACTCCAAACCGAAATCATCAGCCAGTGCCACCGCATCTGGATGCTCATTGAGTATGCTCGCCGCCACAAGCCGCTGGGTCTGCCAGTGATGCCAGCCGCGTTGGTATTTACATTTGAGTCCGCGGTAGATGAGCCGGATCTAGAACGGAACGTTTTGGAGGCGTTGGATGAGTTGGGCGAGTCTTATGTGTTGCAGAACGGGGCGTGGAGGGAGGAGCAGGTGATCAATATTGCGCGGTCGATGCGTGGGGAGGGTCCTATTGGATAGATTGACTGGTACTAAGTCATTAAATTGTTTCGTTTTTTTTTTTCTTTTTTTGCTCAAATTTTATATACCATGCGGTTTTACAAGCTTAATACATGTATTGATGGGACATCGAGACCTTGTGAAATTCTCTTCTACATAAGTGCATATGTAGACTCCTCGCATATGTAACATGTCGGAAAGTAATCACCGCTTCACATCCTCCTCCTCAGCTTCTACAGCCGGCAATACCCCCTCAGCCGCAACAGCCTTGAGATCGTCCTCTCCCATCTGCCCATCCCATCCATTCTCCACAAGATACGCACGGAACTGCTCATCATTGAACTTGAGGTCTTCGCCTGTTACATTCGGCACAAAGAAATACGTCACCAGAATACCCACGACACCGCAGATGGCGGCAATAATAAACGTCCATTTCTTGCCGAGGTTGTTTTGGATGGGTGTGAAGGCTTGGGTTCCGACGGCGGCGCCGGTTTTGCCTTTTGAAAAAAAGTCAACACGTCATTCTTTTTTTGTTTCTTAGGGGAAGGTAAACATACCAAGAGCGGCGGAAATTCCATAGCACTGCCCTCGCACAGCAGTCGCATAAGATTCCGAAGACAGCAGTCCAAGCATATCCCCCGGCCCCAAATTCCCCGAACTCTGCATCAGACCATAAAACACGACAAACAAGGGCACAATGCGCGTGATTTTGTCGTATGCACACCCAATAATCAAACCAAAGATAAGATAACCGGAAAACCCGAGCATCATGGTCTGTTTCCGGCCCAGGCGGTCGCACAACCAAGCACCGATAAACACACCGGGTAGCTGGCAGGCGCCGAGCAGAAGCTGCCATTCGGCGGTTTTGAGAATTGAGCTGTCCTTGACGACGGAGGAGATGATGGAGCCGGAGAACACGCCATTGGGGAATGTGACAAAGTCTGATTCGTTAGTTGTAAGAGTATAAAAACCGAGTTATTGATAGGCGACGCACCATATAAAAACCAAGCCCCGCAAGTCCCAATAAGGGTCTTCCAATAATACTTCAGCACCAACAAATACGGCACCCCCTTTTTAATTGCTCCGCGTCGATACAGGACAGAATTCAACATGCGAATGCGAAAGTAAAACACCGCAAGCGGCCAGATACATCCAATGCCGAAACACACGCGCCATACGGTGCTCAAATGGCTCTGTTGGCAGGCCGAGTAGACAATCATGAAGACAATCACGGCAAAGGGGCCGCCAAAGCTTAATGGCAAGTTCGTGACCAAGATGAATGTCGGGCCACGGTTTTTCAGAGAGCGCTCGTTGGCGGCTTCGGAGGCGGAGATTGAGGATGCGGGATACTCGCCGCCGGTGCCTTGGACTGTCAGTATATATATAATATGAAAATAAAGGAAAAAGGGACGAACCAAATCCAATGACTCCTCTTGCTACAGTCATCATCCAAAACATGCCGTCAATGGTATACCCATTTGAAGCAGTCGCCAGGATACCGCCAATAACAATCATGAGAGTCGTCGCGACAATCGCCCATTTCCGGCCGAGATAGTCACAGGTCAGCCTGCGAGATCAGCATCTGAGCCAAGAAGTAGACGGGGGACATCTGGGAACATACCCAATGACGACCTGACCGATCACCTCGCCGACCAAGAGCGCATTGGACACGCGCGTGCTCACAGTCGAGGTGTACTGTTCTGGATACTCTTTTTTGAGCAAGACATTTGTCATTGTCCTGTCACGCATTAGTGTCTTCAAATTGATCAATTAATATGCGAGGTTGGCTTACATTAGATTATTTTGATATCCATCCGAGATCAACGCAAACCCGGACGCAAACTACCCTTGTCAGCAAGCACTCTTGCGAACATCTAATTTGATAAAAAGTGAAGAACGTACGATAGTAAAAAAATCCGACAAACTCTGGCGCGACTTGCTCACCAGCGCAGACGGCCCATCCAGAACTTCTTCCTCGGGCGAGGAGGACACGACACGGTTTTTCTCATCGTCGCTGATGGTTTGCGCGGGAACATGGGGCTTAATACCGCCGTCGTCGTCGTTGGCGACGGGGTCTGACATGTTGAGACTTGAAGTACTCAATATTCTCAAAGTGAGTGAATCAGCTAGCCGAGGCAGTGAAATCAAATTCAAAGAGTAGAAATATTCAACGATAATTTCTTTGTCTCGTTCCTGTCACTAATCAGGTGTAACGCAACAACACAACAGCGCTTGCCGCGTTTGGGCAAGATCAGACGAACTTGGTCAAGACCAGGAATCCTTGGGGAAGTTCGCAGAAAAGTTATTATTCTAGGATTTTGATTACGGACCTTTTTTTATTAATTTGTTTTTTACGTACTTTACTATTTAAAGTTCTTAATGTATTAATTGATATACGCTAGAATAATCCCTGTCTATATGACAGACATGAAATAATAAAGAGAGTCAGGGAGCATTATTAAGCTCATGTAGTTGCCTAGAATCCTTCGAGGACGTTTCTAGGAGTATATCTCTAGCGAATAGGACTCTTCGCAGCGTGCGAGCACGTTGAGCAGTGCGAGGTTTTATTGGGTGCGTCCCTGGGAATATTGATGGAGGAGATAGGGGCCGAACTGGAGATAGATTAGATAAGACCGTTGAACCTTTTTGGGGTAAGAGGTGGTTAATTAGTAGACCTATACCACGAATGTATTACTTTTTAAGTATTATGGCTTCATATTAATCTGGATGATGCTAGCTTGATGTGGTTGGTGGACGCTTACCACATACACATGCTACGTACGATACCAGTAATTTATTGAAAGCAAGTATCATTCATAACTAATATCTATATCTAGCCAGTTATCCGATCAATGCAAAGCAATCCTTGTAAAACTCCACGGGTAAAACGCCGTATATGATGCCCAGTTTACCGTCACCATCGTTACCGAAATGCACCGCCCATGCACCAGTTCATTGAGAAAAAAGAAAGACAAACGATTAGAATGCGTAAATCAGGCCCATTTGCCCAGCAACGCCATCAAAGCCGCACCGAGACAAATCAAAAAGAACGCCCACAGCACCGTACGCAAGGGGGCGCGGCGCATGGACGAGCTAAACATGAACTCGTGCGCCATCAGCTCAACGAGAGCGGTGTAGATGAGGATGCCAGCAGAAATAGAATCAAACACGCCGTTGACAATGAGCGTAGTACGGCCCTCGGGCGGGTACGACTGGCGCACACCCAGACCAATAGCAATGGCAATCGGGGTGGACAGCGCATACGCAAAACCCAGCAAGTAAGGGGTTAGCCGCTTGGACTCGGGCCAGGGCAGCGTGGCCAGACGAGAGCCCAGACCCAGGCCTTCAAACGTCTGGTGGAAGACCAGCACGACGTACAGGGTGGTGAAGTCGCTGCCGGCGACGGCGAGCGTCAGGCCGACAAACACTGAGTGGAAGATGATGCCAAACTCGAGGATGAAGACGGCAGTCAATTGCGCCGAGTACTCCTCGGACGACATGGCGTCTTCTCTGGCAGACTCGAGGTCCGGGTGGTCTCTGGAGTGGCTGAGATGATCGTTTCCGGGGATGTGGCCCTTGTTGTCGTTGGGCACCACTTGCTTCAACTCTTGTTCGTGAGACTGAGATGAGTGAGAAGACTGGTGAGAGTGGCTGTCGTGGTCGTCGTGGTCATGAGAATGGTCGTGCGAGTGTCCATGGCCGTCGCCAAAGGAATAGCGCATGACCATGAGCTCAACAAAAAACATGACAATGATAGTCATCAAGACAATCCCCTCGACCCAGCTGTACTCGGTGATAGGGCCGGTCAGACATGGGTTCGTAAGGGCCTCCTCCGCAGGACCCAGTAGGTGAATAAAAGCAGTCGCGATGATGACTCCAGAGCCAAAGTACTTGGCCACGAAGAACATCCACCCCGGCAGCCCATTACTGCCGATGCGTCTTGCATAGACAGGAAAGACCGCACCAAACAGCGAGCCTACGAGAATGACAAAGATGGACGAGATGCGCAGCCCGATGCGGCCGTCGAAGCCGTTTCCAGAGTCGCACGCGTCAGCCATTTTGTTCCCAATGCTATTGTTGTTTCAACACGGACGCTGCTGTTCAACTTCAGCACAGGCAGGAAATGCACTCTTATAAGCAGGATGGAAACAAAATCCGCCGCGCAGCCAGACGAAGACGAACAAATGATTTAATCATGGCCGCGAGTAAAACTCAGCGCACGAGGTGAGGGGCGCGCGGGGACCTTGGGAGACAGCAGAGACTGAAGCAAGAACGAGGACCTTGCGGACGATGACATCGCGTTTTTTGCTGCCTGCGATTGGCTGGCTCAGGCACTATTCCCTATTGGGAGCGCTGAGTCAGCACTCTGTTTGCACTCTGTTTGGAGGGCTGTGATTGGTTGAATGTTGTTACATATCGTACATTTTGTTGTTCTGATCTAATAATATAATATACATACAACGCCGCTGCTAGATGCCAGACACTACACAAGAAATAACAAAAGAATGGCGCATCAATAGGATGCCGATGCTCTGACTACAGCAGAGCCTGCAGGATACTCTGCGCCGACCCTTCCGGGGCCTCCTTGGATTCTTCGGCCTCGTCTTCGTGATGCTCCTCTTCCTTCACGATAGAGATAAGCCCGTGGTAGAACATAAATCCGACCATCGCCGTGACACCTGCCGCGACAGAGGCTATCGACAGATACAAGTCCTTTTGCTTTGCAACGACAGTCTCCGTCATCATATTTACTTCCAGCGGACTCACCTCGTCTTCCAGACTCTGCACACTTTGCCGGAGACGATCATTGGCTCGAATGTCACTGAGAATCGGCGTCGCATCGGCAAGCGTGTTGAGCA
This sequence comes from Talaromyces sp. R2412, assembly GCA_023626135.1. Taxonomy (NCBI): domain Eukaryota; kingdom Fungi; phylum Ascomycota; class Eurotiomycetes; order Eurotiales; family Trichocomaceae; genus Talaromyces; species Talaromyces sp. R2412. The sequence goes on along the minus strand of JAMAGK010000043.1, from coordinate 223,373 downwards.
GCGTGCGTCCAATCTTGCCTGCGTTGACCCTCTCTGGCTGTCTCCACGGCAGCTTCGACGACCGACTCGGCACGTCGGCAAAAGCATCGGCAACATGGACAACACCAAAACACTCGTCGCGCACGCGGGCAACATACTGTGCGAGCCGCGGTGCTTTCGTCTGCAGCGCCTCGCTGAACCACGGAGCCGGCAGCCCCTGCACCAGGCCCAGCGACAAATACCCGACAACAAAAGCATCCAGCGCCGACATGTGTTCTTCCGAAAGCAAATACGTCTTGCCGCCGAGCAACTGCTCAAGCGGCTCAAACAAATCCGCTGTTAGCGCTTCCAACCGAAACCGACTATTCTGGGCTGTCTTGCCGAGCAGCGTCGACACAGTTTCGCGCGGGCGCGCAATCAGGTTCTTGGGGATTTGACCCGCGGCCACGGCGGCAGACCGCTCGCGCGCGCGCTCTTCTTCGCCGGCTTCGAGATCGAGTGACGAGAGACCCAAGTGTGCGGTACGGTGTTTTGCGGCAGTGCGCAGTTTCGGCGGCAGGATCCATTGGTTCGGCCAGGTCAAGATGGCACCGTAGGCCGGGGAGGTGGCAGCATAGTAGTTCTGGCTCGAGACGTAGAGGGAAAGGTCGATGAGGAGTTGGCCGTTGGATTCGGTAAAGGCGGAGAAGCTAGATATTTTTAGTTTCTTGGTTGCTTGTCAAACAGGCATATATATAGGCAGGCACTCACGCTGTGGTGTCTGCTTCAGCCAACCCGGACAAATGCGCATTGAGAACCCAGGCGCCGTCTGAAACCTGGCGAACGTAGTCGACGATATTGCGGAACTTCGACACCCATGTCGAGCCATCTCTCAATGCCGGCAATTCATCTATCGCGGTCAGATTGGCACGCAAAAAAACAGAAAAGAGCTTCCAACGTACTGGTCGGAGACACGCTAGGGTCACTGGACGCAACAAGCACCCATTCAGCGCGCGGCACGGCCTTGGTCAGGTACGCAATGGCCGCCAGGCACTGAGCGTCGATCGAGGGGAGGGCAAATGCGGGGCCCCAGACGTGAAGTTCCAGCACCATTACATGTATTATTGTTGGAGAGTCTAGATGTGCTGATGACAATAATTAATCTTGCTTTTCCTGGCGGGAAGGTTGGCCGGCATGTCACGTGGCCTGCTTACGGCAGTCGCACCTTCCTTTTGTGGTTTAGCGCGGTCGTGGCAGCGGCAGGTCATGACGACACCGGCTCATATGATGCGTGAAACACGATATAGAGCAATAATTAATAGTAATCAATTATTATTAGTGAGCACGGAGTACGGATAGACGGTTACAAGTCGGTACGATAGATAGAGTCCAAGTGTTTGGGCCGTAAAATACACCATACATCTCAAGCGCCGTCAGCAATCAACCTAATTAGGATCATGATCGATCTATCACAAAACGGCCCGCAGTCAGATGACCCCCTCGGAAGATATCTAGGGGGATAACTAACTATTCGCAAATCCCAAAAACCACGGAGGATTACAATCAATAATGTTTGAACTTTGCCCTGGTGAAACGGCCCGTGTTGGACCGCTAGCTTGCGTCTACGTATCCCAATCTTTCTTCGATCCGGAGAATATCCCGGGCTTTTCTTTGTTGGCAACAACGTACGTACTATTAGTTGTTGTACGTAGCCTGTAGGCCTGATTCATGGCGCAGGTCCCGTGGCCTTGGTCAGCCCTACTAAGCAGTGGACTTTTGATTCTAGTAGTTAGCAGACTAGTTTGCCGACTACTAGTAGTACGTATCTATAGAACTAGACTGCCATGCGAGGCCTCGGAGTCTCAGCCCGACATCAAAGCGCGCAGCTGAGTTGAGGGGTTTTGCCAGGGTAGAACGAGTCAGACTAAAGTCCGTAACTCGTGGCAGTGTATGTTGGGCTTCGACTAAAGTCTTACACACATGGACAGTGGACACTAGTTGTTGAGGCTCGGACGGGGCTAAACAGGTACTATCTACGATCTAAATTGCGTTGAGCTGCGATTGCGAGCAATGGTACGTAATAACGTTTTATCATCTGACTTGATAGTACGTAGTGGTTTTTTAAAAAAAAAAAGGCGGTGGTATTACATTAATGCATAGCTAAACAAACAATGTCAAAGTCGGGAGAACCCCTCACCGACGGGTATTCGGAAGAAGTGGTCAAGATGCCAGATAGAAAACAAGTTTAAAAAAAAAATAAAAACGCCAAACATGCCGTGTCCCGCGTTTCAGCCTCGAAATATATGAGGCCGGAGTAATCGGGGGATAAAACGTAAAACAAGAAAAAAAAGACACAGCACAACACGTGGGGGGGTGTGCGTCACTGCACGGCATCGCATGGATTGCGGCATGTTGTTTCCATGCCTGGCACTGCTATGCAATAATATCGCAAGTTATATAGCAAGTAATATAGCCAGGTAATCACTATAGTATGCGCGCGATTTACTTGCATAGCCGTGATTTGATTGGCCGGACGCGATAACCGCGGCTGCAACGGGACATGACTGCGCACCCATCAATGATCATCAAGAACAAATAATGTATCGAGAGCGATATCTTGATTGTCGTGTTACGCGTTGCGATATGATGTGATGTGATGTAAGCGCTGTCCGTGCGATGTCTCAGGTGTTGCTGATCCCCCCTCATGGCTGGTATCAAGCTGGAACTGCGTCGCGATCGAACCGACCAAACAATATGCGAGAAGAAGTGAAAGAAAAAAGACATCCGAAATGAGAACCGAAAATGCAGGACTTGGAATCGAAAGTGTATGCGAGTCTTTCCAGTGTATATTCAGGGGGTCGTTAACGAGCAGACCAGCTGCCGTGTCCGTGTTCGTTCGTATAGGGTTTGTCCATCGCGGCCAGGTTATTTCGGAGTCGGAGGCAGAGGGCCGGTGGGAGGAGGGCCGGGGCACGGCGGGAACGAGGCGTGAGTGTAGGAAGGCATCTTGTGAGGAGTTGAGTATTGAGTAGTCGAGTAGACTGGTAGGTTGGTAGAATAGAAGAGTAGAGTAGGTATAGTAGTAAGAGTATAGTCGAACGTAGAAGTGTAGTACCGCTGTAGATAGACTGGTAGTGGATGTAAAAGTATAGCGTGGTAGAAGCCAGATGAATGAGGGACAGGAGGTATTTATAAAAGCGCACGACCAGGAAAAAGATCCAAAATGCAGACAGTAGTAATTAATCCTAATAAATTAACAAATTAAGATATGCCCACTCTCGGTAACGCATCCCGTGTGCCTGAGTCCTGACGATACGGTTCCGTTACGGTACGCCCCACCAGTCAGCCAACACAACAACGGTAACGATCAAGTCATGACGCAAGGACTCAGCCTTACTCGCTTCGTATTCTGCGCGTATCCGTGGTTGTGCTGCATGTCGAAGCGATGCCTTGTTTCAGTTCCTTCTTTGGAAGTTCATGGTTACTCTGTATTCCGCACTGAGTAATAATATTCACTGTACATTAGTAGTACTAGTACTACTACAGATCCCTTGTGTGCAATGCCTAATCTAGGAGAAACCATTAATTAGCGGCTCCATCGATCCACCCGCATCGACACGTCGGCTGAAACGGCGATATTCTTTTTTTCTTTCCTTTTGTTTGAGCGAGGTGTGGCTGCTGCTTATGCAGAGTAACGAACGGATCAAAGATAAGAGCCAATAAGTGCCACGCAGACTATAGGAGTATAGGAACCCGTAGTAGTAGTACCGAGTCAGTCCACCACAAAAGGGGCACGTTGGCCTCTGGGAGTTAATTGTGATTGCAAGGCAAACCGTTCGCAAGAATTAATCAAAATCGGCGGTCAAGATCTTGGTTAGAAGAACAACCATTGCCCCTTTTGGCTCTTCGTTCCGCCCCACAGAAAATATTAATAGTCGTGGACTCGTTGTTGAGTCACGATAGTATCACACATTCGTACGGTTAAAAATAATACTCTCTTATGATGATGATGATGATGAATAATTGTGGGCTCATTCCTTACGAGTTCACGCCTTGCAGCCACAACTCTTTTTCAGCCCTGATGTCCCTGACTCCTGTGGAAACGAAAACATGTAAAATTCAATACATGGCCCACAGTCCCAGCAACGTGGGCAGCCCGTGCCGACGATAGATACCCGTACTCGTCTCCGTAATCTGAACCAGTCTTTTCATGGCTTGAGCGCGTCATCGATTTGCGATGAGGAGTGCGTGACTCATTGAAAAGAAAACCGGTTAGTGGACTCGGGGCAATGGAGGCAGCCGAAAAGAGCAACGTTAGTCTCTCGTTAGTGGGACGATGGGAGTCCTCGGAAATGATCCCTGTCAGGTGACTCGGTTCTCGGCAGCATATTGCCATTTAGTAATGTACTCCGTACCCCTGCATCAGTATCAGTATCCTTGATTTCTGGGAACATTATGTATAATATTTTTTATTATGGAAATTAATATACGTATAAACAAATACCTTTCTAATGATTCATCCAATACTGCTCCGCAAATAGACACTATGTACGTATCCGGTTCCGTACCGTACCGCCATACCGATCCGTCCTGCGTAGGGCCGAAACTCCTTGGCTCATCCTCCAGTCTCCGCACTCTCCTTGTTTCTGCGGAACTGTGGAACGTGGGATTTTTATTTTGAGATTATATGTAACCTCGCTTCAACAAAAAAATAAAAATTTTTCTTTAAACTTTTCCGTCGGAATAAAATAAGGAAGACATGTTTGAAGATCAGGTACCAGGAACTTTATTTACCGTCAAGATGCACGAGGAACAAAGAAGATTCCAAATAATGTGCCCTCCATCGGTAAATAATCACAGGCATTATTGACTCGTGTCATTTCTCCTGAAAAATTGATCAGTAATACTCAATCAAATAGTGCCTGGCTTAGTCAGTTTTGTGGCTTGACTGATTACTTTTCTAGAAGGCGACTATTCTGTACTAGCTGTATTATTGAAACGCTTATTTATTACGTACGGCCGTATTGCCAATCCCAGCCCGCCGGTACTGTTAACGGTACTCAGCCGCTGCACTGCCACAACAGTTAACCTTACTTACGAATGGTTCACCTTTGGTACCGAGTATAAACTGTTTGGTTGCCTACGCTTGGCTGTGTTTTCTATTGGCTGCGGCCGTATTCCATGGATTTCGAGAAGATTTTTACAGTTTTGCCAAGTTTACTCCATAACGGAGTACTCTGCGTTGGTTTCCAACGTAGTCATGACTCATATACGTAATACTCTACGGTACGTACAAACACGTGGAGACAAGGAACTTCTGAAGGATTTTTCTTTTGATGGGTATTATTTATTCCTATAGACTATGACTGATATTCGGGTGGGAATTGAGCACGTAATGGCAAAGTCAAGCGGACAGCATGTCGCCGCAATTCGGAAGATGATAGCCGTCGTGTATATATGGCCGTGTTTTGAAGGTTCGTATTCAAACTCCATCGGAACGATTGGACAAGACATTATCAAATAGCTCCAAGGCCGGACTCTTGTTGTGTTTAGCCAGGATTGCAAAGTTGTTGGTACCTTGTCATGGTGAGGACACCAAGATTTGCCGCCTTCCCCGGCTCGGGACGGTGCTCTCTCAATATCGAGTTTATATGACTGCCAGTCACGGTACCAGTCTCTTTGAGATACTGGGTAGAAGCGTAGTTGACCACTGATATTGTTGGCAGGTCCAGAATTCTGGCAGCATCATCTTTTTTGGTCGCTGAAAAGACCATAAAAGTCGTGTAGTCAAGAAATGAGCCTTTTGGACAGTAAAATAGTGTTGGCCATAGAAATATGAGCTTGGTGAGCTCCCTAAGGCGCATAACATGTTGACCACCGCACCAAAGGATGTTCCGTCTCTGTCTTATACCGCCACAAAAAAGCATGAAACTCGGGCTTCAAAAATGCCAAACCAAAGAAGTCAATGGTCCGCGGCACAATGTTTTTGTCGAATTGAGCTTGCGCCCCAATCTCAGCCAGAACTTGTTGCCATTTGGTATAGCCAAGATCTTCTGAAAGGATAAGAAGATTTGGAGGCTGCTTGTATTCGAGTCATCCCAGCATGAGAGTGCGAGAAATACACACGGAAATTTTCATGTGTCTTGGCGTGGATCATCCACAGCAGGTGGTATCAATTGATGTCTCCCCAATACCTTTACTTTTCTAGCGATCAGGCCATCTATTGGCCTACTGGAATTTTTTCAAGCTAGGTTGTTACGAAAATCTTGGAGTTTCTCATTCGATGGTCTGATCGAGTAAGGTGACCAGAAAATTAAGTTGTTTCTTCTTGGAATTGAGGAGCAGCCATGATATCAACTGTCGAGTCAAGTGTTAGCTCGTATATATCACCAATTCAACCAATTAAGTCTCCATGAAAATAAAAGCAATAAAAATTAGCAGGGCTTACCCTTTCACAAATATGAGGCTGTCAAGCCCCCAAAACCACAGAACCATCAGTCGCTCCCGTTGTTCTGCTTGGCTGGAGAAGCGGCCATTATACAAGAAGCAGCCCAGCCTGAACGTGACTTTCGAGCTTCTGAAAGACGAGTAAAATCGACCTTTGTCACTCATTACAGCACAGTCGATTGTGAGCGTTGCGTAAATAGATTTGTGCCATATATCGAATTTTTCTGGCGCACCCCGGATTTTTTTGGGGCCACATGTGTAAGGAGGGCCATATGGTTTGACAAAAATCCAACAACCTATTTCCGTCTGGTAAAACACACCAACAGCGTTGATAAAAAGCTATTGCTTCATCTTGTAGTGATGGTTCAAAAAATTAGACATTACCTCAAGTCTGATGACTAGGATTTTGAGAAAAGATATTTTATGAGGGGGAGAAAAAAGTAGTAGGAGGGGGACACCCGCATATAAATAGAGCAGCACTTCTTTCATCATCTACGATCATCCATGCAAAAGATTTGTACACCGCTGCAGGTGTCAAATCCTGCACAATCCTACCTGATCAAGCACTCTTTGAGGTTTCTATTTACTAACGAATAATCATATACCGCTGGATAGTTGCCCCATGCTGACCCTGGTCCGTTGTTTGCCCAACTCTGTATGCGCCCACCGGGACACTCACAATTCCCTGTTCGATCTCCGTACCACGGTCAAAGTTTTTGTCCGAGAAATCTTTATATGCATGTTGCATCGGCTTAGAAAGACCGCCTCTTGTACCGACAAGCTCCACTCCATTGTTGTCAATAACAGTCTTAACAGGTGATGTAAGATAGACCCGTCCCGGTGAACAGGCTTTACACTGGGGGTCAGCTGTTATGCAGGGTTGTCCTAAATACGTTACAAAAAATATGAAAAGACGACGTCTAAATTAGTATCATCTTCCTATACAGGGATACATCGTACTCGTTCATGCAGCATCCCGCAGCCGAAGAAGGAAATAGGGCTAGGGTTAGGGTTAGGCAGGCTTTAGCCAACCGCTTCCCTGCAGAGGAACACCTATCTATTGTCCGGATTACGCACTTTGTATAAGCGAAGCTGATGAACAATTACGGCTATTGATAAATATAGATACTACTATTATCCGTTGATTCAGCTCTGTCGCCTGTGAGACAGACACTGAAACAATTCTTCAGCCTTGAGCGTTGCAAACTCAAATAATCAGCCACACCTGTGTATGGTATCGTACTACGATCACGTCCAAATCGATCCACTCGTTTTGTACGGTAACCGCTAATCACAACTAACAAGAAGCCGCAACAGTAATATTCTAGTACGTAGTTTGTTTTACGAACGAAGCGGACCCCCCCGGCTGTAATTTAAATATGGGCGTTGTCGATCCACTGTTTCAGCCGTCCCGCTTTTTTTTCTTACCCCCTTTTTTTTTCCGGCGTTCTCTCCTGATTCTTCTCCCACATGGCAAATAAAAATATTGATTTACAAAAGCACTGACGTCGATGAAACTTTTTTTCCCACCCGGGTCCGACCGCCTTACTGCTCTTTTTGGGCAATACTGCTGCGTACTTTACTCAGTTTGTGGTTAGTCCATCCCACACTATCAGGCGATCACCCCCTACCCCTGTCCGCGGACTTTTTACGGAATACGCATCCGCACTCCTTCGTAGCCTGATTTTTTCTTCAGGGATAACTAATCAATGTCGTAATCCACTATCGTAATCAACGATTTCAATTATCTAGCGGTGAAAGCACCTCATTCTTCCGAGTCGTGATTGAGCCGATTGGCGGCGATCCCTGTCCGTCTCCGAGCCTCCGAGGACTGTTTAAGCTATTTTAGTTATTCTTTTGCCACGTGAGAAAAATAAGGGGGTGCACGTCCTTTGGAGTCTTGTGATCATGATTGTTTACCGGCTTGTTCGGAGTACGTATACGTATTATTATTATCATTCACGTACTAAGTTAATTATTACGTGTTTCGTTGTCGATTCCAGCTAGGCCGAGGTACAGACCGAATATACTCCGTAAACATAGCCGTGATTCCGGGTTGTGCCACTGTTGACTCTGAGCATATGCACGTGTCAGGAGGTAGTCAACCGCGATAAGGCTGTATATAGTGATGACTAGGCTGGTGACGCATGGGCCCCGTTCAGCGAGGCACAGCCTGATGTGATATGTCTAATACGTATAACCATCCCTGGAGATCAGCCTACTCTTCCCCCTTGGCACCGGTAACAAGTAAAGTATTTCTCCGTATACTATGCCGTATACGGAGCGTAATCACTCAGAAGATGAGGTGGCCTGCACGGAACTAACGTAGCTGCTGCTTCTTCATGCATGCGAATTGCGCTAAAGGTATTCGGCACAGACATTGACTGCCTAGTTAGGTTGAAATAGCCTGGCCAACCTTATCTTCGTATGTCCCCTCGTGTTTGTCAGTCACCATTCGTCAGCTGTCACCTATGGCCTGTATTATACGGTCATCTAGCGTCGCATGGTGGCACAGTTCGGTTCTGATAGTCTGGTACAGAGAACTAGTTGACGTAAAGGTCAATGCGACTGCATAATAACCATGACATGTCCCGTATGCAGACAGCCGGGATCAGACGCGATCGTCAATATCACATATTATCATCGACACTGGAACACCAGATCGAGCGCGACCCCCAAGGTCTCCGCGTCGTCACACCCCATAAGAGTGAACACACGACAAATACGTGATGTAATAATCAATCTTCGTCAAGATCCGCTTGTACCTGCGTCCCTATCCATTCCTCCATCAATGCCTGCCCCGATCCCGTCGAAGCCGAAGCAGCCGCTCTTGCCTTGGTTCCTTTGCGCGTGACAAGTAGGCAGAGAACCCATCCCCAGATACTGAATCCTTCGTAGCTAGTTGTGAGCCGAAACTTTTTATCGTCCATGCCTTCTTCATTGTCTTGTTGTGCCTCGTCCACCCCCGCGGTCTCGGCCGCCTCGGGTATATTGCTCATGGGAACATCGGCCTCGTCATCGCTCTCGACTAGGATTTCGTCGTGTGTGGTTGTAGTGTCGATAAGCTTGTTCGAGTTGCTTTTGATTTTCTGTTTGTTTCCAAAATTTTTCTGTTTCGTCAACAGAGAATGCCGCGTTCCCGACTCGCGGAGAAAGATGGTGACTTCGAAATCATCTACCAAAGGTATCAACTCAAAACAGTCCCTCCTACTAAAACGAAAGAAAAAAAAACAACCTTCCACTAGTACATCCTTGACTGGATTACTCTTCTTCTTCGCCATCGCACGCTCATTTTCCTCACGCAGCTTCGGCAGCACCAACGGCTTGATCGTCTCGAAGATACGCGGCAAGACCGCGTTGTCGCGCGAGGAGTCTAACAGCCATCGCGAGTCGGACGGGTTCTCGAGGAATATTCGGCATTCCAAGACGGAGTATTTGCTGATTCGTAGATATCGCCGGATTGGAGCCATTTCTCGTGGATCTCTGCCGAATCTTCGGTGTGTTTGTAGGTGTTGAAAGGAAGGTTGGTGATGTATGACGTACCACGTAATGCTGAAAAAATAGTCACATGACTCCTTCCGGTGACATGAATTTGTCCAGCGACTGAATTACAATTCAGTTATGAATATAACTTTATCAACAGAAAACATACATTTCATAAGTCTAAAATACGTAATTATTCACAAGGTACAATTCATACAGACATCTTCATCGGAATAGACCTGTGTGGGTCATATCCCTTGATCACAAAATCTTCCGCCTTCCAGTCATCAATGCTGCCTCCCTGCTCTCGCGTAATTTCCATTTCAGGAAAGCTACGCGGCTCGCGTTCTAGCTGTGTCTTGAGCGCATCGACGTGGTCAACGTAGACGTGGGCATCGCCCATGACATGGGTCAAGCTGCCGGGGACCAGCTCTGTGACGTGCGCGATCATGTGTGTCAACAAGGCGTAGCTGGCAATGTTGAAAGGAACACCGAGGCCCATATCACAAGACCTCTGGTATAGTTGACAGTGCAAATGGCCCTTTGGTTTCTCTGCGCCATTTTCCCCATTCTGTGTTGATGCTTTTTGCCTCGGGTATGACACATAAAACTGGGCAAACATATGGCAAGGCGGCAATACCATCTTGGTCAAGTCCCGCGGATTCCAAGCACTCAGGATCAGTCTGCGGTCAAACGGGTTCGTTCGTAGCTTGTGGATAATATTGGCGAGTTGGTCGACGCCCTGGCCCGTGTAATCGGTCTGCGCATCGACATACTCGGCGCCGAAATGCCGCCACTGGAACCCATACACAGGACCCAAGTCACCAACAGCTCGGTCTGTGAGTCCGAGGTTATCGAGGAATTCGCGCGATCCATTACCATCCCAGATCTTGACTCCAATGTCGCTTAACGAAATAGACGACGTATCTCCTTTAATGAACCATAGCAGTTCGGCAATGATGGCGCGGTGGAAGACTCGCTTTGTGGTCAATAGTGGTAGAATAGGACGGCCGTCTGCATTCAAAGAAAATTTCAGCGGCCGCGGGGCAAATATCGAGTATGTGCCCGTGCCAGTTCTGGAGATAGTTGAAAATTGTCAGTAAATTGAACAACGCGTCGAGGGGCATGCGCGTCGTGACTCGACTCACCGGTCTGGTCGGTGCTCTCCCTGGTCAAGAATCTCGCGCACGAGGTCAAGGTACTGGTGCTCCTCATGGTTCAAAGCAGTCTTTTCGCTGCTCAATGTAGACATTTTTGTGGTGTTTAATTGTTCAACAATCAAGATTGATGCGTTACGCGACCTTAATTGTCTCCACGTCGACGGAATAACATTCTGCCGCCGACGCGTCTTTTTTCACGTGATTCCCCCGCATACTATGATACGATTATTTATTTGAGATTGTTGAATGTAGGTTATAGCATATATAACCCTGTATATGAAAAGAAAGCCATGTTTTTATCATCCCTGCCACCCTACATTTATATTCATAGCCATGTGGGAACCCGCAGAAAATCCGAAGGATGTCAAATGATCTCTTTGCCCAACAAATAAGAACCTCGATTCCCGTGGAAAACCCCGACACTGAATGTATACTAGCATTCATGACAATTCAGTCAAAGGAATCGTCGCAAGTATCTTGTCTCCTTTCTTAAGGAAAAGAGTGGCCTTTTCTTTCTCGGCTTCTGGATGGCTATTGCTTGCCTTGGGAACGTCCTGAACAGAAACGAAAAACGTTTCGCTTCCTTCTTGGCCGGATTTTGTTATGCTGGCTGGAACAAAGGCATCCGGAGGTTCAAACGATACAACAGCGTTGGTGGAACTGGCAACCACATCCTTTGCGGATAAGGAGTCTGGTAAACGGAAGCGGAAAGTGGCCATGGTTGTTTCTAATTAGCAGTTTTTTTTTGCGAACGAGCGATACGACAACAAAACCAACTTTTTCAACAGCTTATGAGCCTTTTATAGTGCCCCGCGTTTCTATAGGCACCAAGGTTGCATTGATTATTTTGAATGCGGATTCCTGTCCTTGGCTGCTGCCTAGAACTCTAGCATTGAAGTGTACCAAATCCATAATTAGGGCTGTTCATTCTAATAAAGCAATACAGCAACCTCTCGCCTTACCCTAGGCTTTGGCGACACGTGTGATAGTGTGTAGCAGGTGGGACAAATTGATCCGGTGTCACTATTCGCTGTGTTCCGCTTTCATGAAGAGAGTAGAAACCCTATCCCATAATTGCATCCTAGAATAGCATAGATACCACCATTGCTTATCTAGTCCGAGAATTTATTATCATAATAAGTATGTTTCTACTGTTTGTTACATCCCCCGTTAGAGTCACACTGTTGCTCACGTAGATCAGTTGATAGTAAATACTTAACATTCAACCTCAAGTGCTAGACACAGGCCTAATTTAGTCATAATGTATCACAAATAGTGTAATTAGCTTTTCAGTTAAGGCGAAAAACTGCTAAAAGAACATTCGAGTTCTAATATTATTTAATTGAAAAATTGCTAGATCTTGACTCGCAGGTGCTTATCAATTTTATACACAATGAAGTAACCAGTCGACAGCGAAGACAATATTCTCAACGTAGAATGGATACGAAAGAGTACTATATTCTTCCTTCAGGAACTCCTCCACAAAGATTCAAAGATGGCCTCTTAGCCGCTACGAGACGTCTAGAGAAGAGAACCACCGTGAGTACTCAGACTACTTACATGACCTAACAAGACAACATCAGGTCCAAGCTGCATCGGATTACCAGCTCTACGGTGTCAATTTAAGATATATATCAAATAGATATATTTATTAACCTATTGATTTGTAGCGTACTGAGCTGCATACTCAGCTGTTGCGCGTTCCAGAGGACGATATATGTTATGATAGGCCACAAGTGGTCTATTGTCGATGAGAAGAAGACTCCGAGCCTTTCATACTTGGTCCTCCGGGCCATGCACTTGGGAAAGCTTTTGTCTTATTCGGCTACTCAGCGATAGCAAGGAATTTAGTCTTGCTCCGAAAGGTTCAGAGAAATTGAATGTTCACCGCAACCGAGTCTTAATGTTTCCGTCGAAGCTAGAACTGCGTCGCTTGAGCGGATCACAGCATTGTTCCTTTGTTGCCATGTCATACAAAAGTGAATTTCAGCATGTTTTGTCAGAAAGCTTTGAAAGGGAAAAGTCGCGCGTTACCCCTTTCATGAGAAGCTATCCAGCTGAAAAATGTCCTCAAAAATATTTTGACAATTCGCCGAAATTCATTGAAAAAGCCTTACATGTCACGTTGATAGAGCTAACACAGGAGGAACAAACTACGACAAACTGAGAAAGAAAAGCCTGTGTCCTCATAATCACCTTGTATCCCGGAGAATGAGACTTTTCTTGCGGATTCAGCAGCCATGTTCAATAAATGACCATCGGAGTGTTCGCATTGCCAGTTCATCAATTAATGATAATAATACGTCCATTTTCTCCTACAAAAACATAATAAAGCTTCATCTTTCTGCGTAACCCGCATTGCAACTCCCATCATCTCAGCTAGGTTCTTTAAAGGTCTCATACTTTAACAGCTACATATGTACCTTCACCTGTCAGTGGTTTATCCGTAAGTAGTTGTCTGTGTAGATATAAACTCAAGCATGATAAATAGCCCAATACACAAGGCGGTTGAAAGAAGACGACCGCTGTATCTTATGTGTAGGCCTGCAGCAAAGTTTTCCGGAATGAATGATACACGTGCCTCAATTGATGTAGCAACGGACATGAGAAGTATCTGCTGCTACATATAAACCCTTGAAGTGATTAGTAGTTCATCACTATTATACGTATCAAGAGGTAAAGAATTTGCCTATGATAATTTATACTCCGTAACGGTGTCGATATTAAAACATATCTAGCAATTTGACGATTGCTGGACTTAACGTTACTACGCTGTTTTTTATATCTTGTGGATAGACATAAAATTGAAGTGCTATCGAGTCTTTTGTTCTTTCTTATTAAATATGACCCATGACTATGTAGCTTGAGTTCAATGCAAAATCTGCATTCTGACCACCACACCGAGAATGCTACTCCGTACATAGCAAGATCACTGTGAGTCCAACCCCTAGCTTTACAGCTACCTTACAATCAACTATAACTTTCTTGTCAAGCGATGGCTTCACCCGATAACAGACCATCGATGCTCCTCGCAGGAGACACGAAATCCTTTGAAGACCTAGAATGTTGGTGTCGGTCACAAGCAACAAGCAGATTACCAAGCTATAAAGCCAAGAGGGCTGCTTTTTTATTCATCAGTCAGTAGAAAAGACAAAATTTTGCTTTCATCTCTTTGGCATGGAACAAAAGAATCAATCAGCACGATCGCATCGTAAGACAATATCCACAAAGAACACTTGAATCATTTGAAGACGGATTTTGCCTCCTGACTGTGATATAATCCGGCCAGAACATAGTAGTAATAAAGTTGTCTACAAGTATATGAACAGATTGATATTTGGCACTGATGGCAAAATGTCCATATCAACGTTTTCCACATACCAGATCCTCCATTAACTTTGAACCGCCCCGCCGATATTCAAAACGTACTCCCTTCGAAAAATGATCCGGAAACAAGTGGAAAAACAACACCAGCCTTTAAGATGGTATCCAACAAAAGTTATTTCGAAGAGAGGGATGCTGCGTACGAAGAGAATAGGGCTCTCCAACGCGGAGGCATCGAGTATCCAAGCACTAATGAATGAGATCAAAGAGGACATGCTCAAGGAGCGCCGGGAACGGAAAAGGAATCTCCACGCATCTCCTCGCAATGACCAGAGCTCTAGTCAGATCACTGAACTTTTAATTTATCTGTCTAAACAATCAAGACGTCGAATCATCAATAATTCAAATGTGAAATTTGACCTTGAATTGTGAGAGAGTCTGGTACTCAATGGTGAAACCAAATACGTGAAAAAGCGTCTAATCACAATTTCCGATGTCGAAAAGGCAATGAAGGCTCGGTACAGCTTTTATCCAGAAGATTTTAACGTCAAATTATCCGAGATTCCCGACGATGTTGCGAGGTTGATAAATACAAAGGCCGACCTTACTCACCTCACTTTGTGGAAAGAAGCTAGTGGTGAAAAGTCCAAGCTACGCGATCTTTTCAGAGATAAACGTGACGATCTCATTAGGCGGTGGAAGGATCCAAACAATAGCCGTCCGTATTCGAAGCAAGAGGCGGAACGATGGTTGAAGGATCGTCAGTATTGGTCTATGTATTTATTGAAAAGGAATTTGGAGACATCTGGACTATTTGATAGATACATGTGTGGCAGAGTATGCTCAAAAATATATTGATTCTTGATACATGTGTTGGTATTTTACTGTTCTCTTGTCTACATGTAGTGTCAACGGATAACATCTGGAGTTGCTCGCTTTTCACCAGTTGACCCCAGCCCCGTCAAATGGTATTTCTAGTATAACGTCCATATTTCTAGTATCATTCAAGCGATTGATAATATTATATCTTGATCAATTGATGTCTATGCCGCTTTTAATTTCTTAGTCTTTGAACCCCCAAACAAGTACGGATGGAGTACTCCGGAATCCGTAACACAAAACAAAAAGGAAACAAAGTCCAGGGGTTATTGAGTTTAATGCAAAGTCCGCATTCTGGCCACTGCTCAGAGACTGGACTGACTCAGTACTAAACGTTGTTATTATTGCCGCCAGCCCATGTCGCACTAACCGCTCGAGTCTCGAACATGGTCCAACAGTTGACGAGAACTTTATTCAAGTCACTAGCCAAACGAACACTAGGGAGAACAGTGATGTGATTTGTCGATCCGAATGAACGGTTCATGACAGAAATACTCGCCAGGTTGAAACGGCCCCTGTTCGACTATTTTTACGGAGTATCCTGACCAACCGTCGACCAGCGTCTACCGAACAATGAATCCCAAGTCGCGACACGAAACGAAACAGGACCCTATTTATTGAAAGAAAACCACAATAGTAAATAGTCTTGTCGTGGCTGAGCCAATGTTTCAGCCTGTTCAGGCGGCAGTACAAAGCGCCAACGGCGAATCTAATTATTGGCGACAGTGCGCTGAGACAAACACCGCCGATCTATCAATAGCATCACCCAGCCCCTGATTTAGCCCATGGCTGAGCATGAAACGAGTCGAGCATGGCCGGGCTAGCCATATCTTTCGTACTACGTACTAGTTAGTACGTAGTTACATACTCGTACGAATCGAGAGATGGAATTCAAAGTAAAAATTTGAATCATGAAAAATAATCGTAACCGTAAAGTGAAGTCATGTATATATACAAGAAAGAAGCATGAATTTTGTCTCGAGAAGGGTAGCCAACATAAACGTCACCAATGATGGCACATTGGACACTGCATATGTCTGGTATCTATGTGTGCTAGTTGCCAAATATGTGAATGAAGAAACAAAAAACGTAAAAGAAGATCCATCCAAGGCGTCCAGAGAAACCCTGACCAGAAAATAAAAACCCCCAAAAAAGACAATAAACGCAATTAACCGCTGTACCCGAGAGTGGCGGTAATGGCAAGGGGACCGGCAGGGATGTTGCCGCCAATGCCGCCCTCAGCAGCCTCAGAAGAAGTATAGGCGTTGATAATGCTACCAAGGTTGGTGGTGATGGAAGAGACAATACCGTTAGCCTCGAGCTTCAGACCAGGGAAGTCGGTCTGACCAGCGTTCTGGGCCTGGATAGCAGAGACGTCGAAACCAGACCACTGGGAGTTGTTGCTGTCGGCAAAGTCGAATTCACCCCAGTAGCCAAGAATGCTGCCATACGAGTTGCGGGGAATGTCCTGAGAAGCAGGGATGGCGATGAAACCACCCTGGGTGTTGGAGTCGATGGCGACGTACGAGGTGCTGCCGGCAGAAACAGTCACGGTCAAGGGGAAGGAGGTGGAGTAGAAGCCGGTAAGGGTGTCGTCGGAACCGCACTTGTTCCAGAAGACAACCTGGTAGTCCTCGGTGATGGCGCTGCCGTCCAGGGTGATGGTGTAGTCGTAGGTAGACAGGGAATCCTGGGCAATCTGGATCATGTTGGAGCCGTAAGGGTTGCCGAGGTTACCGCAGAAGGTATCGCCAGAGCCGGTCGGGGCGGTCTGGCCACCGAAGCCAGTAGGGAAAGCAGTACCAGTGGAGGTAGGGCCAGTGGTGGAGGTGGTAGGAAGGGCAGTGCTGCTGGGGGCGACAGAGGGGTCAGCGACAGCGTCGTTCTGGACAGCGGGCGCAACAGAGTCGGTAGCGGGAGCAGCAGCGTCGGCAGCGGGAGCCTGAGTCGGGCCAGCGTAGGTGTTCACCCAGTGAACGACCTGGCCGTCGATGGTGGCAGTGACCTCGTCGCCGACAGCACGAGCAGGGTGCTGGTGACGGCGCTCGTGGCCGTGGACGCGGGCGACAGCGCTGCCGGCGCTGAGGGCCGTCAGGACAAGGAGGGAGTTCTTGATCTGCATTTTGATGTTTTTGTTTGATGTTTGTTGATTGTTGGTATACAGAGGTTGAGCAGAGCGCGAGGGCAGCCGGGGACGCAGGGAAAATATAAAGAGCGTGAGGGTGGGTTGTCAAGGAGTGGACTGAGCAATGAAGGCTCGCAGGGAGTGTGGGAGTGTGAGAACGTGTGGTGAGAAACGGACGGGGGGAGAGAAAGAGGGAGAGCGCGAGACAACGGGAGATAATAAGGAGCGCGGCCCAGGGGGGGCTAGCCTGACTAAGCGCTGGGCTTAATTTCCCGCGGCCAGGCACAGCGCCGTGGTTGGCCAGCAAGCCCACCGGAGTGGGGCCCAGATTGGCGGGGCGAACGCAGTCGAGACTGAGCTCCTGCGCCCCCTGATTGGCGGCCCCTGAGCGCCGGCGCCGCCAAGCCGCCCCAGTCCGCATCGGGACGCAGCCCCCCTTGTCACGCTTACGTCGGCTTCACCACTCACCACGCACGCTTCTCCTCCACCAGAGCCTGACTACTGTTCCAGCCCACACACGCTTTGTTGGTTTATATTATTATAATTTATTACTACGTATTCCACACAACGGATACGTTTTCATTTCTCTCACGCCAATCCCGTCGTGGCGTCTACGTGTGCCACGATGCCTTGCCTCGCCTCGCCGCGCTGTCGTGTTCGTGTGTCGTGTGTCGTGTTTGCATGCGAATCCCGACGTGGCAACCTGCGATCAATCGCCTTGGAGTTACTCTACTGTCACTCGATCGTGCCATGCTAATTGTATTGTCCATGATTTGGTGCTCTTTGTGATATCCTGATCTTTTGTTGTGTGACCACCGACCGATCATACCATGGGGCCATCATCCCGTTTATACCCTCCAGCAACCTGCAAGGCCTACAACACATCAAGACGCCGACATTCAAGTTCCAAGCGACATGCTGTATGAACTCGTCACTTGATCATTCAGACATAATTGCTGCAGCATGTCCCGTCTGGAAGTTCTTGTTTGTGTCATCATCATTATCGCCAAGGCGAACGGAAATAACAAGCTGTTGCCACTGCCTTACAGCATCGCCGGTTATTATTGATGACTGCTTCCGAAACAGCTCGCCTCAGGCCGCCGCCTACGTTTGCGGTCCGATGTCTATCGTTGTGCGGTGAGATGCGATCGAGTAGTTGACAGCGTCATGATGGATTGATCACAGTTCAGACATCCCACGTCCACATTGTTCTTCTCTTTCAGGTCCACATCCCCACCGATGTGGCACTTTGGCAGCCACATGGCTCCAGTTGATTGTTGCTCATGCCCATTGCCTATGGTTTTCTCGTCTTGTTGTTTGACAATGCGTGGGCGTGTTTCGTCGCCTTGAAGATTCCTTTCTCGGGATTTAACTCGTATTGTTTTTCATGTCCGAGGGTTTGGGCAAGAATAAGAAAGAACGAGAGACTGCCTCACTAGTTGTTAACAGGAACAAAGGCTGCTCCGTACGCACTGATCTGTCACAGTAGGCTCAGTCGATCCACCCCCAAGACGGCCTGGACGGGCCTTTTGCAAATTTTCTCCTCTAGATTTTCAGGGCCCAGTTGCCTCTTTTCGCGATCACCGCCTAATTAAGTATTTAGTTCTTTTTAGGCGCACACTCGAGACTCGCAGTGGAGCAGGAAAATTTTTTTGAACGTTGACCCAAATCCTCCGTACTCCGTATTGCGAACTATCCCCCCGTTTATGCCAATCGGCTGCGCAGAAAATGATTGCGAATGTTCCCCGTGCACGCGCGCCTTGCCCGTTCAGGCATCCGGCGACATCAGGGGCGGAGCCCAACTTTCGCTGTCTGGATACGTAGTATTGTCTTATTCACCGACTTTTTTTTCTTTTCTCGAAGAATCGGCTTCCGATGAACTTTGTTTCCACGTATAAGGTTTTTTTGGTATACAAATTGACATAATGACTAAGCGTAAATGGACTGCCAAATCCGGCGATGTGTCACTTTTTCGTGGATTCTAATACCGCTTAGTAACCAATTTTGTTCAAATGTCACGTGATGTGATCGGACATTGTGTCATTGTCACATTGATCGTTTTAACAATCATTGAAGAACATATTCAAAGAGATGCTTAAAAAGCTTAAGCTGAGCTTCAACTTGCAATGGGGATTCAAAAATGATTGATGCCTTTGGGGGGGGGGGGGGGGGGGGGGGGGGGGGGGTTTGAACATTTGAAGGCTGTTGCTGCATCAATGTTGAATGTCTATTCCACATCACGTGATATCAATATTCATTGTTGAATTGATAGCGAAAAGGCAGTTCAAAATTACAAACAAAGTATAACAGGGAAAAGACAAAAAGAAATTTTTGAAACTATAAATTGACATGAAAATATAGATTGATATTCTTCACGCGGTTTTAGACATCATCCTGAGTATGTATGTACATGTATCCAAACACCAACCTAAACCAAACCCAACCCAACCCAAACCAAGCCAAGCCAAACGCCGACACCATTCCTCAAATGCTCCGTGATAGATTACAAAAGATAATACTGCCGGAAAAAGAAAAAAATCAAGTAGATAATTCTCCCCTCGTGCCCAGACCACGTTCCAGATCTCGCCGTTTTTGACCATGACCACTACCAGTACTACTACCAGCACCACCAGTAGAAGGCCGCGTAGACACACCAGCGCCGTCACGATCCTCTTGTTCTTCCTCCATCAGGTCATACTCCTCCTCAATCTCCTTCTCCATATCCTCTCTGAGACCCAATATATCCGGCGGAATATAACTCATCTGCACACTGGGCGCGCCTTGCATATACCGCAGCTGTTCGCGAATGGCCGAAACTACATTGGCGAGATATGGTTTCGAGTTTTTGTTTTCAATCTTGCGCATTTCTGACAGTTTCGGGAAAAGGCTGTAATCCGGGCCAAAGTGGTTACGGAAGGCGACGGTGTCCGGGATGTTTGGGTCGATATTGTCGACGGCGTCAATGAGGATGGATGTTTCATGGGCCCAAGCGCGAGAGACATTGCGCGGGGTATAGCCGCCGCCGCCGACCACGAGGAGCGGGATGCCAAAGGTTTTTGTGTATGCGACGCAGGCGCCGTGGCCGGTCACGTTGAGATTAAAGCAGCCCAGGCGATCGCAGCCCAGGCTGTCGGCGCCGCATTGGAGTACGATAGCGCCCGGCTTGTAGGTTTCCACGCACTCGCCGATAACGTCCTTGTACAGCTGGAGATAGTCGTCGTCTTCAATACCGTCGTGGAGCGGCACGTTGACCGAATGGTGGGCGCCTGGGTTGAGCGGGTGCGAGGGACCGTTGCTGTCCAGCGCGCCGGTGCCCGGGAAGAAGTTGTCTTTGTCGTACTTGTGGAAGGAGACCGTCAGCACTCGGTCCGACGACCAAAACGCCTGCTCGACGCCGTCGCCGTGGTGCACGTCGATGTCGATGTACATGACTCGAGCATGGAAGCGCAGCAGTTGGAGAATACCCAGGACGATGTCGTTGACGTAGCAAAAACCACTGGCTTCGGATTTTTTTGCGTGATGGAGGCCACCCGACCAGTTGATGGCAATGTCCGACTGGTTGTTGACCAGTTTGCGCGCGGCGTCGACGGTGCCGCCGGCATACAGCGAGCAATAGCTATACAGGCCATCGAAGATGGGACAGTCGTCACCAAAGTTGTAGCTTGCGATGCGGTCAGACTGCTCGGCAGCCTCCATGTCGCCGGGGACGACCTGGCGCAGAAACTCGAGGTAGTCTTCCTTGTGAAAATCGGCCATTTCCTCAAATGTGGCGGCGCGCGAGAGGTACAGGTCCATGGCGTGGTGCATGCCATAGGCCAGCACGAGCTGCTTGGTCAGCGTCAAACGCCACGGCTTCATCGGATGCGACTGGCCAAAGTGGTGAGCTTCGACGGCCGGGTTGGCGTGCCACGACACGGTGTAGCCCTGGGGGCGCGCGATGCCATTGCTTTGACGCTGTGTGGCGGTTTTTTGGTCGACACTGAAGGTGACGGTGCGGGCGGCCGGTTGAGCGTCGTACTCTTGCACGATGGCGGATCGTGCCATGGAATGGATAGGTTGATTATTAGCAGCTGTTGTGGGTGCGAGTGTGTAACATTTGAAATTTGCAGGTGGTTGTTGGAAGTTGAAACAGCGTTGGCAGTTGGTTGCATCTTGAACTGAAGTTCGGCGAGGCTCCGGCGGTGTTAGCGCGGAGATCACGCTAGCCGCATTCGACATACGGACTATACAATCATGGATGACTGGGATGGGAAGTGTTTATTTCGTTTATTTATTTGTTCATATCTATTGTAAGGTCGATCTTCAGGTATATAACAAATATATCAGATTGCTGAGCAGCGAGACGCTCAACCATGACATCTAGATGCTTTCTTGGAATGTTAGTCAAGTGGTTATGCGATACATTTAAAACTCTATCCCGCATGTGAAGTCATAGTATGAGGGACCTACAGTAATTCCTGGCCTTATCAGGTGGTATAAAAACTCCTGAAGCCTTTAAAGTTGGTTAAAGTAAATTCAACGAGTCCGGGCTCAAAAGTAATCAAGCGGGTTGACGCGGGTAGTTTGGAACAGCCTCTATAATGAATACCATATGAAGGACGTTGAAGACAACTACATTAGGATCTATATGATCGTGTATATGCTCAATAAAATTGATTTGGTATTTATTTCCGATGAACATTGTTGGTTCTTTGATTCGATGAATGTTTACGGGCAATATTCGGGTATTTCCGGGAAAAAAGATAGGATAAAATAGTTGTTGATAAGAACATTGCTTATGTCGCTACGTACTTATCATTATTCTACTCAATCCTGTCTTCCTGGTAATGCACATAATCTACCAGCATAACTTAATGCCTTGTTACCTGCAGCTTACCATTCAATGCTTCGGGTCGCCATAGCACAAACCCGACCGCGGTCTCGGCCCCCAATAGTATCGCGCTCTTTGCACACTGCCTCAACACCAAGAACAAAAGCAACAATGCCTTTGGCCTCTGTTCGCGCCGTGCCCTTTCCAAGCGAGAGCAAACTGCGATCAACATACAAAACAGCATATTTCATTGACGCCTTTGCTATATCCCTTTCAGAAAATAGCCTGAAATCCGAACAAAAATACAACCCAGATGCTCTCGCTCGTGCTGTTTTTGGCACGCCGCCTGCCTGGTTTTCACTGCTCATGTGGATTAGAGATCGAGTCATGTCGGTCTTTGGAGTGAGAAGCTCCACAAAGATACAAGCAGAAGCAGAGAAAGCAGGCATTGAGACTGTTTGGATTTTCCCTATCATATCACGTGCAGAGAATGAGATTATTCTCGGGGAGAATGACAGTCATCTCAACTTTCAGGCATCAATTCTGATACGAGAGAATCAGCTTATTCCCGCAGGTCATGGGGATGGTGATGGAAAAAAAGGCAAAGAGATGGTCGTGACAACGGTAGTTCATTGCCATGGGCTTCTTGGGAAAGCCTACATTACAATCATCAAAGCGTTTCATGTCATGATTGTCAAGTACAACTTGGCGAGGGTTCCGAATAGGATCCGGAGAGAGAACTAATACATCCTTGACAACACTTGGATGACACCTGTATATTGCTAGTCGATTTATGTTGTTTAGCGTCGCACAGTTTTGTTTATAGACACAACTACACTCATCTTATAATATAAAATGGCTTGCTAATATTTGAATACATCAGATTGCTAAACGGCGAGACAGTCTATCATAATGCCTTTTCAGGGTAGCGTACAAACGCTGCGCTTCGCCGCATTAACTAATCTCTTTGAATTATGTATATAAATTAGAAGTTCAAAGTTGCTATATAATTTTATTTTATATTTTTACTCTACGAAGGTGTACTTCTTTCCAAGATTCACCCAGAAGCTTGGCAGTATGTTGATTATTGTTCCGTAAAAGGCGGGGGTTTTCACCACTATATTGACGGTTATAGAAATTATGCATAATTAAAATTGGAAAACATTTTGTTTCAAAGATCCATTGCATTGTTAAGTTAAATATATTATATTTAGAGATCCCATTTGTTACTAAGTTGGGGTGATGACTAGATGTTAATAGACAGTCTATATGATTGACTGATATGACGTCGGCTCTTCTCAAGGTATCCCAGCTACATGTACTTTTTGATAACCCTGTTTTTCCATTCATAAACACATACATATCATCAAGATGAGTGAAGACTGCGACGAAGGTATCCTGTAAGTAAAAAGGTCAAAGAAATCAAAGAAAATAAAACTACAGTAAAGTATAGTATATCATATCATATATCATTGAACCTAAAAAAAAAAAAAAATTGTATTAAAAAATAAATTGGTATTCTGCATCTCTTTTTATTTCTCTTGCGCATCCACAAAAAGATCCAAATCAGCCGTGCTGGAATCCGTCCTCAACATTGGGTGGTTTGTAGTAAATTCGGATGGCTGTAAAGGTGCCGCCAGGCCCGCAGAGCCGTTACCGCTGAGAAGATCATCGCTCTTTTGTGAATTTGGGGCTGCTGTAGGTGTGCTGCTGTCGTTGCCAAAGTCGATTAGGTCGTTGCTGCCTGTGTTGGGTTGGTCGGGTTGGCTGTGCTGATGGTTCGAGGGTGTTTGACCGGGGATGATGGGGGCGATGGCGAGGATTTGTTCGTGCGCTTTTTTGATATCGCTGGAGTCGCTACACAAAGTTAGAAAGGAAAAAAAAGAAGAAGAAGAAGAAGAAGGGACGGGGGTGTACATTTCCGCATCAATAATCCAATCAATATCCTCCTCGCCCTCTTCAGAACCACCAGGCCCGCCACGAACAGCCCGGAAAAGCTGCGGTTTCCATTCGGTTCCGTTTTCAGCCCGTTTGGCAGCTTCCTCCCTCTGGCGGTCCTCAATTTTGGTCTTTTCTGTTGTCGCAACATCGTGGTCTCGCGCATTCAGGCCGCGCACGGTGCTGAGCCAGAGTTTCTGCGATTCTCTGTCCGATTGTTCCTCCAGCGGTCGTGTCAGGGGCGGAGTGTGCTTTGCGTGTGTGGCGTCGAATAGAAGCTCTTTCTTTCCAGTCTAAATTATCCAATCAGTGATCTGCTAAATAATGTGGGTAAAGCTGACGACTTACAGCATGGCTCTTCAAGAACATTTCGCCGTTCCACAGACCGGATATGTCATAGTAGACTTCACCAGTCTGCTCGTTTTTGATTGTTCCACCAATGGCATTGTACGTGCCGGAAAAGTAGCCCTTGGTCTTGAATTCCAGATCGGCCACCAGGTGGTTCTCGGGGCATCTGACAAAGCTGTGGTCGCCGAGCTCGTACTTCATTTTTCCGAACAAAATTCCGCGAGCATACATGTTAGGTTGAGTAAGGATGCTAAAAAATGTCAGATATTTATCTTTCTTTGGGGCAAAAACGAAGATAAAACCATACTATCGTTCACCCTTGGCAGGATCCTTGCCCCGGTTCAAAAAGGTCAAAATTGCCGTTCCCTCCATGAGACTAGCAGCAGAGTTGCCTAGAAATTTGCTCCGCGGTTTGAGCGTGCCGTCTATCCTGATGTGGTGCTCGGGGGCCATGAAAAAGTAGCTCGATTTGGGCGGGTGGTGCGAGGTCTGTTCAGAAATGTAGTATCCTCGCGTGCCATCTTCGTAGTCCCAGTAGCAGTTGAATGTTTCTCCGAGAATGGGGTTGAGTGGTTTCTTGACTCCTCTATATAATCCGGGGTTAGAAAAAAGGAAGCGTGAAAATGCGAAGCCAAGTCGAGGTATACTCACGGAGGTTTGATGTGCCAGCCGCTCAGGTAGAATTTAATCACCGAAACAAATCTCTCCAGCGGATCATCGTTATCGGCCATATGAAGGAGTGTCTCCGGGTGTGCCATGAAGCTGTCTACAAGTCAGTGTTCTCTTCGCTTGCTTCGTCCTCTTCCCGCTAGCCTCTGAAAATGACGTACTTTGTGATCCTTTCCAGCATCGATCGGGGCTCGAGAATAAACGTGGGAAGAGTGACTCTGCTCAAGTCGGCTCCAGGCCGGAGCTGGGATATAATGTGCGACAGGACTTTTTACCGGTCATGATTGTCAGCTTTGTGGATAGGCAACAACAATAGGAAAAATTGCACTCAACTACTCACCATTGCCCTGATCCGGTTCTACAACAGTCTCGTCTTCCGGGCCGGAGTTTTGCTCGTCACCGGAGGACTTGTTTCCGGCTATACTTTCAAGTCAGCTTTTGTATAGACATTATATGTAGACATTTTTCGTATGTTTCCGTTGGCTCGCTCGTGGGCAGCGCTTACTTAGAGAAGCGCGGCGGTGCGCGTGGACATGAGAGAGCGGCATGGTGGACAAAAGTCTTTTGTTTTTCGTTCTTTTTTATTTCGAGTATCTCAACAGGAGTATCGCGCACCGTGAAACATCTGTGTATGGTCTTTGTATGTCTGTCTAATGCGGCGGTGAAAGCAAAAGCGAGTGCGGAGAAGCCGCGGGACGCACGAGAACAAGCGGAAGGGATGTGGTCAGGCGAGACGAATGGCGAGAAGCAAGTCTTGAGTGGTGAGGGCTTTTTATCGCTCTATAAACAAGAAGAGGAGAGAGACCAAGAACGCAGGCAGCAGAAACAGAAGAGAGAAAAAATAGGCGTCGAGACCCTGCTGAGATCGTTTTTTCGACTGAGGCTTTCTCACCCGGTGACGTTGGGGGTTGAGCCAGAGAGGGGTCGCGCCCAATCAGGGTTGGCCGTGTATTGTTACGGTCCCGTATGGCCAGGACAGAGCTTAAATAGTATGTAATACGTAAATAAATTTGGTATTTGTTTCTGCAAGCCTGCGTTTTTCGCTCGACTCGTATTGTTATTCTTTTCATTTATTAAATCGTATTTCTAATGGCCCTTAAAAAAAGACCCGGGTGCCTCTGCGCTGGACGCTTTTCCCCCACTTCAACCCCTCGTTTAGCCTCGTGTCGATCGTTGGCTTCTTAAAAAAACCGAGGCGCTTGACAAGGCCTCGATCAGAAGCTGTTTTGTTTTCCGAGTATTTTTTTCTCTGTATTGATTTAGTCTTGGGTGAGGGTCACACTAATAATTAGGCATGGCTGCTAGTATGCTTCACGCTTAATTCAGTCTAGTCTCTATGTTTATGACGGTAAAAGTATTACAATAACAATAATGTGCGAGCTGTCAGGTCATGCGCCCTGGGCGATCTTCTCAACAAGAGGCACGTCACCATGTGTGATGTCAGCAACAAAATCCCTGTCCGGTTTGTACAGCATCACGTGGAAATGCTCGATGGCGTGTATGGACTTCAGCGACTTCCAGTTCTTGAACCAGATGATCTGTATTTGTTAGAGGAAAAAACAAGGTAACAAAAACGAGAACAAGAACTGACCTGGTCCGCCGGAATGCGAGAGCGAAATGTCTTTTCGATATAAGCATCAATCTTCTTCCACATCGAGTCCGTCAACTGGCCCGTGGAAGGGTCTTCGTCCAAGTCGAATTTTGTCCATACGACAAGATGCACGATTTCCGGGTCGAGGCCGTAGGGCCAGTCGTTGTACAGGATCTTGATATCATCTATTTCACAGACGATCAACAAAAGATTCGCAGCATTGTTTCAAACGGAGATATACCGTCATGTTCGAATGCGGGACCCCGTGGGTTCAAATTATTTGCGTCCCACCGAAGTCGTTCCGAGAGAACAAAGTCCATGACCGAGCCATATTTCTGCTTTATATAGAACATGTACTCCAAATACCGCCGCAAATCCGACGGGATTCGCTGGAACTTGCCAATATCATTTCTCCCTGCACGTCGTCCGTTAGTCTGCGCGTTCTACTTTCTCCTTTCTTTCCTTGTTCTACAAAAAAAAAATCATATCACGCGGTACTTAACTGACTAGGTCTTTGGCTTCATTCCAATTCAGCCGCCGAAAATCCGCGTCCGACGTGGCCAAGATCTCAATGTTTTTATCCGGTAGACCCTTGAGAAATTCCGGGCATGTCGCTGGCCACTGGCTCCGTGGCACATTGACCAGCCAGTACGGCAACGGCTTTTGAGCCGTCAGATGCACTTGGCTGACATGGCTGGCGTCAGCGCCGGGCTTGACGTCTGTCAATACCTTGTCGATGTTGGTAAACGTCTCTGCCGACATGGTTGGTGATCTGTTCAGCCCTAAAAGCCGAGAAGAGACGTCCTATGTTTTGCAAGGAGCATTTCACCCTACAGGGGAGGAATGGCGGTCTAAAATTAGAACCACAACGTTGGAATTTGGTCGGGGCCATGTGGAGTAAAGTTTAGCTTGGCACGTGCGTTGCACAGCATTCTTGAATTGTCGTTTGTTGCTGGGCAGCAGTTGAAAGCTCACGGCTCATCAATAATGCGTGTACGGCTTGCAAGAGAGTTGACGGAGAGAAGAAGACTCGGCATCGCAGGCAGTCACGTCAGTACAGCAGCTACAGCTTTACGGTGGTCACGTGGTATCATCACGGGGTTTGTGCCATCCAGCAGTATTATTCAAGATTTTGTATTTACATCTCAACAGCAGACATAATTAATGTCGACTGAGTTCATGTATATCTTCAGGTTGCCCACACACATGTATGCAAGCTAGCATGCCTGCTGCAGGCGCCACAGTCTCGGCAGTGATGCACGAGAAAATGGCCACTATGACTAGTAACTACAGTAGTACAGACACAAATCCTGGCTTCTAGTCTGCAGCCTAAAATAGTGAATAGTGACCTGAAACGTGATGAATAATAATGAGCTTTTTATCATAAATATAACCATTGATATTAATGGCCAACCATCTCAAACAATAGCGGCGCTGTCTCGCGTGATTGGTGGGCGCCGGGCGGCTACCGCTGCCAATCGAAACATCTGGACCTGCTTTGCCTGTGACTAGGTAAAATTATTCGTAGAAATGTCTGCTGCATATTATGTGAAAAGGGCACTATTGATTGGCTGACAGATGCAGTCACCATCTGTCTCTCTGTTTGACTAATGCCGCCAAAGACAAGCCAGTCGACCAGTATTTCTCCGACGGTTGCATCTGTTAATCTTATCAGCCGAGTCTGAGACGCGAAAAGCATCAAAAAGTAGTCCTTTGATATGCCCGTAAAATGGCTAAGCTTTTTTCTTCAATTATCCGTGCGTCGGGAGCCAATCAGACAAGTTTGGCGCATTCAATATGCGACTCACAAACAATAGAACAAAGTGCTTTGTTCTGGTTTGTACGAGATGGCTGTTTCATGCCCAAGGGAATGAACAATAGCCTTTGATTTTTTTCATTGTCAAGTAGTGCTTATTGAGTCAAAACCGGACAATAGTGTATTGTGTGTCTGACTCAATCAATGTGCAACAATGCATCTGTCATAGGTCTCCGAGGTCGTCTACTTTATGTACCAGTCATCGCGAGGGTAGCCATTTTTCTGCTCTGCGAAATCTCATCTCATCGACGTCAAAACACTTGCAACGACAAGACCGTCTCTTAAACTTAACGATGCTGGCCATCATGGGACACGGCTGGACTGGGTTCCTGACACTCGCTATTCTATTTGCTTCGCTGGCCGACGCACACAGTTGGGTTGAGCAGTTGAGGGTGGTATCGCCCAACGGGACTTTCACTGGATCCAAGGGCTATCCTCGAGGCAACGTCTTTCGGAGCCCATCATTCAACGACAAGATGATGCAGTGGCAGCTTCCGACAAACCAGGGCAACAAACTGCTCTCCAACATGCCCATGTGTCGCCCCAGCCAGCAAAACTCCAACTACACTGCGGACAGTCCGAAACTCCAAGCAGCTCCTGGCGATGTGATCGCCATGCGCTACCAGGAAAACGGCCATGTCACGCAACCATGGATCAAGAGCGGCAAGCCAGAGCATAGCGGCACCGTCTATGTCTACGGCACAGATAAGCCGCATGAGGAAGACACGCTTATGGCAATACACCCCGTCTGGAATTTGGATGGTACGGGAGGCGATGGTCGCGGAAGGCTGTTGTCGACTCAATACTTTGACGACGGCCAGTGCTACCAAGTCGACAATGACAGCTATATATCCGTTGATCGACAGAACGAGTTCCCGCGCAAGGCGGAGGCCGGATCAGTCGAGGGTACCAATCTTTGGTGTCAAACCGATATTGCTCTACCCAAGACCGTGGAGAGTAAGTCCACCTACACCCTCTACTGGGTCTGGGATTGGCCCACCTTGGCCACAGACAACACCACGTATCTGCCCGAGCTGTATACGACGTGTATCGATATCGACGTTACCGAGTCATCCTCCTCTACCGATAGCAACCAAGCAAATGTGGCATTTGCGCAGATCACCAACTACGGTGATGCAGCCATCCAGAGCATCTTCGAAAAAGTAAAGACCCTGGGGACCCAGACAGTCTCGTCTCCGCCATACACAGATGCTTCTTCGCCGGCAGCTTCAACACCAGGATCGCCCATTATCTCGCCCACGTCATCACCAGCAAATAATTCACCGCAAGCTGATTCGAACTGCGGCACGCCAACGACAGTCACAGTAGGTGCAACCACGGTGACAACAACAATATCTGTGCCGAGCATCGCTACTACCACGATTGTGCAGGCCGCCACAGTCACGGTGACCACAACGATGTCGGCGCCCCCATCCTCAAGTTCTCACCTAGCAATGATACGCCGCGGCCGGTTTCTCGCAGCGTAGACGTCAGCTTTGCGCTCCGCTCAAATTCACGCGGGCCAAGACACCCCCAGCAGGAATCAGCGCTGTTGGGATGTAGCTTGGGCCCTTAGGGGCAGTTTGGTGGGACGCATTTTTTTGGCGGTTTCAAGTTCTTTTGCATAGGAAACGGCGTCGGGTGTTCTTATTTGCTTCTTTCGTGTAATCCGCTTCTCTGTCCATACTCCATAGTATTATTAGTAGGCCCGTCTGCAGATAGATAACAGATCATATGCGTATCACTCGCCGACGGATCGATCTTGCTGCTTGCATCCAGTACGTAGCCGAAATGAAGACGCCCCACTGGCTGCGACTCTCCAGTGAAACCTGAAACACGCCAATTTGACGTGCGTCTCACGTGACTTGATAGCAACACACGTCAGGCAACCCGTTGATTCCCGAGGAAGACTGGCGAGAGTGAGGGTTCTGCAGAAATCGAACGTTGTAAGCTTGTGTTCAAGTACGTAGTAACAGTCCAGCTGTCGATCGCTCTTTCCTGCGGCGGCACGTGGCTGCCTGAGCCTGCCTGAGGCCTTGAAGTCTGAAGCGCACCACAGTGCTATTCCCTGAATCGGTTAGGGCTGCGAGCTAGCCCCTACTAGGCTAGAGGCAATCTCCGCTCGTGCCCAGCATGGCTTAGTCATGCGCTCTTGACGAACCCGGGCTAACCCTCTTTTGACTCTTTGCTGCTGCGGATTATGCTCCATTCTCGCCTTGCCTGGTCTTGTGTCCTTCAGCAGCTTCATCACTCCCTCTGGCGAAAGACCCTCGTCCTGTTGTCCCGCCTGGTTGTGCTGGTACTACATTGTTGTGCGGCTACAGAAGAGCAAATGCCAAACCAGTCCCAAACCCCTCTGAACCGACCGCTTTGCTAAATTTAGCAACACCAGCCCGCTCGCCCTGACTGACCGGCTTCTTCTCGGGCTCCTTCACATTATCTGCGTCCCACCTCCGTCTGCGACAAAGCACCTGGCGCTCCTCCCTTGAACACGCCCATTATTGTTATACGTCTTGCTTTTGTGCTAGCAACTGCGGGTGCGCGCCATCGATCTTTTCTTCAGCCAGCCGGGTTGTCGTCCAACCGCTACACCGACCGCAGGCCGCCAGTGTGGTGTCGTTCGACCTCTGGGAATACCCTTTTCTCTCGTGCCTGTCATCCAAGCCATCCCCCAGCGGCGATTGCGGCCCTCTGTCATTCCTTGTTTGTTTTTATTTTTTGAATTCGTCAATTCTTCCTTTCGTGTCGACAAAAAGCGTCCTGTCGCATTCTCCACTCCCCCGCGCCTTCACCACGAGGGATCGTCGACACCGTCTTGCCCGGCAATTTGTGTCTCTGCGTCTCACTGGCTGAGCGCATCGTCGAAATACTCTTTTTGACGGGGCATCAGGTTATCGTCAAATAAAGGAAACGTTGTCTATATCGATATGCGACTATAGGGTGAAAGGAAAAGGGTCTCGACAGCTCACATCTCTCCTTGTATGCAATTCAGTCCATGCGGTGGTATAGCAATGACCGTGTATGCTAATTTTGCTCTGCATAGCTCCAATGGCGACTTCTCCTGCAGTGCCCGAAAGAGGAATTTCCACAAACACAACGACGGCTACTGAACCACCAGCGAAACTATCGCCAATGCGGCGCATTTCCTCGAGTGCCAAGGAGCGCCTGTCGGTGTATTCGACCGCCTCCCAGACATCGCAGCACCGGTCGCGCCCTGCGTCCCACGTGAACTCGCTCTTCCATTCTAGCCTGCCGTATGCCCTCGTGCGCGACTTTGCATATCCACAAACACATCCTTTGCATTATGGCCCCGCTCCAGTCCCTTCGAGGACGTCTACTCCTATAAGCGAGAGCAGGAGAGTTTCAGACCCGCAATCTGGCTCATGGGACATGTCTCGCACTTCGTGGTCAACAAACAACTGGCCATCTGAGTCTTACGGCAACCAGCAGCTTCCCGCCGTGTCATTTGGCGACGGTGGGCCGCCGTATAGTGAGGATGAAGACCTACATAGCCCGATTGTCACGTCTCGCCATCGCAAGCACAAGTCAATGCATACTTATGGTGGAAGAGGACGCAGCCCCGGGGACAGCGGCCATGATCCTCAGTTTGCCCTCAGTGGTGACCGCGGCACCCTAGTGAGCTTAAACGGTGATGGAAGCGAAACTTACTATGTCAAGGATGACGACGCAACCGATGACGGGCCTGGCGGTGACTTTATCACGTATCCTGCCAATGAAAGCCGGTATTCTCAGTACGGATCTTATGGGCATTCCAATACCGCAAATATGGCCTCCAACGACCCACAATACTCTGATGGGCAATACATGTATGGAGATGACTATTCAGACGCAGGCCAATCTCGATACTCGCGAGACTATCAATTTTCCATTGGGTCCCCGGATGAAGAGATGCACGGCAAAGCTGTTGCCTTGTTTGACTTTACCCGAGAACACGAGAATGAGCTCCCGCTCAAGGAAGGCCAAGTGATCTTGGTTTCATATCGGCACGGTCAAGGCTGGTTGGTGGCCGAAGACCCTCGGACCGGTGAAAGCGGGCTCGTCCCTGAAGAATTCGTGCGTTTGGTGCGTGATATTGAAGGGGGTCTCAATTCGCTGAATGTGGAAATCAACAACAGCGCCGTCGAAACGAATGATGTGGACGCAAACGTTACGCCAACAACTGCAGAAACGGATCTCTCTTTGGACGACGATGAAGAGAGAGGGAGAAAAGATGAAAACGCCGCTGTTTTGCCGTCTGAAAGCCTGTCCACCAGTAATGGCAATCACCCTGACAGACACCACCCTTCGGTGACTTCAACTTTCTCCACTAGCACCCGTGACTTGAGCCCGTATCCATCGCACTTGCTAGGCGACGGTCAAGGCAAGGAAGAAACGGCGCCGGCTGAGGGGAGGTCTATTGCAGATAAGACCACCGTGCCAACCGATCACAGCGGCGCGGTGCGTACCTGAACAGTGACTGTGAAATATCCGCATCAAGCCAAATCGCCATGACGCCATTTAAATAATAATAATTATAATACCGGCCATAGTCTCTCACAACCTAGATCTGCAGCTCGAGCCGCGACTCGTCCGGGGCTACTCACCGAGCCAAGAATACCGACTCTGGCTAAACAAGCCATGTATGACCGACGACGAACATTGCCCCTTGACGGCAAGGGCACGAAACTTTCTTCATTTGCTTTTTTTATTGTTTACTTATTTATTTTCTTTATTTCTCCCCAACCTATCCGTGTGATATTTGAAAATTGAAATCGGGCAAATTTCAGATTCTGGAAGGACAGTGACAAAACAATGTGTAAAGGTATAAAACAGATTGATTTGTTAAGGAGCGCGCCATGTACATGCTATTGAATTTTAGCATTCACCGATGCATTTGAGCCTTGTGATTTTGGACTCGCTCGGAACTTTTATGTTCTAGAAAGACAAAACTTGTATGAGTTTGCATAATGACGACTGTGAAGTTTTGACTACAACATAGTATGTACGGCGCTATCAATTGAGATTGTAAATACACAGCGTAACTATTACTTGGAGATGGAATGGAGAATTGTACAGATTTAGTAAGAACAATGATTGATGTAGCCATACACCTTATACAGCTGACATAACATCAATTGATTCCGGCCTGTCATTGGCGGAATGAGGAGAACACGAGGTGGGTTGAACTGACATCATCATTCGGCAACACCATTTTTCTTGTTTTGCTATGTTTTCTCCTCTGACATTATTACCCACAAATAATGATACTGCATAGGTAAATAATGAACCATGGCAATAGCAGCCTATGCATAGTACTCAGTCGCATACCGCAGGGATCACGTGATGTCACGGGACGCGGAACTTCCCGTTTCGGCTAGCTCGTTAGAGCTCCCTTGCTTACATACAAAAATTTTCCCCTATGTCGACCTGCTTGTTATTGCTTGTCCTCAGTGCTACAACCTATCCCCATCCCATCTTAATAAGTGTATTTTTACAAATCTCCATTGTTCCCCTTCTCAATCACTGTATTATTTCTATCTCCCTTGTCGATTTCTTTTCCAGCCGTCAAATTGCATTAGAAGAGACCAGCTCTCAGCGTTTCATTTCCGACCACGTTTTGCTCGCCTTTGGTTCTGTTGGCGACCCGTCTTTTTTTTGCCATTACTATTACTATTTACTACTAGTCTCACTAGCAGTATTCACCGGTAAGCCATGTCGCCATTATTGCCAGCCAGGCAGCAGCACTCGCCGGTGCTTGCGTTCGAGGCAACGCTGGAAGCAAGAAAACAAACCGCAGTCGCAGCAGCGCTAATCCCGAAGCAGCTAGCGCCCAGCTACCCCTCTGCCCCTCGCCCGTGACTTGCTGCCCCTCCCCAAAGGACCAGCAACAATGTTTTCCCGCAGTGTCAAAGCAGTGCTCCCCCCACCTTCTTCTCTTCGCTCCATTGCGTCCTCCTCTTCTCGCCCGACTTTTTACTCTCGATCCATCCCCAATTGCTTCACCTCGTCTTCTCGCGCCTTCTCTCAAACCTCTCCAGCCATGTCTACCGCCTTCTTTGTTGTCGAGTACGGTGCTCCCGGTAACAGTAAGTCTACCCCTCTTTGCCTGTTTCTGCCTGCTCGTTGCTCTCGTTGCTCTTCTCTCCATTGTGGCGGTCCTGTCTGTAGGGCTACTGCCATGTCAATTGCGTAGGCGCAATCCGGACACATGGATGGCCGTCACTCTGCAGAGCATAAAAAGCCTTCAATGTTCAATATCAAGTTTAAGTTCGTGCTGATTTTTCTTCTCCTCTATCTAGCCACCCAGGGTCGCATCGAATTCAAGCTCTACGACGATGTCGTTCCCAAGACCGCCAAGAACTTCTCTGAGCTGTGCAAGGGCTTCCAGGACAGCACCGGTGCCACCTTGACCTACAAGGGCTCCAGCTTTCACCGTGTCATCCCCAACTTCATGCTCCAGGGTGGTGACTTCACCCGTGGCAACGTGAGACTTCCTACCCCACCTTGGTCCCAGTGCTCCTCTTTATCATACAGCTTCTTGTTACTGACCATCCATCTTATAGGGTACTGGTGGAAAGTCCATCTACGGCGAGAAGTTTGCCGATGAGAACTTCAAGCTCCGCCACGACAAAGTCGGTCTCCTCTCCATGGCCAACGCCGGTCCTAACACGTAAGCTTCCGCACCCTTCTCCAGTCTTTTCTTTCTGACTAACCTGAATGTGAAATAACAGGAACGGCTCCCAGTTCTTCATCACCACCGTGAAGACTAGCTGGCTCGACGGCAAGCACGTTGTCTTCGGCGAGGTCACCAGCGGATACGATGTTGTCCAGAACATCGAGAAGCTTGGAACCAGCAATGGTACCGTCCGCGGTACCGCCAAGATCATCGACTCTGGTGCTGCTTAAATCATCTCTTAAAATTGTCTCATTATCTAGACCCGGAGTCACATCGGGTGTTGCCAATGTGCTTGTACTTGACTTGAGAAAATTCAATATATCTTCTCGCCGGAGCTCCCTCGGGGGCCGCCAGCCTCTTGGCAATCTGTTCAGTCATTGTAGATGCGTGTTCTAGTATAATTGTATAGCTTTAAGAGATAGGTAATAGTTGCAATCTCCGAAGAAGCCCGTCAATTGATGTAATCTAGTATCAACCTCGGTTATGCCGCATGAGGTTTTGCATGTATTCGGGGACTAGCATGATTTCCCCGCATTAGCACAATCCGGTTATCTCAAGTGACGAATTTCAACTAATGTCATTGGCAACTCAATAGAAAGTCAGTGTTAAATATACAGACGTATTGATATTTCGTAAATTAGTGCCATTAGTAGTCATTAATCGATGCAATGTAAAAAAGCCGTCTAATTCTTTTCCTTTGGTCATTGCGAGGTATACATTAACTAACGTACATCATTCTTTAAATTTGAAAAAAAAAAAAGAAAAAAAAAACAACAAGTTCATACATCACATATCCTCATCATCATCGTCATCGTCATTATAAGCCGTCGGCACAAACGACGTATTCGAGCCCTTGATCACTCCCTCCAGAATCTCTCGAATCTGTTTACACCCGTCAATGCCGACGGCGAGTAACGTTTCCAAGTAGGAATTGTGCATGCGGCTCTCCATATGTAAGACTGATACTTTCATATCATCTACTTCTGCATCGTCTCTGTCCAACACACCACCACCACTACCGTCCTCGCCCATGGGAAGAGCCGTCGTGGTTCCGATTGTGATGAATGGCAGTTCCTGTTCCTCTGGCAGCGAGAAATCAAGAAGCGGGTCGAGCGAGGAATCATCGTTGTTGTTATTATTGTTATCTTGCGGCGTCGACGCACTTCCGCTCATTCCAACTGTGCATCCACACAGCATGCCCGGCATCGGAATCCCCGCGTCGACAAGGGCGAGTGTGCATGCGTTGATGGCTGCGGCCAGCAGCGAGCCGTCTGCCGAGAGCACGGATAATTGTACGCTGATTGTGCTGTGTGGGTAGAGGTAGGTATGTAAATGAGACTGAAAAGCGGAGCGAAGTGCGTTTGCGAGTTGGAGGGTTTGTCTATCATCATGTCAGCTTCTCCTCTTTTCTTTTTCTTTTTTTCTGGCGATTTTTACTTGTCACTCCCCCCAGCCCTCCTCTTCCTATCCACCCCGGCAAATCCAGCCACATTCACATCGACTTCGACTACCGCTTCACCTGCGTTGCCGGCGCCGCTGGACTCGTGAGGACCGTGGACGGTGCACATGATGGCTGTGTTGCCCATGGACAGGTACGACGAGCCCGAGCTGGCCGGGTTTGTAGATATCTGGGCCTGTAGTAGTCGTAGTTCGTTCCATCGTCGGCCGTCGAGACGGAGTTTGGTGAGAGGGTAGGTGGTTGATGTGTCGAGAGGCATGGTGAAGAAAAGAAAAGAGAAAGATTTGCGCCCGTTGGGTGGACGGGGCGATAGGCTTGGGAGAAATAATATCTTCTGGCGTGTGGGTAGTGATTGAGCACGGGGAAATTAGAGAAAAAAGACGCAGCGAAATATAGAAAAAGAAAAGTTGTCTATTCTGTTGGTGGTGCACAAAGTAATATTCTAGAGCGGTTGCGATTGTCGCAAAATTTAAAGTTGGAGCTCTAGCTCCTTCCCGATTGACGATAGCCCGCCTGCCGAGCTGCTCTCCCGACGCGTGCTCTGGTCTTCCCCGCGAATACATGAGTCTGTTCGATAACAGCTTCTTCTTTTCCCTTTTTATAAAAGTCAAATAAATAAATAAGATTCATGGCTACAGCTACGGCAGACAGCAGCGGAGACGACGATGATGATCTAGAAATCATCTCCGTCGTCCCAGCGGCGAAACCCGACAATGGTATACCTCCGCATGAACGACGCGGACCACGGAATGGCATTTTACTGACCATCGCAGGGCACAAGAGGTCGCGAAATGATGATGACGAAGGTATAAATGATGAAAACACTCGCAAAAGACAGCGAACGCCAACAGAAGACGACCGAGATCAGTCGATCATGCTCTCGTCCGATAACAGTGATGGTGACGACGACGATGACGACCTCCTTGCCAACGAGTTCAACGACGGGGAGGCCACATATCAACGATTCAAGAACAGGAAAAGTATCCAGCGGAAGCGGGCATCGTTAAAAGCTCGCAAGACCCGCAAGGAAAGAGGTTCTGCCAAGGGAAAGGAGCCTGCTATAGCGACAACGAAAAAGAAGATCCCCGCGAAAGATGCTGTCGTAGGTCGCGTTCCGAGCAAAAGCAACAGAGATGCTGCATCGCGACAGTCACACGGCCCTTTTGGAAGGGAGTATACAGAGGAGCCGGTGTCATCTGAAGACGAGTTGATGGAGTATACACTACCAGATTTCTTACAGCGACGACGGTCTCAATTCGAGTCTAGACTACAACGGCTCAGACAAGGGGGACTGAAACTACCCCCAACATATGACGAGGTCGAATTTTCCGATGATGAGAACTTGGAGCATCTAAGAGAAAAGCCAAATTTTAGGGACCTGCGACCCCCAGCGCAATACAAAGATATTCCGCTTCCGTATTCGCTTGGTCTCATCCCCGCCCCAATAGCCCAGTGGCTTCGCGAGTATCAAGTTGAAGGTGCCTCGTTCTTGCATGAGATGTTTGTATATCAAAAAGGTGGCATCTTGGGGGATGATATGGGCTTGGGAAAGACAGTCCAGGTGATTGCCTTTCTCACTGCCGCATATGGAAAGACCGGAGATGAGCGAGACTCAAAGAGAATGAGGAAATTACGACGAACCGGTGACGATATTTGGTATCCACGTACGCTGATAGTCTGCCCCGGCACGCTGATCGAGAACTGGAAATCCGAACTCAATCGATGGGGCTGGTGGGCTGTTGGAGTCTTTCATGGAGACCGAAAAGAAGAAGCTCTCCAAGCGGCCAAAGCCGGGAGGGTAGAAGTACTGATTACAACATATGTCACTTATCGCATGAACAAGGACTCGATCAACATGGTGGAATGGGACTGTGTGATTGCCGACGAATGCCATCAAATCAAAGAGCGAAAGTCCGAGACAACTATAGCAATGAACGAAATCAACGCACTGTGTCGAATTGGACTGACAGGTACAGCTATCCAGAACAAATACGAAGAGCTCTGGACACTCCTAAACTGGACGAATCCAGGAAAACTTGGACCTGTGACGGCATGGAAGAAAGCTGTTGCCGAACCCTTGAAAATCGGACAGTCTCACGATGCAACCCTATATCAACTAAGCAAGGCAAGAAAAACAGCCAAAAAACTGGTGCAAAATCTTCTTCCAGAATTCTTCCTACGCCGCATGAAGACCCTGATTGCCGATCAGTTGCCCAAAAAGAGCGACAGGGTAGTGTTTTGTCCTCTGACCGAGACCCAGGCGGATGCGTATGAAAACTTTCTCAACAGCGACGTCGTTCAGTATATAAAAACGGCCTCAGAGTTGTGTGAGTGTGGCTCTGGGAAGAAATCAGGCTGGTGTCATTACACCCGCTTGCCCTCAGGTCAGAAATGGCAGAGTTACGTATTTCCTGCTATTATGAACCTACAGAAGCTTAGCAACCATCTAGCAATTCTCATTCCCCAGGGAGTTGACCCGAGGGAAAAACAAGACAAAGATCTAGAAATGCTACAGGTTGCGGTCCCAGACCAATGGCGAGAACTTTACCGGAGCCGCGACTCGATCATCAATTACGCGAACCCAGAATTCTGCGGGAAGTGGAAAGTCTTGCGAAAACTTCTCAAATGGTGGCACGCAAATGGGGACAAAGTCCTCGTTTTCTCGCACAGCGTGAGACTCCTCAAGATGCTACAGATGCTGTTCAATCACACCAGCTACAATGTTAGTTACCTGGATGGTGCCATGTCTTACGAGGATAGAGCCAAGGCAGTAGATGACTTCAATTCCGATCCCCAGCAATTTGTCTTCTTGATATCAACACGAGCGGGAGGCGTGGGCTTGAACATTGTCTCTGCGAATAAGGTCGTCGTTGTCGACCCCAACTGGAATCCTTCTCACGATCTGCAAGCCCAAGATCGAGCTTACCGTATCGGCCAGCAAAGGGACGTTGAGGTCTTTCGACTGATTTCCGCGGGAACGATTGAGGAAATTGTCTATGCGCGTCAAATTTACAAACAGCAGCAAGCCAATATTGGCTACAATGCCAGCTCGGAGCGGCGGTATTTCAAAGGAGTTCAAGAAAAGAAGGATCAGAGAGGCGAGATTTTTGGTCTTGGTAACCTTTTTGAGTATCAAAACAAAAACGTCGTCTTGCGAGATATTGTCAACAAGACCAATGTCGCTGAAAGCAAAGCAGGCGTACAAGTCGTAAGCGTTGACTTCGAGCAAGAGGATGCGATCAGCGAAGACAGCTCCCTGGCGCCTACTCCCTCTAGAAGAGGAGATGAAGATAATGACGGCACCATGAGTCAACTTGCAGCAATGATTCTAGGCGAAACCCCTTCGACCGGGGCGGGAACAACGCAGTCAGTACAAGATCTCGGCGGTTCCAAGAAGCACGACCCAGTGCAAGCGATTCTTGCGGGAGCAGGAGTTGAATACACCCATCTGAACAACGAAGTCATCGGTTCGTCTAAAGTGGAAGAACGTCTTAGTCGCCGTGCCGAGCAAGCCAACGATCTCCAGGCTGATATGCAGGTCTTCCCCGGCTCTTCCAATCATGAAGACTTCAAAATAAAAACAGACGGGCAGACTATTCAGTTCAAATTTGACCCGCCGCAAGACGTTCGCAAGCGTCAGTTCTGTAGCATGGCGCGCCGATTCGGCTTTCCGAACGCAACTGAATTTGCCCTTGTCGTTGAGAGCATGACGCAGGCTCAGCGACGGGCTTGTCTGGAACGGTGGTACAAGGAAAGAAGAGACATTCTTTCGAATCAGGATAGTGGGGTAAAACCAGAGTTATAGAGCTAAATTTCCTTTTTATAGTTTTTTTCATGTGTTTGTTTTTGAGATACCCCCGTGTTACTATAGTATATCACTTTCGCAAATGAACCTTTTTGCTCTTTTCTACATTTCTGAACGTCATGAATATCAGTTGACAGAGGACCGAAGGCTTAGTATGTCTTGTGGACGATCTCGAAGGAGAATGGCCTTCACCACTGTTTAGTAAATGCATTGCGTCTGGTTTCTCATGTCACAAGGGAAAAACTGCACGTGCGCTTACTTGCCCTAACTGGCGGAAAGTCAACTATGTTTTCTCCATGGATTTAAAGGTTATCTCCGCCAATGAACATGCGTAGCTCCCTCTATGAGAATACAGTGGGGGGGTTAGTGTTAACAACTTCTTGTCATCCCCGGAATTACTACCAGTAGTAAGCTACTTTAATGGGATTCTATTGATTCAGTAGAGACTACTAGGCATTAAATCCGAGGCGGTATGTTCACATGCACTTTACTTATTTCAACAGCTACACAGAGCTCAGTGCCAACACCTATTAGCCGGAGTTAGTGCGGACGTAGAATAGTATCACAAGAGCTCCAATTGCTCAGCACTAATATAGCAGAGCTATGAAACAACAACTTTGAATATAAAGTCGGAGTTAGGACATAGTAACAAGAGTCCTAGTTTGCTCAGCAATGATATATTGCACTTATGGGACAACAAGTCGGTACAGGATGGGATAAACACAGCTACCAAATATACCCAACATTCTCACCTTTTCCATTTACCTGGCTCTACGTCTTCACGGTCCTCTTAAGAATCGATATGTCAGCCCAAGATCCTTCCCTGCGCGAGACCAACTGGCCTGCAGTAGCCAGCTACGTCTCGGTGCGTAAGGATACTTATCCCTTTATTGATCCCACCAAAGCCGACCTGACGGGCAAGTCGGTCTTGATTACGGGCGCCTCCAAGGGCATTGGCAAGGCGACCGCAATCAGTTTCGCTACTGCTGGCTGCTCGAAAATCCTGCTTTTCGCTCGTTCTAACCTAGCCGATGTCGAGATAGCCGTCAAAGATGCTGCCAAGAAGGCAAACCGACCTCAACCGCTGGTGCATTGTATGAAGGTCGACATAACGTCGGAGGACGCGGTGCGAGCGGCCTCTGAGACCGCTGTAGACATTCTCGGCGGAAGCCTCGATATCTTGATCAACAATGCCGGGTATCTGGAGGAGTGGAAACCCCTCGCCGAGACCAAGCCAAGTGACTGGTGGTGGACTTGGGAGGTCAATATCAAAGGCACCTATCTCGTTGCCCGCTATTTCGTGCCGTTGCTGCTCAAGTCGCTATCCAAGATACTCATCAACATCACTAGTGGTGGTGCCCATGTCATGTTCCCTGGCGCATCGGCCTACCAGACGACCAAGTTTGCTCTCTGTCGTCTCACCGAGTTCATAGACAAGGAATACTATCAGCAAGGTCTAATCGCCATCTCACTTCACCCAGGTGGCATCAAGACCGAGCTAGCCATGAAAATTCCGCCAGAGAGGCAAAATGTCCTGACCGATACGCCAGAGCTGGCTGCCGACACGCTGGTCTGGCTCTCTCGTGAACGACGGGACTGGCTCTCCGGCAGATTCGCCTCTGTGAGCTGGGACATGGAGGAACTGGAGCAGAAGAAGCAGGACATAGTTGAACGGAACTTGTTCAAGTTTCGTGTGGTGGTTTGAGTCGACCCATCAAGAATTTTGTCGGGGTGCAATCTTAACTATATTTGAAAATTGAGATCCTATTTGTCTTGGTGTGAGGTACTAGCACTTTAGCTCTGGTAGTCATGAATCGTCGCGTCAGTACATAAAATCAACGATGTTTCCCAAATCGAGTGAGTACAGGTCTGCTAGGAGCTTTTTCGGGATATCAGCTCCGGGTTTGATCTTCAGTTTTTTCGATCACCTGCATTGAA
Organism: Talaromyces sp. R2412; assembly: GCA_023626135.1. Taxonomy (NCBI): domain Eukaryota; kingdom Fungi; phylum Ascomycota; class Eurotiomycetes; order Eurotiales; family Trichocomaceae; genus Talaromyces; species Talaromyces sp. R2412. The sequence goes on along the minus strand of JAMAGK010000043.1, from coordinate 180,947 downwards.
TATGTGTACTATATGTCATTTCTTTTGGTTCATCAATTTTACTCATTAATACAAGAACCAATAGATACACAGAAACGCTAGAATCATAGTTTGGCTTGTGCTGCTTCATCCCCAAAAACAATTCTCCTATCCCATACGGCCTCCTCTTTCCAACCCCGAGAGTTGCTCCCGGCATGAATCCAACGTAGTGCAATCTCTCGCGCTAAAACGTCTTGGTCTCGCGCAGCATCAAGAATCAAAAGACAGCCGCAGACGAGAAAATCCAACTCTCGCAGGTAGTCTCGACCCTTGAACTTCAATTCTTCCTTGTCCTTGCTAGTAAAATCCGAAAACAACTTTTCTGACGTAGATTGCAGAATGGAAGTCAGATCTTCGAATCCAGACTTTTTGCCCACGGCAAAAGCATTATCCAGCCACGCTTTCAAGCTGCTCAGAACTTGAGAACCACCAGCGCCTCGGATCGACCGTATAAGATCGTCGGCCATTATATCTGTGGTGCCTTCCCAGATGGCCAGTACATTGGTATCGCGGAATATTCTAGCAACGTTCAGTTCCGGGTCTTCGTTTTCCAAATATCCGACTCCGCCAAGGCTTTCCATACAGGCTCTGAGGCCGTGAATGGAAGCGAGCGCTGTTTGAGCTTTGGCGAGAGGAGTGAGAACACGATAGAGCGCATTTACATCTTCGAACGCTTCCGGCAGCATCCAGGATCGTGCAGCTGACGAATCATCGGAAGAGGAGAAGCCCTCAGAACGGCCAAGTAGCGCCGCGAGGAAATAAGCCAAATGCATATGGGCCCAGTATTTCACATGCTCCTGGGCCAATCCTCGTACATGGGCCGGGATATCACACAACAACTTCCCTCCAGACGTTCTCACTCTCGCAAAAGCCCGGCTGATGGCAAGACCTCGGCCCCATCCTCCCACGGCGGAGACTATATTTTGCATTCGTGTGATGTTAAGAACGGTAGCTATCTCCTTTACTCCTTGCCCTTCTTTGCCAATGAGATAGCCTCGCATACCGTTCAACTCGAGTTCTGCTGTCGGAAGAGGTTTGGTGCCAAGTTTGTTTTTCAGTCGTTGAATTCTTATCCCGTTGAGTTCTGTTTCACCATCGGCGACTCCACGAACTCGTCGCCGTAGAGGAGCGTAAAAAGCGCTTATCTGGCCGTCTTTCCCAGTCTTGGCCAGAAGTATAGTCATGTTGGCATCGGTTGCCGACGAAAACCATTTGAACCCGTCAATCTTCCATGGGCCCAGAGGCACGCCATCAGCGTCGAAGCCATCGGTTTCGTCGATGCCTGAAACTTTAACAGCAATTGTCTCGGTGCCTCTCACATCGCTACCACCCTTGCGCTCCGTCATCCATTGACCACTTGTCCATGCGATGCCTTTTTCGCGACTAATCAGCCTGGCTCTTGCCTTTGCAAAAACTTGGCCATAGTCATCATTTAGATGACGGCCGAGGAGCTTTGCAGCTCCATCTGTCATTGCACTGGGGCAAGTGACAATTGCTGAGCTCCCGCACCAAATGTGGTACTTGACGTATTGGTGTATGCGGTGATTTCGTTTATCATTAGACCCTTCGTAGGCAAGGGCGACTATGCCTTCTTGTATACCCGTGTTTTGTAGTTCCCTCCACCCCTCAGTCGTAATTAAAGGATCCTCTTTGTTCTCGATACCGAAGGAGCTGTGAGACTTTAGAGTCGGGGTGTTCTTTTCTGCATCTGCAACGTAGCGGAGAATCGGTTTCGAGAGGACCAGATGTGAGAACCGCAGGAGATCCTCAGAGATAGACTTTGGAACTGGCGAAGGCAGATAAAGGGAAATTATGCGCTGAAGTGCTCTGTCTTCCAGAAACTGAGGTGGAATGACAGGCTTTGGCTGGAAAAAGCCCTTTGTAGAGCTGGAAGCTTCCATTCTGCGATGAGCTCAAGAGTTAATGTGGTTCAATATCTTCATCGACGGGATGAAAGCATTCTCACGCATATTTATTGACGAGGAACAAATGACACCCTCCACAATAAGGTCCGTGTTACCAGTAACGATGATGCCTCGGCATGTGATATAAGCTTTGGCAAGCTCCCCGCAATGTAGACGAGGCATTCATTGGCTGTTCCACAATGGAGGCACAGGTTTCCTCTACCCCGGGTCGCGACTGGTCCCAATAATCGAAGATGACAGACCGATCATCTGATCATTATCGTTGCATCGGCTGACAACCGCCGAACAAAGCAGCGTGGCTGTTGCCAAAGGGGAAAGTGCCAGAGACCGCCAAGCCTCCAGGCGACTGGAGTCACGTGCCAAAAACACGCACAGACCACCCACGGATGTCTTCGACGCGAAACTTCATTCTTTCAGTCTTGCTCGCTTCACAAACACACCTGCCCTTGCCGACACCCTCGTGCCTGGCAATCCGGCTTCGATATGGTGTAAAGAATGCGAATATCATACAAGGTGAGCCATCCATGTTTTCGTCTCTTATAGCTGCCCTTTTAAATGATGAATTTTTATTATTGGAGCTGTCTTAGCCTTGCAATGCCGATAGCCTTTATTATACGCAAACAACACTATCTGACTTTATTTGTGTCTCTCTGACGTGTCTGGCGAGAGTTTATTTTGGAATTCGGTGCTAATTTTTGTCTCATTAGGGCCCTTTGAGTGCCGGTATTCGAGTTTTTCACCCTCCTTGATACCCTGCTGCTGCACATTGAAAGCACTACACGCAGTTGAAAGAAGCACTACCCGCTTCAAATGGCTTCAGATCCGCGTCGAGGGCGAGTAGCTGGAGCTACTCGCGATGCATCATCCACCCCTGGAACACCAGCTCCAGCTGAAGCAGATTCAGAAGTGCCTCAACCTGTGGCATCCACAGAAACCCCGCAACAGGAAAATGGCTCGGTGGCACCCACGCCGGAAGAGCCATCGTACAAGCTCAAATTTTGCACGGTATGCGCGTCCAATCAAAATCGGTCTATGGAAGCGCACTTGCAGCTCTCGTCTGCTCCTTACCCAGTCATCTCCTTTGGTACTGGCTCTTTGGTCCGGCTTCCCGGACCTTCTATCACACAGCCAAACGTGTATAATTTCAATTCAACATCGTATTCTCAGATGTATGACGAATTGTACTCCAAAGACCAGCGGCTATATCGCAATAATGGAATTTTAAACATGCTTGAGCGAAACAAAAACCTCAAATGGGGTCCAGAAAGATTTCAAGATTGGGTGCCAGGCCAACCTCGTATCGACCACGTTTCAAAGGGCGACAAAGGTAGTTTGGGGACCGAGGCCGGAGTCGTAGACGTTATCATTACATGTGAAGAGCGTTGTTGGGACGCGGTTGTCGACGATCTCATGAACAAAGGATCACCACTCAACCGACCAGTCCATGTCTTCAATGTGGATATTCGAGATAATCATGAAGAGGCCCTTGTGGGAGGCAAGGCTATCCGCGACCTGGCCGACAGGCTGAATGAAGCTGCCACCGAGGAACGCCGTCTGAGCGGAGTTGACGGATGGGATCGAGGCACGGGTGCAGCTCGGCAAAGCTTCGACGAGAAGGTACCAGAAATTTTGGCTTCGTGGCAGGAAAAGCATCCCACTCTGCCGGCTTTGTGGACGTTGTCGTGGTTTTGAATCTTGGAGTTTGGGCTTTGATGGCGGTACTCACGTGACATGTTATATACCTATTTGAGTCTAAGGAAGCTTTGACTAAGAATATACCTTTTGAAGATTATGTCTTCTCTATTATTTTCACCACCATAGCCCGATCTTGCGCGATCCCGGCTCATGCATAGATCACGTGCAGGCAGTCGAGTGGCTGTGGAAGCCTAATCCGCCCTTCCCTTGATAAGATGATAATTGGTTCATCCTGCGATCGCACGTCTGCAATAGTCCATCTCGTATCATCTTCTTAATTTGTCAGTTATACAGATAAATGCCAGGTATCCATTCTTCCATTGAACATGACCCCGCAAAATGAGGCCGCTTTCGTCCCCGCCCTGATTGTTGTTGACATGCAGGAGGACTTTTGCCCGCCGGTAAGTTTTTATATACCAGAGCAAGCTGCCGCGCCTTTATCTTTGTTAAACATCGGTACCGCTTCTAGAATGGGTCGCTAGCCGTACAAGACGGTCGAACAATCGCGCCTGTGATTAACTCTATTCTTGATTTGCCCGCGTTCGCTCTTCGCATCGGTACGCAGGACTGGCATCCGGCAGACCATATATCCTTTGCTAGCAACCATACGCCACCCAACAACAAGCCCTTTGAGTCACACATTGAGGTGGCCAATCCAGCGCCAGGCCGAGAAAACGACACAAAACTGCAACGCCTATGGCCGGTTCACTGCGTTCAGGAGACGGATGGGGCAAAAATCATCCCGGAGATCGCGCAACACAAACTAGATGTGCTAGCCAAAAAGGGCAAGGACGCTCGAGTCGAGATGTACTCGTGCTTTGGCGATTCCTTTCAAAACACGGACCCGGCCCTGGTGGCCCAGTCGGTTGACGTGAATGTGATAGAGCTACTGAGGGCGAAGAATGTAACGGATGTCTTTGTCGTTGGCCTGGCGGGTGATTATTGCGTCAAGTATACGGCTCTGGATGCCGTGAGGGCTGGGTTTAGGAGTTGGGTTGTTGAGGATGCTATCAAGTGCGTGGACTCGCAAGATGGTTGGAAGCAAAGTCTGCTCGAGTTTGAGGAGCTGGGTGTGTCGGTGATTCGGAGTGATGGCGTTGAGTTGGGCAGGCTTAGAGGATGAGGCATTGCTGGACCAGTTGAATAGTTTTTTTTTCCTTGTATCGTACGTTCATGGTCAATGTTGCTGACATGACTGTCGGATCGACGATATTTGGGGATATCACAATCTGAAAACATCTATTACGTGCTATTTACATTAACTAATAATTATGGGAGCATTTTGAGTAGACTTTTGTAGCTCAAGTGCTGTTGACACAAGACTCCATGTTGCTATAGGTATAGGTATCTCAATGTTAAGGTACATGTACCAACAAAAAATTATTGACAGCCAGTCTGACATCAATTGATATATAGGCCCTTGTATGGTTCGAAATGTAGAACTTCCTACCCGCTATGGCTACCATTCCTGGTCGGAATATGGTTAATGTTGTACATATGTATGTATTTCCTATCTGCTGATCTACGTTGTCTCCAAACTATATTTTAATTCAATTCCGGGAACGTAGGATATTCCAACATTGACGCTCGACGGTCGCGTGCCAAGGGAGGGCCTGTCACAAAACTGGGAGCATGAGCTCCGCGCAGCTGGAGACACAGAGACGGAGCTAAGTGTTTATTGTCGTAATACAATAGATTAAACTTATTGGTGACGTCTTTGGGGTTTCAAACACTTCGTAAGAACCTTCCGAGAGCGGGTTAGTACTCTACATCCTTCACTTTATATGGATCAGCAGACTCTTCTGTAGGTTCAATCTGACAAAGAAAGATCCGAATAAGCTTACCGCAGAAGAATGCGTCCCATTCTTCATTGGCCATGAGTAATCAATGAGAGTGCTCAGCTGCTAGCCCAGGTGGTTTTGGTTGCCAACAGAAAATCCCCCGAGTTCTGACAGGATCATGGTGATAAAGACCTTATCGGTTTCGCAAGATGTCAGCAGTGAGCACCGAGGGCCCCCACCAGGTGTCGAAAAAAAATATGTCCGAACGTCAAGTGCCCAATGATAAAGCGTCACATCTGCAATGGCATGCGGACATTGATGAGATCAATGGCGGCTTGTTAAATGTGTGGGTGTGTAATGTATGAACATTCTTATCGTAGGCGAAACGAAACAAGACCGTTCAGTGTTGAATGAAAAGACGATAACGGTGGAGATATTAGTTAATTATGCACGATAATGCGGCAGCCTGGCACAAATAGCGGTGTCTGCGCGCCAATGGCAGGCGGGCAGCCTGAACAGAGGACCCATTCCAGCCAGGAAAAGAAGCAAGATTAATCAATGAGATTTCCCAACAACCAGTGAAAAACCGGCGTACCAGTTGCCCGGGGTTGAAGGTCCACGCTGAGGTGCAGCGACTAAGGAGCGGCGATCGCGCGTTGGTGGGAGCAGCGCAGAGCCACGCGCTAGGCCCGGCTCGGAGTAGCGCGCGCCTTCCCTGGTGCTGCAAAATTACATTAGTTCAGGGCTATTATTATTAGTACGTAGCTCGTTCCTTTTTCCCCCCCCGAAAATTAATCCACCACGTTCGTTCGCCGATAACCAGGGCAGAACAAGCGAAAGCCTCGTTGCTCTGCGTCTTCGTCGGATCTCTTCGTCCTGCTGTTGACGATTTTCTGCCTTCTCGACGACCAGTGCTGTGCCAATTCGCTTTGATCGATATCGGCTGCTTTCCGACTCCCCAACGCCACACGCCGTCACTTACCGGGGTCGACCCAGTCACGGAGAAGTTGAAATATCTGTAGGTTCCGCTGCTTCCCCTTGCTATGGTCGAGAAAACACAAAGAGAAGGAGAAGAGCCGGAACAGGAAAAGAAAAAAAGAAGAAAAAGAAAGCTTGTCGACGGCGTACATGGTACACGCTCATGCTCTTGCTCATGTCCATGCTCTTTTGCCCCCGTTGTCGGTGAGGGTGTTGCACATGGTTGCTTTCACTCGCAGTTGCTACTCAATGGATCAGGTTGATTGATGTGTCAAGACGTAGACTAATCAGCGTGTCTTTTGCAGTTTCCACGTCCCTATTCAACGTACTTCCTGCCTCGAATTTCCTCCCAATGCTATAGATTGATCAGGAGACACTCCCACGCATCGGCCCCCCTTACCTTTCCCAGCCACAGTCACGCCGAGACGAAAAACAACCTGCGGTGATGGCTGCCTGGATTCCCCGGCGGTTTCGTGCCGCTGCAGACGACGAGCCTGCTGAGCCGAGCTGGCTACGACGCCAAGTGACGGCTTCTCTACAGGATATCTCTCGTCGGGCTTGCGCTCATCCGATCCACACAATCGTTGGCATTGCTCTTATTGCTAGCACAACCTATGTCGGCCTTCTTGAAGGCAGCATTTTTGAATCCTCCCGCACTCCCGGAGGTGCCTCAGGGCAGCTGGACGCATCCTCTTTCCTTTATGGAAGCCGAACCCTTCGCCTCGGAGAACACACGGCCTGGCGCTGGCAAAGCGACGATGGCACAGCCTCTTCTTCTGGCGATGTATGTGATGTTCTTTGTCTTTTGTTCCTGCAATGATGGCTTTCTGACCGCAACTCTATAGATTGCCCAGCATTTAGCTCTCTCTACCTTTATCTTCTCTGACGCCTCAAGCTCGAACATCCCAATCGCCGAGGATATCTCTCTCCCGGACAATGTCACTGCCACCCCGGTCCCACATACCCCTAATGTCTTTTCTTCCTTCTCTCACGACTCATCCATTGCCTTTACTGTTCCGTTCGAGAGTCTCCCAGATTTCCTCAAGGCCGTACAAGAGATCCCCGACCCCTCTACCGAGGACGAGGAGGGTGAGCAGCGAAAGTGGATTATGAAGGCTGCTCGCGGACAAGGGTCTCGCCAGGTTTTTAAGGTCTGGGTAACTGAAGGTTGGAGTTCTTTCGTGGATTTGATCAAGGTAAGACACGAATATTTCACAAGTATTATAGTTGTATACTAATCCCGCCTAGCACGCTGAGACCATTGATATTGCTATCATGACCTTGGGCTATCTCTCAATGCACTTGACTTTTGTCTCACTGTTCCTTTCCATGAGACGCATGGGTTCCCAGTTTTGGCTGGCGACATCAGTCCTTCTTTCGAGCGTGTTTGCTTTCTTGTTCGGCCTGGTGGTCACCACCAAGCTAGGCGTCCCGATCAACATGCTACTGCTTTCCGAAGGTCTACCTTTCCTTGTCGTGACGGTTGGCTTTGAAAAGTCCATCATTTTGACCAAGGCCGTCCTCTCAGCATCCCTCAACACCAAGGCTAGTGCCAATGGCAATACCAACGCCCGCTCCGCGAGGTCAATCCAAGAAAATATCGAACTAGCAATAAAGGAGGAGGGATTCGGTATTGTCCGGGACTATCTCATCGAGATTGGTATTCTCGTTATTGGAGCAGCATCTGGAGTCCAAGGTGGACTTCGTCAGTTTTGCTTCCTTGCCGCCTGGATTTTGTTCTTCGACTGCATCCTTCTTTTCACCCTCTACACCACGGTCCTTTGTATCAAGCTTGAAATCACTCGCATTCGGCGACACGTCACCCTGCGCAAGGCCTTGGAAGAGGATGGCGTTTCTCGACAAGTCGCCGAGAATGTGGCTTCAAGCAACGACTGGCCCCAGGCGAACCCTAACGGTAGCAAGAGTGACAGTACCGTTTTCGGCAAGAAGAACCAAGCCGGCAGCGTATCAAAATTCAAGTTGCTTATGGTCGGTGGATTCGCACTTGTGAATGTAGTCAACTTGGGCTCCATTCCCTTCCGACACCCTGAACAAGGAGACGACGGCGTTCCGGTCCTCTCGCGGCTCTCCAATGTTTTGGCTGCGGCCCCCATTGATCCCTTCAGAGTTGCTGACAATGGCTTGGACTCGGTTTACGTGTCTGCAAAGAGCCACAAGCTGGAGACTCTTGTCACAGTACTTCCACCTATCAAGTACAGACTTGAATATCCCTCTGTTCACTATGCTCGTTCGGACTACAACGACCAAATGGATATCGAATACAGCGAGCAGTTTTTGGACGCCATCGGTGGCAACGTGCTCGAGAGCCTCCTGAAGAGTGTCGAGGATCCCGTGATCAGCAAATGGATTATTGCTGCCCTAACTCTCAGTATCGTTCTCAATGGTTACTTGTTCAACGCGGCGCGATTTAGCATTAAAGAGCCTGAAGCAGCAGCACCTCCTGCTCCCACACCCGTGCAGACTCCTCGGGTTCCAGTTGAATACAAAGATGACGGCGTTAAGAGAACAAAGGAAGAAGTCGATGCGATGCTGAAAGAAAAGAAAGCTTCTCTTTTGAATGACGAGGAACTTATTGCTCTCTCTCTTCGGGGTAAGATACCTGGCTACGCTCTGGAGAAAACGATGGAGGATCAACCTATCATGACTCGCCGGGAGGCTTTCACTCGAGCTGTCAAGATCCGTCGCGCTGCTGTTTCACGAACACCTGTTACCTCATCTATTACTGGAGGGCTGGAGACGTCTTTGGTCCCTTACAAGGATTTCAACTATACTCTTGTTCATGGAGCTTGCTGTGAGAACGTCATTGGGTACCTCCCCTTGCCTCTGGGTGTTGCCGGACCGCTTGTTATCGATGGACAGAACTACTTTATTCCCATGGCCACTACTGAAGGTGTTTTGGTTGCTAGCACTAGTCGCGGGTGCAAGGCTATTAACGCTGGTGGCGGTGCGGTCACTGTTGTCCACGGAGATGGTATGACCCGTGGACCTTGTGTTTCATTCCCAACTCTTGCGCGTGCCGCAGAGGCCAAGACGTGGCTGGACTCGGAGGAAGGCATGAGCACGATTAAGAGCGCATTTGACTCTACAAGTCGCTTTGCCCGTCTTCAGATCCTGAAGACGGCTCTGGCCGGCACCTACCTGTACATTCGATTCAAAACCACTACTGGCGATGCTATGGGCATGAACATGATTTCGAAAGGTGTGGAAAAGGCACTTGCGGTCATGAGCACGGAGTGTGGCTTCAGCGATATGTCGACGATTTCCTTGTCGGCTAACTATTGTACTGACAAGAAGCCGGCGGCTATCAACTGGATTGATGGCCGTGGAAAATCTGTGGTTGCCGAGGCCATCATTCCAGGAGATGTTGTGAAGAGTGTCCTGAAGAGTGATGTTGACGCTTTGGTGGAACTCAACATAAGCAAGAACTTGATTGGAAGTGCGATGGCAGGAAGCATTGGTGGATTCAACGCTCACGCGTCCAACATTTTGACGGCTATCTTTTTGGCCACTGGCCAAGATCCTGCCCAGAACGTGGAAAGCAGCAACTGTATCACCCTTATGAAGAAGTACGTACCCCTCTTTGTGATTTGTTTTGTACCATGACTAACATGATGTTTAGCCAAAATGGCAACCTTCACATCTCTGTGTCGATGCCTTCGATTGAAGTCGGGACCCTGGGAGGCGGCACCATCCTCGAAGCCCAGGGAGCAATGCTGGAGATGCTCGGCGTCAAGGGCGCACACCCAACCAACCCTGGCGAGAATGCGCGCCAGCTGGCTCGGATTGTGGCTGCTTCGGTTCTTGCTGGTGAGCTCAGTCTGTGCTCAGCTCTCGCTGCTGGTCACCTGGTCAAGGCACACATGGCACACAACCGTAGCCAAGTACCTACGCGCGCAACAACGCCTGTTTCAGCCGCCGTGGGCGCTGCCGCGAGCAGTGCCAAACTGAGCATGACCGCTGCCAGATAAGCAGGTGGATTTCGGACTGAGAAGACTTTTTCTTCATCAGGTTAGCGTTTTGAACTATTTACGATCGCCATGATCGGATTATTTTCCATGTTAAAATTTCGTTTAATTAATAAGCCAGCTCTCTCGTCATTGTCGTTGTGTGGGAACTTTCAAGAGAAAGAAAGAAAGAATATGGCAGCAATGCCTTGTCCATTTTCCCTGTTGTGGCTGATTTTTATGTGAATATTGCTGCTGCATGTTGGCGTTTGGGTGAGCAATCAGTATTCTCCTGCACTCGAAGGATATGTCATCCCTTCCGATACTATTATTATACATACATACATCAGGACATCCTATCGGGATGGCCTGCCTATTTCTGCCATGCAATATAGAGTTATTCTCATTTACGTGTTTCATATAATACTTACCAGGTTGTAGTCGTCAGGTGGAGACTCGGCGTTTTCAGAGTTCAAGCCCTGGCGGCTGGCTTGCAGGTCGCTTGGTTCTTAAAGCACCATTTTAGAATTTCAGACGTAGTTTACTGTCTTGCTGGCTGCACCATGTAACATGTATGAGCTAGGCATCCAATAATGCGTTCGAACGTCGGAGATCGACGCATAAAAGATTGACCAACGCCCCTGGAGGCTAGACCAGGGCCGGAAAACGTGGTGTATTGTAAGATTAGAAAAACTACCAGTGCAACGTAATTTTACTGTGATTGACCAATGAGGTACCGGGATTTAGGGAATTTTTCTCCCTTATGAATGTATCACTCCGTATTCAGAGCACGTACTACTGTAATTAACCACCAAGTTTTTGTCCGGGCGCGGAGAAATTCTGTAGCGAGTCATTCCGACTGTCAGGATTTGCTTGGAGTAATCTGCATGCTTCTAAAATATTCTTCGAATAGTATACTTTGTTGCGTACTCAAGAGGAGACGGCACGTGCAGTGAGTCAAGGAGAGTGTTACGTATTAAACTTATTATTATTATGCTTGGATAAGACTTTACGTAGGGCCCGTGCTGTTGGTTGGCCAGCCCTGAAAAAATAAATACGTAGTACGTATCAGTCGTAATTCGTAAGACTACTCGTAAGCTGTCAGGTAATTTGTGGTAATTAGGCTGTAGGTAGCTAAAGACCGACTACTAATTAGTTTGCTGCTACAGAGCGAGGGACGAAGAGATTTAATATCAAAGAGTTACATTTGCGCCGCTTAGTTCTCTTTGTTACTGGTAGTCTGGTAGACTGTAGTATTGCTACCCCCTATTATTATTTAGCATGCACTCATTGGGTTCCTACACAGAGCACGGGCAGGCCAATAGCAGTAGTAAGCAGGCAGGTGTACCTGGGCTAGGTCGCACGTAATCCATAGGAATAATACGTACCTACTAATAAATGCTGTGGCTGTGGCGCCTCGCTTCGCACTAGCAGGGCTTCTCCTGACACTAGGAGCCGGTCTGGTCTAGCCACACAGCGCCCGCCCCCGTTGGCTGCTCTTGCCGTTCCCTATTCTGCACTGCACGCGCTTTCCTAGTTGCTCCTGCGAGTCCAGCTTTTCTCCATCTCTCTTTCTCGTCAAGTCTCGACAAGGAGAGGAGAGCAAAGACAAAGGCCTCGACGACGACGAAGAACAACGCAGGCCTTCAGCCAGTCTCCCGATTTCTCGCTTGTCTGTGACCTGACACTGTCGGTAGTAGTCAGGCAGGCAGTCACCTCCTCTTTGTCTCGGGACTCTCCTTGCGTCAAATCGCTGACTGTGTGACGCCTCTGAAACGCGATCGCACGTCCTGCATGTGGTGCTGGGAGAGATCGAGCTGATCGATCGGAAATTCGACTAATAGACCCGTCACTCTCAACACGTCCCATGTCGCTTGTGATGAGTTTGTGAATGGAGACGAGCCTTCGCACAGAACACCACTGACTTACCATGAATGGCCGCAACGGCACCATGTCTCCCGTTTCCGCGGATGGCAGCGAGTGGTCTGGCATCGGCCAGTACCAACTAGGCCTCAAGCAAGACTCCCCCTTTTCGCCCACAATGTCGAACCGAGGAACGCTCGCGACTCCTCCCGTCTCTGCCGGCCCTGTGCCACCGGGCTCGATGGGCTTGAACGTCGCCCAACCCGCACCCCGACGACCTGGTGATCCAGGCAATCCGTCTCCCCCCAATTCTATCGCTGCGAGATCCAGCGTGGGCACATTATCCGACCAGCATGGGCCGCGAGGTCGACGAATTGAAGAAGCCCTCGCTCAACACTACAATGCCTTGCGCCGCTACCTGGGCAATCCCTACCAGAGTGAGAGGGCCGCCATGAAAACAAATAAAGCGCGCGACAAGTTGCTGCGCCTATCGCCCACCCAATTCCACGAGTTGAGTACCGACGTCTTCGACGAACTGATCCGCCGGCAACAAGCGTCTGGCGGACCCAACCGCCCTCCCCGACCAGACATTCCACCTTTCCTCCCTCCCCGTGACGATTTCCATGAGAAACGTAACCAGGCTCGACAGAAACTGGCTTCGCTGCAGGGACCCCGCTTTCGCGATCTCGCCACCGATGTCTTTTGCGAGTTGGAGCGTCGCTTTCCGCAATTTGCTGGTCCCGATATGCCTCGTATGGGTAGCCCAGCTGGCAGCATGCGCGGTGGCCCGTTCCGTCCCGGATCCAACGGCTTCCCACCGCCTGGATTCCCTGGTGGTCCACGCCCCGGATCGCGAGGACCCGGTCCAGCTGGTAGGGGATATCCGCCTGGAGGCCCTCCTGGTGGTCGGTTCCCGCCGCGCCAGCAATCGCTCAGTGGTGGTATGAGTCCCGGTGACGAAAATGGACCGTTGCCAAAGTCATTCCAGAGCAACACAATGGTGCCAAATAAGAGCACCTTGGTAGAAGACGATGACGATGATATGGATGACGATTTTGACGGACGCAGTGATGCATTTGGATTGGATGTCCTGCAAAGCCGACGAGGAACGACCGCAACTATTGGCGACAAGAAATTGCTGGCAGATAGCCAAGCACAAGCTGCCTCGTTGCAAGAACGAGTCGATGAATTGGAAAGTTTGATGAAGAGCAAGGACCAGGAAATCTCTCGTCTGCAAGAAGAGCAAGAGAAGTCGCAGGTGAGACTTTTTGCATCAAGTGAAAAAAGAAGATTGAATACTAAACCGAAACAGATAAACACTAGTGAGCGTGAGGAATGGGAAAGCCTAAAATCCGATTTGGAAGGCAAGGTCGCAGACGTAGAAAATGCCAACACGTATTTGCAATCGAGAATCGAGGAGTTACAAGACAACCATTCGACCAGAGAGCAGGATCTGCTTCAGCAAATTGAGGCGGCCCATGGTTCCGGCGGAGATCCGGAATTGCAACAGCGATACGAAGAACTAGAAATGCGGCATCAGTCCTTGCAGGTTGAGCTGCAAGAACACCAGAACACGACTGAAGAGGTCCGACGAGACGCAGCGACTTTCTTGAAGGAAATGAGAGCAATGTCGGAACGCAGCAATGCTACCTGGGAGCGAGAAGAGAAACTGTCTCGTGATGTCAACCGACTCGAAGAAGAAGTCAAGGAGTGGAAGAGTCGCTACATTAAAGCAAAGACACAACTGCGCCATCTCCGCACGTCTTCGGTTGGCATCTCCAACTTCCGTCCTGATGTGGGCAATTTTGCTAAGGAAAACGAACTTATGCAACCAAACGGCATGGTCAAGGATACTCATGTGACTAAATTCCAAATCTCGGTTGACGAGTTACTTCGTACTGCACGCTCCGGTGAGCCAGGGCTAGTTCTGGATCAGATGAAGGTTGTCGTTGTTGCGGTTCGCCACATCATGAATGACATTGAAATCGTCCAAAAGGGCGAGGAGCTGCCATTCTCGCAAAAGCGTGCCAAGTCTAAGGTTTCGACGACTGCAAATAACCTGATCACAGCGTCAAAGAACTTTGCCAGCTCTAGTGGCATGTCGCCTGTCTCGCTTCTCGATGCAGCTGCGTCTCATCTCAGCACGGCTGTCATTGAGCTCCTTCGGCAAGTGAAGATCTCTGCCAGCCCTGCCGAGGACCTGGAAGAGGAAGATGAAGACAACATTGCCCCGATGCAGTCGCCTGGTTACTTCAGCGTTGCTCCCAGCCAAGGCCGACTTAGCAACAACGGCTCCGTGTACAGTGCGATCAGTTCTCCATCAAACAGACCTCGAAGCACAGCTCACCGCCACACGATGTCCCGGAGCGGCATCCCTGGTGTTCAAGCTCTTGCAGTGGGAAAACCCAATTATGGACTGCGCCCGCAGGACCATGAGCTAGAAGAGCTCAAGGTATGTAGATCATCTTACGTTAAGTTTGATGTCATTGTCTAACAAAAATCAGATCTATCTTGAAGACCAAACCGAGGGCTTGATTCATACCATCCAGTCGCTAGTTGCGAGCATCCGCAACGAAGAACCCATCTCTTCGATAGGCGGTCACATTGCCACGATATCGGCTGTCGTCGGCAACGTGGTGTCGTCGACCGACCACGCCATGGACAAAGCAGAGATCAGTCCAACAGTAAGAGAACGCCTTGGACCGGTGGTTCAAAGCCTAGCAAACTCCTCTGACCGACTTTCGCGTACGGGAGCTGAGGGAGAAGAGGTTGATAGCCCTGAACACCTAAGGGATATTACCAGCAAACTACCGCCCATCGCCTTTGAGATTGCCCGTGAAACGAAGGAGCTGGTTCAGCGTATTGGCCAACTCGAGTTAGACCAGGGAGATGACGAATTTCGGTAGATTCGTTTACGTCTAACGTGATGCTTACGTCTTTTGACTTTTTTTTCGACTTCATATTTCAGCGATTTCGCTTGTTGGTTCCTTTTGAGTACAGGAAACGCCCGGTGGTTTATACAAGAAAAAGTATATGCCGAGTGGGTAGTCCCCGATTGTGAATGCCATGGACGATTCAACGACATTGGTGCATGATTTTTTTTTGTCGTGTTGCATTGCGACCTGACCTGTTCTTCTTCTTTTTTTACATTATTTCTTGAGGGTTTCTACTGTTGGGCTCTTAATGTTTCTTTCTAATATTCCAGAGTTGCATGATTCTGGCTGTTTATTGGAGATTGATTATGTATTATATATTCTTCTTGTTTGTGAAGTTTGGGGTCGATACTTCAAATGTTGAGAGAGCTGTTATTTTCGTGCAGATATTAGACATTGTGACAATGACAATTATGAACTATCAATGTTACATTGGCATAAGTTATGTAGAAACTGTTCACGACCAAACATTTGAACCGCAGAAACAAACAGGTACATCAATATGTATTCGAAGCCAACTACTGTGGAGCACTTGAGTTCTTGAACCTTGAATCAACCCAGGCGCTCATTCATTGTTCCCATTGATGTCGACCAGGGCCGGGGCTGTATCGTCAACAATGCATCTGTCGGTGACCGTACTCCGGTTCTGATACGAAGAAACTATCTCAACTACGAAAAGCTTCAGGTTAATGTGATTTTGTATTCAGGCATCTTTAACGAAACCAAGGCAGCTCTGATTCAGACAGGTGAGTTCTGGCGTCTCGAGATGGCGCCACTAAGTAAGAATTCCCTAATGAGCTGTGCTATTTGTTTTGAATCTTTCTTTTGCTTTCTTGGAGGTCTTTCGACACTATACGGTGAATTTCTCTGTTTAAATTCCGTCACATCGTCGAATTGTTCGGAAGAAAGTCACTATTATACGTAGCCCATTCTAGATCATCAGTACCCCATTCTCTAAAGTCGAATGCCAGTTCAGGGAATGCATTTTCCAAAGGCATTGTAATTGAACCCCCTTCAATATCACCTTCAGGCTGAGTATCCAACTCCTCTACAACACTAAGTAATGTGACCTCTTGCTCCTTTCTCTTTTTGGACGCATGAATCAGTATTTTCAGAGCTGACAGCGCTTGGGAGACCTTGGTTCCCGGATAGCAGCCTCGCACCAAATTAATGGTCTTAACAGTATAGGATAGATCTCCCAGGCTATCTGGGGAGTCCATCGAAATCAAAACGCAAGCAAATTGAAACAGAGTACTCAGCATATTCCACCATGGCTGCCCTCTCTGAACAAGAAGATTAACGGCCTGCACCGCTGCCCTGCCAACCGACATAATCTGCTGCGACTCCCGGCGTGAAAGCAGGCTTATTTTGTTGTTTACGCAAATCCGCCGATAAAGGCAGAAGCAGACATCGGCGGCATACAGTTTGAGAAAAGTATGGTCATTGATATGGTTTTCAACGGTGTCGAAAAGTTCGGTTAATCGCTGGAGGTCGTTGTTAGACCCCGTCTCGTCGTCGTCGTCGTCTGTTAATGGTAGGATGCGTCCGAGTCTTGATAGGCTTGCAGTGGGGCTTTTATCGGACAGTGGGAATGGGAATTTTCTAGTGACGCCTTGGAGTCGGACTGGGCTGCGCCCGAGTTCATGGGATAGCAAGCGATTACCGGCACAGATGATCCAGAACAAGCAGGCAACCGCGTCGGGCCCGTAAGCTGCATCATATTGATTTGAGTAATCTTTATGTAATCCTAATGATTCAATCATGTGCATTGCCGTACAGCTCAATAGCCAGGTTACATGAGGAGTTGCCGTGGCTCGCAGATACAAGACCCTAAAAATTACGGCGGCGAGGACCTCGATATTGGGCTCTGTGAGGATTGCTTGGTCTGTCAAGATGGTTTCTGCGTGTCGAACAATCTCAACTTCGAATTGCGGCGTGACTGGGGTAAGCACCGCGGCAAGACCAATGATGCCAGCGATGAGGGCCTCAAAGGCGAGACCTTGGTTGATTCCAGCCCAATGCTTTTGACATCGCATAATGAGTGTCTGCAGGTCTAGAAACCCGCATACGGGGAACTCGGTTGCAAAGGTAGCGCTGATATGTTTAATTGCCATGCTCAAGGTGATAAGGGAACATAAGGAAACGCTGATGGCGCAATGCGGCGTCTGGCGGATCTGAAGATTCCATAGAAAAGGTTGTAACTGCGGTAGGGTTTCCGCTTGTAGATGCAATGCTAGATACCGTGGAAACGTTTCGAGAGAATGACGACCTAGGTACCGCGAAGATGGTGTAATTAGGTATCCGTTGTTGCTTTCCTGGACTATTTCAGATGTTTCTTCATGTGCCTGCTGTTGTTGCAACGAAGTTGAGGAAAAAGATTGTGACTGAGAAGCATTTGGGGGTGTTCTTCGCCGTTGTCGCCGTTGTCGCTGCTGTTGTCCGTTATGGTGCTGACGTGGCTCGACTAGAGAATTGGTGAGGTGTGATTCCTCCGTTTCGTCGATCCGACGCCATGGAGTGTAATTGTGCCGATAGCCACATTGATGTCCGTATCTTCGGCAGGTGCTACATGGATAGCTGCCGTTACACTTTCTCTTGCGTGTCGAGCAAGGAATACAAGCACACTTGGCGCGCAAACGCCTTGCGGCTGTAGTGGAACTATTCATTCTTGCATAGAAAAAGCAAGCAGAGAGAAACGTGGAGGAAGGGAGGAAAGGAGCGGGGAGATACATCAATTGATAGTACTGCTGCACGTCTCCGAACCTTGATACCCGATCCGCTCCGTTCTCTCCGCCAACCTTATTTCAAGTAGAGCAGACATCAAAAGGATACTGGATTGAAATTGACGGACTGAAAATATGTAAGCTAAATTCTGACTTATTGTGTTAAACCTTTTATAAACCTCGCTTTTATCTACTCAAACAATTCATACTGTCTCTTAGATATAACTGACCCTGTCATTTCAAAAGAGGGAATTTTCCGAGATTACAATATCTAGGGGATATATGCAAGGCGCCGAATGCTTGCTACAGAGGGGCAGGAGCCATTGTTTAATCTTGTCCCTGACTTTATCCAAATCTATCTAGATTCTGACCGGATATCCCGACCAGCTTGGCTTTGATCTGCAATGCCACGATTCTAGAATAGTATCTACAGAACGCGAGGTTACCTCCCATGAACCAAAATCCAGGATGACCACTCGGGCGCCACATTGACCTCAGTTCACCTTCCTGGTCGAAACCCCAGACGTCTCCAACACGGTCCGCCACCTCGTCGCCGAAGATGGCTCGTGTCGAAGTCCTCATGTTCTGGAAGCCCGTTGCAAAGATGATCTCGTCGGCTTCCAGCTCCGAACCATCTCCGAAGCGCAATCCATGAGGAAGGATCTCGGTAACTTCCTGGCCCGTTTTGAGTTTAACCTTGCCCTCTATGAGCAACCTGCTGGCGCCAACATCAATATAGTAGCCTCCCCCACGCTGCAAATATTTAATAACATATCCAGCTTCATTAGGGCCCATATCTAACTGGAACCCGACTTTTCTCAGGCCCTCTAGGGTTTCCGTATCGTGCTTGTTCTGTAAAGCAGTGACCTTAACCTGCTGGCTCTTATAAAGTTCTGATGGCATAGCCCAGAACAATAAATCGGCATCTTCTGTCGGAGGACCATCCTCAGCATACAACCCTTTCAAGCCGAGTATGTTCCTGGAGTCGGAGGAAATCACGCAAGTCGTGCTGCGCTGGACCATTGTAACATCGTACCCCTTTTCATAGTAGTCGTGAGCAATGTCGTGCGCAGAGTTACTAGATCCGATGATGACGGCCTTTTTACCCTCAGAATTTGGACTCGCACTTGAGAATTCGGAGCTGTGACAGATTCGATCACCTTGGAAATTTTCTTCTCCTTTGAACACAGGTGCATTTTTCTTGCCTGAATGACCCGTGGCTTGGATGATGTGTGAGACATGCAAAGTGCGCAATTCAGTGGTGCCATCCTCCTTGCCACGTTCAAAGATGACTGTCCATTGTTTCTTGTCATTATCCCAAGAGCATGATTCGAGGCTGGTTTTGGTCCACACATTA
Organism: Talaromyces sp. R2412; assembly: GCA_023626135.1. Lineage (NCBI taxonomy): Eukaryota > Fungi > Ascomycota > Eurotiomycetes > Eurotiales > Trichocomaceae > Talaromyces > Talaromyces sp. R2412. Next base: position 161,709 of record JAMAGK010000043.1, on the reverse strand, counting down.
AGTTCCAAGAGTTTAACATAGGCTTCAAAGAACTCGGCTAATTTGTCCTTTGGCGTAAAAATAGGCCACTGGGGAGGAAAGTTCACATAGGGTAGGTGGTCGTACCAAACTGGATCATGGAGAACCAGTTGGTGATATCGCTTTCGCCAGCTGGCACCAACTGTATCTTCTTGTTCAATGACCAGAGCATCAACATCGAGCATTGTTAGACGAGCAGCTGTGGTAAGACCACTTTGCCCAGCTCCTGTACCGGAAAAATTCTAGTTAGTACGAACTCCTATGAAAGAAATTAGGGTAGTGGGACTACTATACCGACTATGAGCACATCCGGTTGCTTCTCTTGATATTCCACAGCTTTATTACGTTGATCTTGCCAGTTTAGTTCACCACGATCTACCCCATGCTCAACACCTCTAGGACGACGGTGATAGACAGTTTCCTCATGGTCCCGCAACTCCCGTAACGAGGTGAAAAGCGTGAATACCTTCCACAGCCCGTCGACTTCGGCGAGGCGCAAAACACCCAAACCGGATCCAAGCTCTGTATCAACTTTCAAAAAGGTTTGAATGCCGTGAACATCTCCAAAACCATCAATGGGACCATGATGAGGAGCCCTGAGGGAACTCGACTTGTCTATTTCAACCAAGGTGAGGGTGAAATGGGATTTTAAGAATTCAGAAATCTTTTCAGGTCCCTTTATCGTGCGGAGATTCCATGAGAGACATAGATGGTCACGCCAGTAGCTGTTCTCGTGAAAGAGATCTGACACAGCTTGAGCATTTTTTCCTACTAATGCCTTATTCAAACGCACAAGTATGTCTGTTGTAACCTCCTCTGGATTGACGGAAGAGACGCTTGAAGGAGGAAAGATACCCAAGGGAATGTTGACTGAGCCAGGCTCAAGCCGATCCTTGGATGTAACGTCACCTGGGAGAACGGTTTCGACTGCCATTTTTGATTCGTTTCTTTTAAATTTCAGACGGCATACAATGGTTCTTAGGTTTATAGCTAGCTTAAAGGAGCATGCGACCTCTTTTATATCAGACAATGAATATGACCTTCACGGAGCCGATTGCAACCAAGGGAGACGTGAAATCAAGAACGTAGAGCGGCAGCCCGTTGCATCAGCTGCCATTCGTCAAAACCAGGCGCCACATATTAAACAACGCCGGACCATCGAGGCAACGTTGGGGTACTACAGACGTGAAGCACTAGATTGTTACCTTATCGGGTTGGTAAATGCTGGGGAGCGGAGCGGGTCGGGGTCGGGAAGTACACTTAGGCGGAGCGGGTCGGGAAACGATTGCTTGGCCCTCCCCGTAACCCTAACCCTAACCCTTCAGATACGGCCTTTACTCTCCTAGCTCAGATGTGCAATGAAAGTGTGTTGTAGTCTGGGGAATAGCTGATTAGCGTCTCTAGAGTAGAGTTTCTAATTCCAATCCAACTTTTAGCTGCTTAGCTTGTAATTTTATGGCAATTATCATACAAGTGGAGATGACCATTGAATTGATATGTGGGCGTAAACAGAAGACCATTTTCCAGAATAACTTCTGTTTTGTGGTACTCACATATTAATCTATTCACCTGCTGTCAGTATCAATGCGTCTTTTCCATTTTCTTAATCGTTGCTGGCGTCTGGGCTGCTACATTCTTTCAGGCCTACCTTTTCTGGATGAATAATTTGGCGGAGAAAGGGAGCGAAAGATCTATCCCGGGGTCTTTTAATTCCGAAAACTGATTTGAACCAATGTTGATCTCCTATAGGATCAATGTAACATTTGAATTCGTAATGCAATCTTTTCCGCCTGTATATGACTTGATAATGGCAATCAACAAAAATATGAGCCCAATAGAAAAGAAAAAAACAAACCCAGAATTAATTTACATACAATATCAAAACTCCAATCCGTATATCAAATTCCAAACTTACACTCCATCAGCCTGATTCTGGGCTTTTGCCTGCTTTTCAGCTTCTTTTTTTGCGGCTTCTTCCTCCGCCTTCTTTTTGGCCTCTTCTTCTTCCTTGAGTTGTTTCTTATGCTCCTTGGCCGCTTTGTCGTCGGCCTTCCACGAGCCCCAGTAGTGATGCGAGACAAGTTCGTCGCTCTGGTCCACCGGGTTACCGTTCTGGAGAGCCGCAAACGACCTCCCGGGCATAACCAAGAGATCGCCAATCAGTTTCGGTTTCTTAATAGCGTGAAACTCGCGGTCGTCGATGGGCCGGTCCAGCGCCCTACTGAGGCTTTTGAGCACCCAAATGGTCATGATCTTGGGCCCCGTTACGTCGACCACATCCGACAGCATCTCCAGCTCCAGCTTCTGCATGGGCACATTGTTGTCTGCCGCGATCTTGCGTAGCGTATCGGCCACAGCGTCCACGACGGCTTGCAGATGGCGCGACGACGGCTTCGCCGCAAACACCCAGTTGCAAAACTGCGAGGCTACTTGTGTTCCCTCGCCTTGCCATTCCATATCAAACTCTAACCCGACAATCATGTCAATCTCCTTGTCGCGATACTCCTCCGGAACCCATTCCGACACTTCCTTTTCGCATGTCGCATCTAGGTCACTCCATATTCCACCCTCGGCTAGTACCATCAAATATCGCAGCAAGTCCGCCCGTAAGATTGGGATCGGGATTGATTCGTACAGCTCGACGATGTCTGGTCGTGTGGCGGAGAACTTGGCCCGCACAAAAGTTTCGGCAGACTTGTCGGTGAGGAGTTCCTGTCGGTGGTATGGGTTTTTGTCGGTCCAGGTGTATGTCCAGTCGAGCTGGTTTGCTTCGAGTTTGTTGGTTTTGGCTGATTGCCAGACTTTGTCTGGGATGCCTAGGATGGCGGTCTTGTAAATGGTTTCATTTTGGGTGTTTGAAGAAGAGGATGGTGATAAGGATGAGGATGATGATGACGAAGAGGAAGGTGAGTCGTAGTGGTAGTCGTAGGAGTCGGAGGAGCCGGGTTTAGAGATAGAACTTGGATATGAGGAGTCCTTTGGCGTCGACACAGGCGCAGCAGGCCTTGTCTCGGGCCGGTCTGATTGGGTTGCGAGAGAGCGATGCAGCGGTCCCCAATTCAAGTGTAGAATATAGAAGAAAATGACGATTAAAGGAGTGACGAGGGCAACCAAGCGCAAGAAGCGCCCGTTCTTCAGAAGTGGGGCTAGCATTGCACAGTCGAGAAGAAGGGCATGTTAAAATTGTACAAGATATTTAAATAAAAAATGGTGAAAGAATAATAAGGACGTGACAAAAGGAGATGAAAGCAAGAGAGAGAATGGTGTACGGAGTAAGATTGATTTTGGGAGAGCAGCAATGGGCAGCGATCCAGAGGACAAGAATGATGAGCGCACATGTAGCCAGGCAGACACATAAATGGTCGACGCTTTGAGCTGCGCTGATCGACTCAGGGAATACAAATTACGGCGGTATCGAGTGTGTATCAGCACAGCTGAGGCCTGCCAACATGGCCGTGTAACAATGGTATGAGACAATACCATATCTGCAAGTGGCAGGGATCGTTCAATGCTCCGGGACCGACCTAGCGTTCACAGCCCGCGAATCAAGTGGGCCCACCGCCCTACACGTTTGTCCATGGTCCACTCCCATTCGCTGTCATGCGAGACTTATCAGGTTAGCGTCGGCTCGTGTCTCTAGACTCTCTACAGCGAGACTCGCCTTAGTGTAACTTTGTTTCTACGGCCATAGTGCTACACATTGACAGTGAGGCCAACCCAACCAAACTAAGCGAGTCTGATCGCCGCTGCAAGAAAAGGGGCACAGAGCATAGCTCGGGGCGGTTGGCAATCATGCAGAATATACACAACCAACCTGGCAGGCTGGCACGCGACTCACGGCGAAGCTCATCCTCTGCCAATTTTAGATTTTTAATTAAGCATTTACGATCTCCATCCTGCGGCCCGGAAACCAATCAGCGTCGTCGAATTGAAGGCCTAGATTTATTAGAGTCATGATTATGTCAAAAAGATGCCTTGGCATTATACGTCACTTCTGTCTGCTCGGTTCCAAAGACAGCAAGCAAAATCAAATACAACGGATGAGATGGAAAAAATGAAAAAATAAAGAAAACTAGGCTAATTGAGATCGACTATATGGAGAGCCACCAATCAAAACCAAAGACCGTTGAAACTTCCACCACAAGCTGGAAGGAGTATTATAGACAGGATTCAACCCAAAGTGTACGTGGAAAAACAGTCCAGAAAATACGGCGGACAAAATCAGCCTAGCAAATCGTCAAAGGCCGAACCACCCGAAGAAGGCTTTGGCTGTGATGAAGCCGCTGCAGGGGCGCCCCAAATGCCAGCGCTGGACTTTTGCTGAGCCATGCTTGCCAGGTTAGGTCCCTTGTTGGGCGTGTTCTTTTGAATGCCGGCGCCAGCACTGGCTGAGCTCCAGAGAGATCCAAACGCGTCGCCGCCAGATGATTTCGACGCAGCTGGCTTGGCCGCGGACGCAGAAGATGCGTTCAGAGAGGAGAACGAAGAAGTGCTTTGATTGAGACCAGGCCTGCCGCCGGCCGATGGCGACATGGGCTGATTCACGCTGGTATTGACCGAGGTGTAGTAGTTGGGTGTTGCTGCTTGGAATCCCGTTGGCTTGATAGCAGGCTGCTGCGGCGCTGCCGCCTTTTGCTGTGGTGGTGCAGCAAATGAAGATGCGGAAAGAGGAGGCGGTGATATCGTGGCGGAACCGGTCGGAGTGGGTGAGGCTGAAGAGAACGCAGCCAGTCCGCTCAAGTCGGCACCTTGAGACGCAGATACCGGCTTGGGGGCAGCGAACTGGGTGCTTGATGTTGTTGTAGCAGTCGACGTAGGAGGAGGAATAGCTGAGAATGGAGTAGACGCCGCCGCTGTGGCTGGTGAGGCCGATTGAAAGTCATCAAAGTCATCATCATCTCCAGCCGACCCAAGAATGTCCAATCCATTGCCAGCAGCCGGTTGTTTACCAGCAGCAGTTGAGGTGGGAGGAGCAACCTCGTCCTCATCGCCAAAATCAAACAAGTCTACTTCCTTGGGCTTGGGTGGTTCGGGCTCTTTGGCCTGTGGCTTGGTTTCCGTTCGTCGCCGCACCGGAGCTGAAACCTCGTCATCTCCTTCGTCGTACTCTTCAAACCGGTTGCTTCGTCTGCCAGGCTCCCTGCTGATATCACTGATATTGCTAGCTCCACCAAACCCGCCACCGTCACCAAACACGCCTCCACTATATCCACCATAACTGTCACTACCAAAGCCGCCGTATCGTCCACTTCCCTGTCCGGAAAACCCGCCTGCCATGCCGCCTTCCATACCTCCAAACTTGTTGCGGTTGGCGCGAGCCTTTTTGCGCTCGGCACGAATAGCATCAACATCGCCGAGCAGTTTAGTTAGTTCTTGCGACCGGTTGCGGACATTGATACCCTGGTCCTTGCCATTAGGATCAATATAATGGAATTGGCGAAGCATTCGTAAAAGAGACATGTGAGACCGAGCATCATCAATGACCCGCTCCGAACCGTTCTTGATAAGAAATTCGAGAAGTTGAAGAGCCTACATCGTCGGTTTCGAGCAGTCAGCAAAATAAAATACCCTTTCACAAACCAGTCTGGCTCACCTTGTATATTTGCCTCCACTCTTCTGCCGTCTTTTCTGTGAATCGTTTGTAGATCAAAGGCATGATCTCGTTGAGCAATTGACTGTAGTGACCCGGTCAGCCGCGGATTCCATCGTATCGTGGTGGCAAAGGGGGTGGACCGACTAATGGTGTGTGCCATTGGCGATTTCCTGCATCAAAGTCGAGGATGCGCCCCAAGGTTCGTTGTTTGTGGCTTCTCGGACCTGAATGGTGTTTCTGCGGTGAGTCGACGCAACCAAAACTTCGAAACAACAATAGACAAACCTTGGACTCCATTTCCGTATAATTCATGACAGCTGAGAAAAACAATTACCCCATCAGTAAACATATATCAACAATATTCCTTCCCTAATTGCTCCGCTTGACTCTCATCCCCTCACTTCCTTGGCGTGGACACCTTACCATTTTGCAACTTGCGAGCACCTGCCTTGATGTCGTACAAGGTCAGGTTGCTCACCTGGTCTTTGAGACTGTTGAAATCCATTATTATGGCACGGCGATTTCGTCAGTGAATTATACCCGATGGGAATCAAATGATCCTGGCCGGAATCCAAGAAACCTGGAAGTGATGGCATATTACCCGCAACTGCCCCTGTTAGTGATCGTGTGGCGCCGAGAGGTCACGTGATATGCGTCGAATATACGACGTAAAACGCAATCATATAGTAGACAGGTTTATGATGATTTTTGGCTGTACATTGCTCCTGGTTATAACATGCAATCGAAATAGGAGAGGGTGAAAGGTTATTGTAGTTGTCGATGTACTAATTATAACTGGTTGCTATGGAGTCTTCTATGTAGGTCTATATGTGCATCAGCATGAAAACAATACCATTCATTAATCAATTGTTTAATTGATAATATTAGAAGCTATTGAGCGAAATGCATCTCGATGAGTATATATTATTCTCAAGTTAACTTACATACAGGTCGAAAGCAAATAGTACATGAAAAATGCAAATCCTATCAATATCCCCCAAGTACCCCGACCGGAAAACAACCACCAGCTCACAGCTCAGTGCTGATTCTAAAACGAAGGAAAACAAGAACAAAAACGCTGTTGAGAAAAGTAAGATGCTATATCAGTATGACTATAAACCACGACACTAGATTGCGCCGTTATCGAACCCCATCTCTTCATAACCTCATCCACCCTGGATATCATCCGAAGTGTGTGATCGCTGTAAACCGAAGAGCCATAGAAAAATCCATCATGCACGCTTGTATCAAATGAAAAAAAAACACCAAAGCGACTAAATGCCATTACTCGTTATAAAACTTCTTCATGATCAAATGCAAGAATAAGTTGACGTTCACACGGAGGCAGCCTTCGAAGAAGTCCAGGAATTGAGTGCTGTTGAACTGCGCTTGGAGCAGATCGTCCAGTGGTACCTGAGCATTTGCTCCGGGAATCATCATGTTGCCACTGCTGCCATCCAAGGTAAACACTCCGACTTCGTTGCTGGATATTGTGAGATCAACGCGATCCCATTGGCGCTCCATATAGCCTTTCCAGTGAACGAGAACTCCTTTATCTGCAAGGTTGCGTGCTGAATATTTGTATGAACCAAACTTGAAAACTCGTCCCGTTTTCTGGAGCTCGCGTTCGTGATCCCATTGTTTGGTAAATGGCAGCAAGAACCTCTTCTTGCCCTTCTTGTTCTGAAGTGTGATCATGGCCTGTTCGATGTAGTCGTTGTAGGTCTTTAGTTGTTGTTCGAGGTAGACGGCTTGGTCGTTTAGCCTGGACGACGTCATCCGAGCGCTTTCAAGCTCTCGCTCGCGTTGAATCCTTCTTCGGTGCTTGGTCCGGATATCCACGGCAATGGCATTCAAAATGTCTTGATACTGATTGTGACGGCTGATCTTTCCATAACTTTCTAGTTGCAGAATATTTTCAAGTGCAACCCTCTTCAAATCAGCATAACTCAGGACACTAAGATCAAGGACCGTGTTTGCCTCTGAGTAGGCACCCTTTCTTTGATTGCTTGTAGTGAGTTCGTCGTGGACAAGACTCTGCCATCGCTGTTCATCCTCTTCCGTGGGAGGTTTAAGCATGACTTCCATGAGGTTTGTGCCAGACTGCACTCTAATTATATAGAGAATGCATCGCTTAGTCTCCATGAAGAGAGTTTTGATACCAGCCTCGGGATCTGGATTCTTTATAAGTACTTTGCGGCGAAATTAACAAGATTTCTTTCTTACCTTCGGTATTCGTAAGTCTTGGGTGTAGCGTCAGACTAATTTCCGATGTGCTGACTGTCATCAGCTCGTGCTCGTTCGACTTGACATTGCCCAGCTCTCGGATGATCTCCTTAAGGAAGTCATCCCGCTTCGTGCAGAGAAAGTCGATATCGGATGCAACAAGTTGGTGGATGGAAAAAATGTCGGACATTTTGATGTACAATGTCGGTTTGGTCTTAGCATAAAGGTCGTTGAATTCATCAATGTCGAAATAAGATTCTGCGTCTTGTACGGAGATCACTGGAAACATTGTTAAAACTCGGCTAGAATAGGTTTAGGTATGCATAAACTTACTATTGGCCCAAATATCCCCAAGACGCAATATTGAGTCTCCCACGTGTTTATTCAGCGGCTGCAGGTAGACATTTTCATTGCCAAATAATCGCCCTGATGCTACTTGCGAGAGCACCTTTGAGATTTCACCCAGGTTCTTCTTGTGCTTAGGGTTCAATCCACGATCGATGACTCCGTGCTTCTCGGGTTCAAGTACTGCGGACTGGAAATAGTTCTTCCAAATGCACTGGCCAGCTACCTGAAGGATGAAACCAGGATCCTCGTGACCGTATTGAGCCAGGAGACATTCGTATAATTGTTTGGCAATGTAGCGGATACCAAAGGGCATTCTCGCGAGAGCTTCTTGGAATTTAGCCAAGAACTGGTCTGTAATGTCGCGAAGATCTTGCAAATGCTGAATGAATATGGCTCGTGTTTCTGGATCCCGGATGGCCACCTCTGTCGGTACATCAACAGGGCGTCTGCTTCTCTGACCAGTACGGAGTTCTTCGTTGCTAACAGCTGAGCGGTAAATCTGCACTGGGTCACTTTCAAGATCAAGGTCTGCGTTTTCGAGCACCCATTCTTTGACAAGGGGGTTCAGAACCTCGCGCAAGAATTTTCGGTCTCTTGGTGACTTGACGTAAGCCATGAAAAGTTTGATCCAGAACGAGTTGCAGCGAGCCCAGTCTTGGAGGGAGGGGCAGCTTTGGACTTCCTCCTTGATAGACTTCACAAGCAATTTGATGAGATAATACTCTTCACGTCGTTTCTGAGAGTATCCAAACAGACCCATGATCAAATGCTTCGTCCTTTCGTACTCTTTTTCGCCGGTGTTTTGTTCACGGAGCTTGCGGAACAGTCTGGCGAGATACTGTGGTTGAGTCTGGAGAATAAAAAACAATACCTGGTACTGCTCCAATTTCTTCCTTGAATTCTTGTTGAGTGCTTTGAGGTCAAATGGGTCTTTCGAAGACATATTGGAATTCGAGATTAAGGATCCGAAGTGGCCACCGAAATGCTTTTGATGCTTCACAACCTCGTCGAGGGTAATCTTGTTCTTGACCAATAGTGCAATCTTGATGTCTAGTTGCGTGACATACTGATCCGCCATTTCGTTTTGGCGCACTTGCTGGACGACCGTTTTTCGGAGACGCTCAAATTCAATCTCTTGATCAAAGTCAAAGTCGCTGTCATTGAGCAGATGCACGAAACCTTTGATGGTTCCAACCGGGGGATTTTTCCCGCTGGTGAGACTCTTGTATGCTTGCCCTTGTATTTTGCCTCTGACAAAACTTTGCACTTTGATAACCTTTTCCATATTTTCTCGGAAGAAACGTTGTTTCTCGGCAAACTCTTGTCGCACAAAGCTTCCTCGGATGGCTGATTGAAGATTGGTAATCATATCTTCTTCGTTGTCCAAATCAGACAACAAATCTCCAACGTCGACTCGGACAAGCATAGCCCTAGCGAGACTTTGCAGCTGGATTACCTCATCTTCACACTCCTCCAGATCGAACAGAAGCTTGCCAACGTCTTTTCTGACCATTGCAGCTCGAGCAAGAGATTGAAGGGTTGTCACCATTTCTTCGTTCTCTTCAAGGGCTTGAAGGTCTTTGCTGACTAGCTCTCTTGACAGCATGCCACGAATGCAAGACTGCAAAATTGTGACTTGAGCTTCCGATTGTTCCAGCTGGTTCTTCTGTTCCTCGATTTTTGAGCGAGTGAGACTTGCCCGCACAGTACTTTGGAAGAGCACGATTGATTCTCGTTGCTCGGCAAGCTGATCACGAAGATTTTGAAGTTGATTGCGCACTTTCCCACCTCGAACGGATGACTGCAAAGCACACCAATGATCGCTTAAATCCTCCAATCTCTTCTCCAAAGTCGCGAGACGGGCTCTTTCCACCAACGCACGAGCGGCAGATTGAACAAGGACGATAGCAGGAGTTTCAGCTTCAAGCTGGGCAGCATTTTTGCTCAGTACAGAGCGGCATTGCATACCACGGATAGCCGCCTGAAGAGATAGTACTTCTACTTCAGCGCCTTTTGTTTGTTCAACTTGATCGAATGCTTGTTTTCGTTGCAATGCACCTCTGATTGCTGCTTGGAAGCTCTTGATTCCAGACTCCTCTTTTCGTATCCGAGTTTTCAAGTGGTTGACCTGGGCTCTTGCTTTCCGGCCCCTGACTAGGTTTTGGATTTTCAAGACGTCCTGTTCCTTGCCTCTCCACCAATCTTCGTTCCTTTGTCTTTGTGATCGCACTATAAAGCCACGAGAAATGGCTTGAAGACTGACTGCAAATTGGCGCATGCTGAGTCGGTAGCCGATAATCTGGCGTGCCCAATCACCTCGTATCCTGGATTGCAGATCGACAATCCAGTGTTCGTTGTCCCATAGCTGATTCATGACATCTCCTAGTTTGATTCGCAGAACAGCACCTCGTATTTGTGTTTGTAATTCAATAATGCTGCCCTCGTTTTCGTGCAATTCGCGTTCAATGCGTTGTTCCTCGGTTTCAGGGGGTTCTGGCTCTGGCTCTGGTTCCGGCTCAGCACCGAACGAAGCTCCCATTCCAGAAAAGCTGGGCATGCTGACGCCAGCTTTATCTAGACCCTTTTGTGTCTGTTCAAGCTCATGGTGTTCAAATTCCAGCTGACCAACCAGATTGCCTATACGGAAGTCGACTATTCCGTTCTTGAATAACAACCATGAAAGGGCATGGATACAATGAATCACCTTTGGTATGTTCTTTTTCTCGTACAAGTCGATTAGTTCAAAGCGAAAAATGTCGGGCAACGCCATCTCATCCAGGAACTGATTAAAGAGGGCAATATTGTCTGAGTGGCGATACTGAAGTTTTGGATTTCGGAAGATGCGCAAGACTCGGTTGGGATATAAGGCTTGAACAATCTCAGCCAGAGTCACGCCGTCGCGCAAGGCTTCCTCTAGCTGGACGATAGGGGGGATTTCCTTCTTGATGACATCCTCGATCCATTCTTTTGCTTCTCCAATATGGCAAAGATATTCGTAAGCTTGGAGGAACTGCCGTTGCTTGTCCATCCAATTCCCCGCAGCCCATGAAGACGTGGGCATGCTTTTGGTTTTCTGGTGAGTTGGTCCCCGGATGGAGTCTGATCGTTTAAGGCGCCTTCTTCCCATCAGGCCAACAACAGACGGAGAAGTAGAATCGATGACAAATTCCTCCGTTTCTCCGGATTTTGCAAACCTGGAGAGCGTGCGAAGATGGCCAGTTGATGACTTTTGAAAAGTTTCAAGTTCCGGAGCAGTGAAAGCGGTGGTAAGAGGTGGCGGATGGGGACTGTTGTGGCTTTGCGAATGCTGAGATTTCGGGCGAGGAGGGGTCGCATGGTCGGATATCTCGTTTTCTTGCCATCTGATTCTACGCTCTGGTGTCCCAGCTGGGGATACAGACTTTCGGTATGCCGTCTCGTCGATGGTATAGCTTCTAGCATGGCGGGTGCTCGCTTCCTTCAGCGACGTTTTCGGGGAGGAATTCGGTGCTTGCGGCAGTGGCCGCAGAGAGCGACGAATACTTCCATATGTTTCTGCGGCGGTAGTACTTTTCTCAGGCATAGTTGACATTGGCACAAAAGTATTTACTTCGCTTCTGCCACGTCTGTGGCCAAAGCCCCCGAGGGACGATGCATTTGAGGAAATAGTGCTGCTGCGGCTTGGAGGTGCTTCGTTCGAGAAGACGGAGTATGCGGTTGAGGCTGTCGAGGCTGTAGAGTCATGTCGCATCGGGCTTCCAGCTGAGGTCCCAATGTCGGTTTGCGATCGCCTGAACGACGTTATGTTGGACATCACGGAGTGTTGTGTCAAGCGACAAGGTGGAAGTGGAGCGGAAATTTATACACCATGGAACGCATGCCTGCGCCCTCGGCTTTGAACTCGAAGTGGTGGGTTGGAGCAGTCGCGCAAGGTTTGTCAAATCAAGGGCGGTGTGTGTGTGTGTTGATGGGACGACCCTTCAAAGCGGTGTCGGTGACGGATTCGGTTCAACGAGACGAAGAGCGTGGGGAGCCTCGAGAGTGTGAAGCGACAAAGATAGCCGGTTGAAGAGTTTCGAGATAAGGCGCTCGCTAGGCGACGGTTGGTACGAGCTGGAGGAGGGAGGAGCACTAAGCCTGCACCCGGTCGCTCCTGCCCTGGGAGGGGTTTGTTTACCTTGTTTACAATTCTCCCGATCGGGAATGGTCGCGCGTTGCCGGTGTCGGGCTGTTTACATCACGTGATCCGTCTGCCACTTTTTCACGATCATTACGTACATGCACACCATTAAGGTTATAAGGCTTTGATTTGTTGATCTTTGTGCAGATTTAGGGCTATCTTAAATTTTTGGCGTTATGTCAGTGGGCATATATCAATTGATGGTCCTGCTGTCTTTCCCACACATATGTATATATATAGCAATGGTGTGGCAGATAAATTCCCCTAACTTATTTTACATATTGATCTTGTAGATACCATTAGCACATCATCTTTTTTCACCTCTTCTATTAATATCACTTGTCCATGGTCTGTGTCAAAATCCTGGCGTCGAATTGACTAATGGCACACAAAAAAAATCTCGAGATCTATGCACTGTAAGCAGTGAGATACATAGCCCCACCTCCGTCATCAATTTTTAGCAACACTACATCAATCCATGTACCCTACGGAATCTCCTTGCTCCTGTGTTTATTTTACGCACAAGGCTAGAATTGAACACGGAAGAAATAAGAGCAGCAAAAATGACCGCCTCGGCTCCCAAATACGTCTACAAGCTCGTTCCATCCGATGCACCCATTCCCGACTCTCTACCGGAGAAATTGCCCGTCAGTGATCTAGACCAGAAATCCGGATTTGTTCATCTCTCCACCGCACTTCAAGTCCCCAATACACTCAAATTTTTCTTCAAGGATGAACCCATCGTCTATGTGCTCCGAATTGAGTACGAGAAAGTGGAGGGAAACATCCGATGGGAGAGTCCAGATGCCAAGGTGTGCGGACCACGGGGAGGCGAAGGAATGTTTCCGGTAAGTTTTAAAGGACGAAATACTCGGGGCTTCTATTTTTCTGACAATCATGCTGTAAAGCATCTCTATAATGGTCTCAAGCTGGGCAAAGAAGAGATAGAAAGCGTGGTAACCTGGAAGAATGAGGGTGGCTGGGACCATGCATTGGAGAACGCCGGATCGTGGTTGACGTATTAGCGTATGGAATGATAATAATTATGTTATTTTTCTCTCATAATTTTTTTATGAATCAGTTTCTTTGTTATAGATGGATCTTCTGTTACACAGATGTGCATATATCAAGGCCAATCAAGTCAATCTCACCCGTAGCAAGCTACAACTTCTCTGGGAGGTCGCTTGAAAGACGCTTCATTTCCTCCAGTAGGTATTTGAAAACAAGGAAAATGTGATATTGATAAAAATGCACACGACATCGGGTAGCCAAATCTCTTCGTGTGTTTTCACCTTGCGTCTTAAGCTGCAGCCTCATTACGAGGAAGTTACTAGCTTGGGGGTATGCATGACACTATTCCCAAAACTGTTCGCAAACAAGGCTGAGAGTCGTTCAGCTACGAGCCGATCGTTAGACTGCGACGGGGAACTCGACTGCGATTCCGATTCCGATTCCGATTGCGACTGCGACTGCGACTGCGACTGCGATTGCGCTTGTCACCAGTATACGCTGTAACTATTCCTAAAAAAAATAAAATAAAATCTGCGACAATTGCGACTCGATTCAAGTTAAAAGGGGACTCAAAGCCCGCTCTTCCTGAGTTTGAGAATATCGTCGATGCTCAGTGCCCTCCCTGGATATACAAGAGCGCCAACTTTGAACCTTTAAACATTGAATACTACATTCTCTTCAAATGTGATCATGAATTCCTCAAATCGGCCTGATGTCCCTAAACGTTTACACTACTTGAAATGTACTAAATGCCGGAAAGACAAAAAGAAGGTATGGAATGTCCCTATGGATTGTCTCAGATCCTTCAAGCCAATCGTGGAAAATATGTCTAGACAGTGATACTGATTTTACCGGGAAAAAGTGTCTGCCGCTCGATCGCTCTTGGCCTAACGAAAAGTACCATCGATGCGCCGTGTACAATTATGCTTGCTCTGCCAGTATGACTGCCAGCCAAGATAAACGGCTTCAACTACAACAAACTGCTCCCTCCCACATGCTGCCTTCTCCAAGACCAACACAATCACCACGTGCAGTCTTTAACCCTATCATGTATGACTTCCAACAGAATGACTACAGACTACTAGGTAAACAGCCTCAGGATAAGCCATACTGGCCGAAATGTACACCTTACTTCAGCTCTTTAATAAAAATGTCTTGGGATTTCTTTGGGCGGCCAAGGCCCTCTGAAATGGAATCATCTGATATGAGAATGATGGACCCAACTGCTGCTGAGTCCAACAATGTTTACCTCACCTTCAAAGCCCGTCAATATGAGATGGATTTTTTTCGACGTTACCGAGATCTCATACAACACCATATAGCTGGCGGGATGAGTTTCGAAGAAGCGAGAGCTTGCGTGCCTCGAAGACTTGCCTATGAATTTGGGAATGACAACGCTGAATGGGCAAGCTCTTATGGCATGAAGGTGATACAGGACTTCCTGGATCGTGAATCATCGCGCACTGCGGCACTAAGATGGCAAAGTCTTATGGATGAAGTTGGTGTTCCCGAAGTCTTGCTCATCCGCTACGATAAGAACGAAACAAAACACTGGGGGGATTTACCGTTGCCTCGTATTGAATTGGCGAGCAATGAAGAGTGGCCGGTTCTCTTCAAGACTTTGCTTTCGCCAGCGCTTGGGCTCAAAGAAGCCTGCCTAAAACTCAGCGGGGTGATAGATATGATAGAGCGCCTGAAAGATTTAGAGGATTCGGAGCTCAGAACATATCTGGTCACTAGTATCCGAAAGCGTGTTGAGAGTGTGCTAGGCACCGAAAAGAACCTCCCGGGTTATGTGCATGGAGTAGACGACGATGAAGACGATGACAGCATGGCGGATTCCGAGTAGACCGTCGCTCCTATTTGGTCCTGGAATCGTCACATTTGCTCCGCGAGAATATGGAATGATAGAATGCGTGTATTTTCCTTTTTATTTCGGACTTTGTTTCATTTCTGTCTGTTTCCTTTGATTCAATTGTCATGAAAGCCCCAGCTTTCAGCTTTTATTAGTACGCTGTCGCTTTCATCTCATACAAGTCTACTTTAATATTATCTCATCCTCTATCTGATAAGTAGAGTTAGTCAGGCGATAGCTTTGGTCTGTCAACCAACATCTTAGTAAGTGAAGAGTCTGAAGACGGTAGCGCAGGGTCGACAAATACAGTGAAAGCAGTAAAAATTTAATTGACGTTGTTATTGTTGTTCTATATTGGGGCAAACGCGCTAATCCTGATGCGGGGGCGTTATCGGACCGATAAGCGACCGGCGTTGACCGCCCTCAGGAAAGAGCAGCCAATCTGCGGGAAGAGTCTGAAGACGCTAGTGCAGGGCCAACCCCACAGTGCAAAGAAAAGTCATCGCGGGCTCGTCCCGAATTTCTCTTCTTCTTTTTTTCTTTCTTTTCTTTGGGAAAGGAAACTCTTCCCCGTCAACAGGAACCTCTAACCGTTGCTTCCGTTGGCTGTTTTCTCATTTATACTTGGTTCTATTATCGTCTTCTTCGAGACTAATATTCCAACCCGTCTTTAGCTATGGCTACCTCCAACGGCACCTTCGCTTCCAAGGCGGAAATCCAGGACCACACCAAGGCCCTGGAAGTTTTGGAGAAGGAATATCCAACCAGAGATGGGTTGGATGTCGAGACCCTGCTTGACTCGGACAAGCACGGTGCATTGACTTACAATGATTTCTTGATCTTGCCTGGCTACATTGGTGCGATACATCGCAAGCAGAATCCGTGCCGGCTTCATTATTGACTTGTTCCCTAGGCTTTCCCTCGTCAGATGTCTCTCTTGACACGCCAGTTACCAAGCGGATCTCTTTGAAGACTCCTCTTTTGTCTTCCCCCATGGACACTGTCACCGAGCACAACATGGCTATCCACATGGCCCTTCTCGGTGGCCTTGGTGTTATTCACCACAACTGCACTCCCGAGGACCAAGCCGAGATGGTCCGCAAAGTGAAGAGATATGAGAACGGCTTCATCCTTGACCCTGTTGTTATCTCTCCTAAAACCACCGTTGCCGAAGCGAAGGAATTGAAATCCACCTGGGGATTTGGTGGCTTTCCTGTGACTGGTGAGTTTTTATGTTTTATGTTATATTTTTTCTTATGCCCTTTTTTTCTATCATGATGTTTCAACTCTTTTTTATATATAACTTTCGTTCCACCGTAGCAGCGAGAGCTGCAATGTGGAGATCAAGATTCCTATCTGAAGATACCCCAACTCTACAACTGTGATTACCGACTGTTAGGTTTGGTTCAAAGACTGACAGGTTGCTGAACAGAAAATGGCACACTTCGCTCCAAACTCATTGGTATTGTCACTAGCCGTGATATTCAATTCCACACCTCCGACGAAGACCCAGTGACCCAGGTCATGTCTACTGATCTCGTTACTGCTCCCTCCGGCACCACCTTGGCTGAAGCCAACGAAGTCTTGCGTAACTCCAAGAAGGGAAAGCTGCCCATTATTGACAAGAATGGAAACCTTGTTTCTCTCCTCTCTCGCTCTGATTTGAGGAAGAACTTGCACTTCCCCTTGGCTTCTAAGCTTCCCGACTCCAAGCAGCTTATCTCGGCTGCCACCATTGGTACTCGAGAGGCTGACAAGGAGCGGTTGAAGCTGCTTGTCGAGGCTGGCCTGGACATTGTCATTCTTGACAGCAGTCAGGGTAACAGTATCTACCAGATCGACATGATCAAATGGACCAAGAAGACATTCCCTCACCTTGAGGTCATTGGCGGCAACGTGGTCACCCGTGAACAAGCTGCGAACTTGATTGCTAACGGTGTCGATGGCCTGAGAATTGGCATGGGCAGCGGTAGTGCATGCATCACGCAGGAGGTTATGGCTGTGGGCCGTCCCCAGGCCCTAGCCGTCCACCGGGTTGCCTCGTTCGCCGCCCGCTTCGGCGTTCCATGCATTGCCGACGGTGGTATCCAGAACGTCGGTCACATTGTCAAGGGTCTCGCCATGGGCGCTTCCACTGTCATGATGGGTGGTCTCTTGGCTGGTACCACCGAGTCCCCTGGCGAGTACTTTGTCAGCGGCGAGGGCCAGCTTGTCAAGGCTTACCGTGGAATGGGTAGCATCGACGCCATGGAGGACAAGAAGTCTGGCAAGACCAACGCCGGTACTGCCAGATACTTCTCTGAGAAGGACCGCGTTCTCGTGGCCCAGGGTGTCTCTGGATCTGTTCTGGATCGTGGATCCGTGACCAAGTTCATTCCTTATCTCATTGCCGGTGTCGAGCATTCGCTGCAGGAAATGGGTGTCAAGACCATCCAACAGCTTCACGACGATGTCAACAACAAGACCATTCGCTTTGAACTTCGCAGTGGCAGTGCACAGGCTGAGGGTAACGTCCACGGCCTGCACAGCTACGACAAGAAGCTCTACTCGTAGATGATTGTTGACGACGAGAAAAAAAAAAGAGTTTGGAATGTAATTAAAATGAGTTGATGTCTTTGAATGAATTTTTAATTAAAATGATCTTAAAATCAAAAGTACGTTCTTAAAAGAGCTGATTAGCTGCCTTGTAGATTGAGATCTCGAGGCCCAACATCCTTGTATGTTAGCCTCGGCCCCTGCAGCTTTCCCCGCGCGTAGCCGTGGTGCTGACTTCCTCTAATACTTGCATTAAACAGGCACAGGACTATTATGCAGCCGAGGTCAGCGCTACTTTAAACCCTTCATCTTCATTTACCTCTCTCTTTGTTTTTCTTTCTGTCCAGTTTTCTGCATAGATATGTTATTTGTCCCCAGGTTGGGACACGCCATCGCACCAAGATACTGCTACGCCAAGGTCCGATCACCACAGACATTTTTCTACTGCTATAGAGCGCTGCCAGATAAATCTAGCCACATCCCGGTAAACATCGGCCTAGTCGCATTTTCTACTATTTCTAGACACAACAGTCTCCCAGAATCTCAATCCAACGGCCAGTCGAAAATGGCGACGAAGCCGGCAAAGAAGGAGGTGGCAGTTCCGCGACCAAGTTCGAGGTTAGCATTTTGCAAGGACCCATCACTCATTCACGGGAATTCACGAATGGTACTAATTCTATTAGCATCGTTCTCATATCTCCAGAAAACGAAGTTCTTTTACTGCACAGAGTCAAGACATCGACTTCATTTGCATCCGCACATGTATTCCCCGGCGGTAATATATCGACCAACCAAGACGGCGAGTGCCCACCTCCCACCGATCCCAAACGACATGAAGATGCCATTTATTACCGAAAAGCTGCAATCCGAGAGCTGTTTGAAGAAAGCGGCATTCTGCTTGCCAAGGACCGCGACTCCGGTAAACTGGTGCATGTCAACGACGCCGAAAAAGAAAAAGGCAGGCGAGATATCCACGCTAATAAGCTTACGTTTGCCGACTGGCTTCGGGGGCAGAACGAAGCCGCTGAGCCTGATACAGGTAATTTACTAACTCCCCAAGTGTAGTGGCTTTTTTTGCTTATTAATTGATAGACGGATTGATTCCATTTACACATTGGATCACGCCTGCGATGAACCCAAAACGATTTACGACACAGATGTATCTCTACTTTCTACCCATCACCGAGCTATCAGAGTCCGACAACACTGCCCAGGGTCTGCCGCAGGGCGGTCGACAAGAAATCCAAACGCCGACATCTGACGGGGGCATTGAAATCAGCGAGGCACGGTTTCTGCGCGCTTCGGTTTGGTTATCGCAGGCCCAAGCTGGAGATATTATCTTATATCCGCCTCAATTCACTCTTTTGTCGATTGTCTCGCAGTTTCTGGATCAAGATGAGGGGGCCAGCAGTGGACCTGCAGAGAGACAGCGTCGCCGCGCGAAGCTGTTGGAGTTTGTGCATGCAGGATCGCCTCCGTGGACGGACATGTATATTTCTCCTCGAAGCATAAAGCTTCTTGCTGACAAACGCGCGGTTTTGTCTTTGGATCATCCCGGTCCAGAGCTTCAGGGCTCTGGAAAGAAGGGCGAGCCTGATAGAGTGGTTCTGGTCAAGTTTGACAAGGATGGGCCGCGCCAGGTGGAGGTGAGATTCAAAAAGGACATCTTGAGGGAGAAGCCTGAAAGCAATCTGTAAGCGTTATAATTAAATTCTTGTACATAGTATTGTACATAGCATAGAAGAAATACACGATTTAAACGAAGCAAAATAATCATGAATTATACATGAGAGAGTGGGTCCGGGCAGGGTAAAGCCGCCACTCAAAGACAGGCTCGAATCCTCGATAACAGGTCACATGACCCACAACCGATATTCACCTTCCGTGCCGCAATCGCTGGCCACCGCACCGCAATTTCTGTCACCGTCCAACCGTCCAGACGAAACACCACAGAACAATTCGCCAAAATGGAGAACGAAAAGGGAGAGATTGTCGATCTGTACGTTCCCTTCTTTCTTCTCTGAAAGAAACCCCCCAATTCTGCGCGACTACAGAAAAGCGACGAAAAGAGAGAAAGAAAAAAAAACTAATTCGCTCGCACAGCTACGTCCCCCGCAAATGCTCGGCCACCAACCGCATCATCAAGGCCAACGACCACGCCTCCGTCCAGCTGGCCATCGGCAACGTCGATGAGAACGGCCGCTACACCGGCGACAACCAGGTCTACGCTCTGTGCGGATTTGTGCGTGCCCGCGGCGAGGCTGACGACTCGCTCAACCGCCTCACCCAGCGCGACGGTTACCTGAAGAATGTGTGGAGCGCTCAGCGATAGATTTTTTTTTCTTCTGAAAAGTGTTCCGTGATGGTGAGAAAAATACAGTTGAATCCAAGATGAAATAATGGCTAATGTTGATTATATTTAGATATCTGTATGAAACGATACGCATTCGACTGGTGGTTCGTGGAAGGGAGAATGGAGTTTTCATCTTGGGCAAAAGAAAGAAGTCCTTTCATCGCATTTCATGAATAGTAGGACACGACTTGCGACACTGGGGAAAAATACTCTTTTATTTTTCTTTCTACAGTTACCGAAGATAAAAAATTTCCAAAAAACAAAGAAAATACCCATTCCAAATTTAAAAAAGCAAGAGCCCTACCAGCACTGGTTCAGAAAGCGACCTGCACCTTTAAATCTTTAAATCTTTTCGTTTTGTGTTGCGTTTTATTACCGGCTATCAAAGCCTCCTCACTCCTATTCTTCCATGAGAGAGAAGGTAGAATACGTAAAATATACATAAACATATGTATATATGTTTATGTATATGTTATAGAAAGATCATCAGCCGAATATCAGAATATCCGCCTACTGAAGAGCCGCGGTGATTTCAAGATCACGAGCCGAGGCACAGATACGGGCGGGACATTTTTTTCTTTGTATCCTATTGTTTTCTCATTTATTTGGACTGGATGTCAACTGGTAGTTTCTATCATAGATATATCAAATCCAGAATGCGCTTTAAGAGTTTTTTGTTTTCCTCGCTGGTCGTTCGTGGCCCTCGTTTCGTTCAATTCAGTCTCTCAAATCAATCACATAAAACATAACAAAGAAATCTAATCCCTTTCGAGGCGGACGGCAGGGTTCGTCTCAATGAAGTTGATGTCGACTTTGTGGCCGAGAAGCTCTCGAATATTGCTCACTCCGTATCTAGAAAGCACATTAACAAGCAATCCCATCACACCCAGCTAATAGAAAGGTACTCACTTGATCATCGTGGGTCGCTCAAGACTCAGACCCCATCCATAGACTCGCATATCCTTTGGAATACCCATAGGCTCCAGCATTTCCGGACGGAACATACCACTGTTCCCAATCTCAACCCACTTACCAAGTCCCGCGTGATATCCAAAAATCTCCATACTCGGCTCAGTGTACGGGTTGTAAGCAGGCTTGAAGCGCAGCTGATGGATGCCCATCTTGGCAAAGAAAACCTCCATGAAGCCAATCAGGCCGCCTAGGGCAAGCCCGAAATCGGCAATGACACCTTCGACTTGATGGAACTCGGCCAAGTGGGTGGCGTCGACGGCCTCGTTTCGGAAGACGCGGTCGATACTAAAGTAGCGAGCCGGCCGTGGGTTGGCGGCGAGCTTGTGCAGCATATACGTCGATACAGACGTTGTGTGTGTTCGGAGGACCAGTCGTAGGGACTCGTCCGGGCTCCAGGGGTAGCGGTATCCGATAGATCCATATTTGCCCGATTCGTGCACAGCACGCACGTTGTCCCAGTATTCCTGGTAGTCGCGAGGCTTGTCCTCGGTCGTTTTGGCGGAAGATGGCATGGAGGATGCTTTGATAAGATGAGGGTCGTTGGGAGGGTCTTCGCGAGGGGGGTCTGCTTTTGGAGGGTCGGCGATGTAGAAAGTATCCTGGAGATCCCGAGCAGGGTGTTGTTGTGGCACGTAGAGGGCATCGAAATTCCAGAAACCGGTCTCAACAAAACGATTCGTGGGCATTTCTTCGAATCCCATTTCGAAGAAAATGTTTCTGAATTCTTGTCGCACTTTGTTCAAAGGGTGCAGTGCTCCGGTCGGGGTGGGCGCACCCTTGGCCTGAAAATTGTAAGGCTTCAACTGGGCGGTCTTCCATGATCCGTTGGCCAGCATCTCTGCCGTCAAATCGGTCTCTTCCTTGACGAACTCGCGGGCGAATTTGGGGCCCTTGGAGATCTTGAAGCTGATCACTTTCTGAAGCGTAATCAGTTTCCTCTTTTTCAGATCAGCAATGACCTTGGCATCTGGATAGGTCTGGGTGTCCTTGATAGTCTGCAATTGCTCTCTGGTCTCGTCGCGGATCGTCTCTGTGCTTGCTCTCAGCAAATCCTTGTCCTTCTTAATCCAGCCTCGCTTGAAAGCATTTCCTTGTCCGACCTTGGCGACTTCCTTGCCAACTACGCCAGGCAGATCTGCAATCTTCAATCCGTCCAGAGCAGCAACAACGGCTTCAAACACCTTGGCTTCGTGGGATCCCGAGGCAGCGATTGATTCTCCTTCTTCGGTCAGAACGGCAATCTCCTTGTCAATTGTCTCATATTCCACCATCGACCGCGAGCCTAAACGGTCAAGCGAAGCCTTTATCGTCAACGAGGGGACAGCGGGGAAAGCGTCGGTCGAGAAAAGAGGCCCATCGGCCGAGGCCAGGGCATCCAGCAGTGGCGCCGTCATGTCAGACGCCATTTTGTCGTGGTTGGCAGGTGTCAATCACTGGGACCAAGGGGGAGTGAATGGTGCTGACTCCTGGGTCTGGATTTACTGGGGAAGCGCTTTCTGGCTGTGCGCCGATGACTCTTTTCGGGAGATCAAATTTCGATACGGCGAGGCAGATGTGTCAGTCGTGCCGTTTGTGCCCCGCGCCAACTCCGGTCTCGGTGCCTTGGTGCCTTGGTGCCTGAGGCAGCATTCAACTGAGGACATTGGTTCGTAAAATGCATGCAATCAATCAATTATGAGACCGCCCCCTGAAATTAAATACCAGATAAAGGCTAATAATTTGAATATATTTCAAGACCGGTTTAAATCAAAGTACCAATTGACTGGTTCATCGTTGGACGATGTGGCACCGATTGAGTATCTTGTATGGAGAGCACAAAATACTTCCCCTTCTGGCATATTATTTAGCCATCAATTGATCCTAATTACCCCGTACCGAAATGCAGCAACAGAGCTTCGAATGTTGTCAGACGTGAAACTGGATCCACATGGCCAGAGTGCTGGCACCTACGTCTCGCAATTCCGGGACTCATGTTCTCCGTCTCAGATCTGCAGGAACATCGCAATTACAGTATGGTCAAAGCGCGATGCGGTTGACCATGTCCTGGTACTCTGCAGTCTGCACGGAGATTGATTACTACTGTTTATAAAATGATGTCCTATCGACCATATCCCCTAATCGTCAATGTTCTTGGCGGGCTCGAGATATTACAAGGAATACCCTGCTAGTCTTGTAGTACGAGAATGCTTGTCATATGACGTCGCGGTCATCGTGCAGATTCCGGCCGCTTTGACCACACAGTTGAGAAGATGATATCGCACAGACATACTGGAAGAAAAGAAGCCTGATTGACGTCCGTTGTATGTGACTGGCCCAGCATGGAACATGTTTATCGTCAAAAACTACTGAAGGAGTAATATTTCCATCGGGATAGGGACAAATAGACCCATGAGTTCCGGGATTTGCAATTCCACGCGACTTGAAAGTTAATATACAGGAAGTACGTACTAGTTTTATGACGTAGCCTGAACAGCGGTGAATCTCAGACGAACTACTACTAATATCAACTCCCGTAAAGCAGGAGATATCTCGGCCCCGAATCAATGAAAAAAAAAAAAAAAAAAAAACAAGCCTGTGCCAACAATAACAATCAAGTTATTGTTCTTGGATTGAAGAATACTAAAACTACTTCCAGGAAATAATAATGCTCCCCTGACGAGAACAAGGTTTGTATCCCACAGCCGAAACGGGCTAGCGGGGCAGAGGAACTGCCCCAGATAGCGCGTGGCCGTTCCATGGAATGGCGCAGTGTTGTTGCAGTTCGCACTTCATCACGGTCACGAGATAGCGGTATGGAACCGGTATCGATGCGTTGTGGTAGTTCAGACATGCACGATAAAGTTAGTAATCTACAGAGCAGAGATGTGGAATGATAGCACAGACAATGTCTTTGTGCTTTATTCGTTCTTCAGTGTTGTGCAGGTGTATACTGCATACAACTATATTACACACCCTGGAGTGCTCGAGTACTCCGTACGGTGTGCTGCGTAACAATACGATACGAGGAACAAGGCTGGCAGCAGACATTGCTGGAAAGCGTTGGTTCGCCGGCGGGAGCGCGCTAAGAACCCGCTCCGCCTGTCTCCACCACACGGACCACGCGTCGGGCCAGTGAGGACGCTCAGCGGGCTGACCGGCCCCACTAGCCCTGAGTCGCAGCCAGTCAGCAACGATCATCCCGCGACCGGCAATGGGGCCCGGCCGCCAATAGGCTGCCCCGCGAGGCTTCCTAGGGCTAATCTAGGCAGGCTAGCGCGTACTGAGCAAACCTACAGGCTAGCAGACCCCCCTGGAGACTGCGCAGTAAGCAGTGAGTAATTAAGTGCAAGAGAGAGCGAGCAAATTCTTGTTATTCAGAGCGAGGCTCACAACAGCAGGGCGATGAGGGCAAAAAAAGTTGGCAATGAATAAGAAGAATAATAGTCACAACACTACGCACCGTAATAAAGATTAGATAATCAAATAATTCACGCAAAGCCTGCCTGCCATTCGCTGCCGGCCCTTCCTGCCCTCCGGTCCACCCCCTCGCCAACCAAACAAGCCCCAGCCGCCCCGACTTCAACCTTGACTTGGCTTTCGGCAACGTCTGTCTTGCTTCAACTCTCTAACTCTCCCATTTATTGCCCTTGGATCGAGTTCGAACCGTCGCGCCCGCCAAGGGAAAGAATCCTCTCGCTTCCGGATCGCCGTGTTCGCTTGCTTTTTGTTTGTTTTTTCTGGTTTCTTGTGATTTCGTCGCTCCTGCACCGCCGACACCCGACTCTTTTCGACTCCTTGTCACACAGTGCGGCGCAAACCATTTTTTTTTCGCTCCCCTTAAATCAACATATTCACTATCGCCTTGCCGATCCCTGGTCGCGGTAATTCACTTTACGCAGGACCTCATGTCGCACGCATAGGCACGCCGCATCGCCGTTAGCCATACGGGGTTCAGTTCTCCGTCCGTTGGACAGGCAGGACTTGATAAGACAAAATAACCCATTCACGAACCAGACACAACGCAACCATGACCATGAGCTGTGAAGACTCCTTCCAGGCCACAGCGGTCTTGCTCCGGGGCATTGCCCAGCAACAGCCCGCGCCAACCGACGATGCCGGCGTTTCCCCCAAAAGCATCTCGAATGGCTCTGATCCGAGAAATATCAAGTTGCCCGGTGAGGCATCGCCCGGGAAAGCTGCGCTGGAATCTGAAATACAGGCTCTCATTGCTCGTGTGCATGAACTAGAGATTAAAGCAGTCAGTCTCTTCGTTTTCAGCCCTTTTTCAACATTTTGCCATTTCTAACTTACGTTTCCCTCCAGCAATGCACAAAACCCCGACGATCGCGGCGATTGAAGCGCAAATATGCCAAGTCAGTCAACGACGATGTCTCCGAGGATGATGACGACGAGGATGACGACGACAGTGACGACGAGGATGAGGACGACGAAGATGTCGAAGCCGACGAGAATATGGAAATTCGCCGTTCCCTTTTGCCAACAGACGCGGACGCCCTTCGCCATATTACCACACTTCACAACTATGTTAAGAAACAAGCCCATGAGATAAGTGTGCAAAAGGGCATCATCGCCCGTGTTAGGGACGAGCTCCAATTACAAGAAGAACACACGCGACGTACCTTGGTCAAGGTAGAACATGAAGATGTTGGTGTCTTGGAACGAGAATTGCGCAAGCATCAACAGGCCAACGAAGCCTTCCAAAAGGCGTTACGTGAGATCGGGGGAATCATTACTCAAGTCGCCAATGGTGATCTCTCCATGAAGGTGCAAATTCACCCGCTGGAAATGGACCCTGAAATCGCCACTTTCAAACGAACTATCAATACTATGATGGACCAGCTGCAAGTCTTTGGTAGCGAAGTATCTCGAGTCGCCCGTGAAGTCGGTACTGAAGGAATACTCGGAGGACAGGCTCAAATCACCGGTGTCCACGGTATTTGGAAAGAACTTACAGAAAACGTCAACATTATGGCCAAGAATTTGACCGACCAGGTGCGAGAAATCGCAACAGTCACCACCGCCGTCGCACACGGTGATCTTTCCCAGAAGATTGAAAGCCGTGCGCACGGTGAGATTTTCGAGCTCCAACAGACTATCAATACCATGGTGGACCAACTTCGTACTTTTGCTACCGAGGTTACCCGTGTCGCGCGTGATGTCGGAACAGAGGGTGTGCTAGGTGGTCAAGCCCAGATTGAAGGTGTGCAAGGAATGTGGAACGAACTGACGGTTAATGTCAACGCTATGGCCAACAACCTAACCACGCAAGTGCGTGATATTGCCACAGTCACCAAGGCTGTTGCCAAGGGTGATCTCACTCAGAAAGTGCAAGCCAACTGCAGAGGAGAAATTGCCGAATTAAAGAACATCATCAACTCCATGGTGGATCAACTGCGGCAATTCGCCCAGGAAGTCACCAAGATCGCCAAAGAAGTCGGCACAGACGGTGTACTCGGTGGTCAAGCCACCGTGCACGATGTCGAGGGTACCTGGAAGGATCTTACCGAGAACGTGAACCGAATGGCCAACAATCTTACCACCCAAGTGCGTGAGATTGCCGACGTTACTACCGCCGTCGCCAAGGGAGACTTGACCAAGAAGGTCACGGCCAACGTCCAGGGAGAAATGCTGGACCTTAAGAACACAATCAATGACATGGTGGATCGACTAAACAAATTCGCGTTTGAAGTCAGCAAAGTGGCCAGAGAAGTCGGTACCGATGGAACTCTTGGTGGTCAGGCCAAGGTCGACAACGTAGAGGGTAAATGGAAAGATCTCACCGATAACGTCAACACCATGGCGCAGAATCTTACATCCCAGGTGCGAGGGATTTCCGATGTCACGCAGGCTATTGCCAAGGGTGATCTCAGCAAAAAGATCGAGGTGCACGCGCAAGGAGAAATCTTGACTCTGAAAGTGACCATCAATAACATGGTGGATCGTCTAGACAAGTTTGCGACTGAACTCAAGAGGGTTGCTCGCGACGTCGGTGTCGACGGAAAGATGGGTGGTCAAGCAAATGTCGAGGGCATCGCTGGTCGATGGAAAGAAATCACTGAAGATGTCAACACCATGGCCGAAAACCTGACTTCACAAGTCCGTGCCTTTGGAGAAATCACAGATGCCGCCACTGATGGTGACTTTACGAAACTGATCACTGTCAACGCCTCCGGTGAAATGGACGAGCTGAAACGCAAGATCAACAAGATGGTGTCGAACCTGCGTGACAGTATCCAACGTAACACCGCAGCCAGGGAGGCTGCCGAACTGGCTAACCGCACCAAGTCCGAGTTCTTGGCCAACATGAGTCACGAGATCCGAACACCTATGAACGGAATCATCGGTATGACTCAACTCACCCTGGATACCGATGAGCTCAAGCCTTATCCCAGAGAAATGTTGAACGTCGTTCACAACCTGGCCAACAGTTTATTGACCATCATCGATGATATCCTCGATATCTCGAAGATCGAAGCTAACCGGATGGTCATCGAGAGTATCCCATTCACAGTCAGAGGCACAGTATTCAATGCTCTTAAGACGTTAGCTGTCAAGGCCAACGAAAAGTTCCTCAACCTAGCATACCAGGTGGACAGCTCTGTTCCGGATTATGTTATCGGTGACCCGTTCCGTCTTCGCCAAATCATTCTCAACTTGGTTGGAAATGCCATCAAATTTACCGAACACGGTGAAGTTAAACTCACAATCAGCAAGTCTGAGAGAGAACAATGTGCTATGGACGAGTATGCTTTCGAATTTTCGGTCTCGGATACCGGAATTGGAATTGAAGAGGATAAACTTGATTTGATCTTCGATACCTTCCAGCAAGCAGATGGATCGACGACTCGCCGATTTGGAGGAACCGGTCTTGGATTATCTATCTCGAAACGCTTGGTCAACCTGATGGGTGGTGATGTTTGGGTCACGTCCGAATACGGCCATGGCAGTACTTTCCACTTCACCTGTGTCGTGAAACTGGCAGACCAGTCTTTGAACGTCATCAGCTCACAGCTGGTTCCTTACAAGAACCACCGTGTTCTCTTCATTGACAAAGGACACACCGGTGGTCATGCTGAGCAAATCACACAAATGTTGAAGAGGTTGGATCTGGAGCCTCTTGTCGTCAAGGATGAAGACGAGGTACCACCACCTGAAATCCACGACCCTTCAGGAAAGGAATCGGGCCATGCGTACGATGTCATTATTGTGGACACCGTCGATACTGCGCGCCGCCTGCGAACATTCGATGAATTCAAATACATCCCCATTGTCCTTTTATGCCCGGTTGTGTCCGTGAGCTTGAAGTCTGCTCTCGACCTGGGTATCACGTCTTATATGACAACGCCATGCCAGCCTATTGATCTCGGAAACGGCATGATCCCAGCTTTGGAGGGCCGTTCAACACCTATTACCACTGATCACTCACGATCATTTGATATTCTCCTTGCAGAGGACAACGAAGTCAACCAGAAGCTGGCTGTTAAGATCCTCGAGAAATGCAACCATGGAGTCACCGTGGTGGGCAATGGCCAAGAGGCCTTGGAGGCTATTATGAAGCGCCGATATGATGTCATTCTCATGGATGTTCAAATGCCAGTCATGGGAGGATTCGAAGCCACTGCAAAGATCCGCGAGTACGAACGGGAAAACAACCTGTCTCGGACACCGATCATTGCTCTTACGGCCCACGCTATGTTGGGAGACCGCGAGAAATGTATCCAGGCCCAGATGGACGAATACTTGTCGAAGCCATTGAAGAAGAACCAGATGATACAAACCATCCTCAAATGCGCAACGCTTGGTGGAAATTTCCTCGAGAAGAACAAGGAATCCCGCCTATCAGGGTCCGCTGAAGGACACCATGATGGCCGAGCTCAGCGACCCGGAATGGAAGGGCGCGCCATCACAGCCTCTGCCTCGATAACAAAGGGCCCATCAGAGAACACGGTTCCTCAAAGGGAGCAGGACATTGATGTAGAGCGGGTACGTGGCTCAATTCCAGTACTTTGATCCGAGAGCCCTCCTTCTAACGTAAGACTACAGCAGAAGTTGTTGCTGCGATCTCATAGCAGCTAACCGAGAGCCGAGTTGTGTGATTTGTTTTTTCTTTGACTTCTCATATATTGACCTTGATTTATTCTCCGCACAATCTCTCCTGGCAGGGAGATTCTCTTTTCTTACTTGTCATATCCATATTACTGCATTGTGCTTAGTTATTTCTTTCCTTGTGTATTTCGTTGTGGGTGCTCCTCGGTTTTGGGGTTTATACTACGGTTGGCGTATGGCAGGTTATTTTCCTTTCATTTTTTCTTATCTTGACTTGTTTCATACCCTAAAGCTGAAAAAATGCAAGATGATCCAGGTTCTATCCCTCTTGAAATGAGGTGGAATTGTTGCTACGGCGTTTTTTGTCCTTTTGGGTTGAGAATTTTTTCCTATAGTATCTGTCAGACCTTACTTGCATAGCATGAAGAATGCTGTCGTAACGAATGAATTCTTTTGCGTTAGCCCTAACCCTAACCATGCATACATTAATACCACACTCCAATCCAAGATCAAATGGAGTCCACTTTGCATTGAAAAAAATATTATTCCATTTTATTAAACCGGTCTAGAATTAATTTAAAGAAACAAACTCCTTTTTTGTGAACACAACATTATTAGCCTTTAAATCCCTTTGCGGCGTCAAACAAATAACGATCAAATGATAAACAGTCTCTTGTGCTTTTTTCAACTCCATTAATTATTGCTCCAGGCAAAGTGACACCAAGACTCAAATCTGAGAACTCTTGTGCCGTCAATGTATCCGGCGACCTAATAGCTATCGGGAGACCTGGTGGTGGTCATGGGGCCTCTGGTGGTTGTTGAAAATGTAGTTGAAGTTGTAGTTGATGTCTTTGACGTTGAAGTAGAAGTAGAAGTTCTCGGTCTCGAAGTTGTAGTTGAAGTCTTCGAAGTTGAGGTTGAAGTTCTTCTATCGTCGTCGCCATCGTGGCCTCCGTCATGATCTTCATCGCGGTCTCTATCACGGTTTCCGTCTCGGTTTCCGTCTCGGTTTCCATCACGGTTTCCATCACGGTTTCCATCACGGTTTCCATCACGGTTGCCATCACGGTTTCCATCATGGTCTCCATCATGGTCTCCATCATGGTCTCCATCACGGTTTCCATCACGGTTTCCATCACGGTTACCACCGCGGTTTCCATCGTCTTGGCCGTCTCTGCCTTTTCCATTCTTGTCTCTATCATTTCCTCCATCTTTTCCTCTACCATCGTCTCCATAATCTCTATCCCTTCCTTGGCCATCCTTCCCATCATCTCTATTCTTGCCATCTCTTCCATCATCTCTATCCTTACCGTCGTTGTTTTTGCCATCTCCTCTGTCATCTCTCTTTCTATAGTTGTCTTTTCCATCTTTTCCATCTCCTTCGTCATTGTGGTCTTTTCCATCTTGGCCATCTCTATGCTTGCCATTCTTGTTATGGCGGTCCTGGCCATCTTTATCCTGGCCATCGCGGCCCTGGCCATCCTTGTTTTGACCATCGTGGTCGTCGTGATCCTTGCCATCGCGGTCCTTTCCATCTTGACCATCGTGATCTTTACCATCGCGGCCCTGGCCGTCCTTGTTTCGGCCGTCCTTGCCATTGCGGTCCTTGTCATCATGGTCTTGGCCGTCCTTGTTTCGGCCATCGTGGCCATCGCGATCCTTGTCATCGTGGCCATCTCTATCCTGGTCATCATGGTCCTGGCCATCCCTGTTTTGGCCATCTTTCCTTCGGCAATCCTTGCCAAATTTATCCTTGCCCCAGCCATCCTTATCTATGTTGTGGCAATCTTCATCTCTGTCCTCTCCATCATTGCCCTTGCCGTCTCCTCTTCCATCTCTCTTGTTCTTGTAGTCCTTACCATCCTTGTGCTGGCCATCTTTGCCGTCCTTGCCTTTGCCGTCCTTGCCATCGTGATTCTGGCCATCATGATCCTGATTATCACGATCCTTGCCATGATCTTTGCCATCACGGTCCTGACCATCATGATCTTGGCTATCACGATCCTTACCCTGGCCATCATGATCTTGGCCATCGTGATCCTGACCATCACGATCCTTTCCATCACGGTCTTTGCCATCACGGCCCTGACCGTCATGATCCTGATCGTCATGACCCTTTCCCTGACCATCTTTGCCATCGCGGTTCTTGCCGTCATGATCTTGGCCATCGTGATCCTGACCATCACGATCCTTGCCATCACGGTCTTTGCCATCGCGATTCTTGCCATCACGATCCTGACCGTCATGATCCTGACCATCATGGCCCTTGCCCTTGCCCTGGCCATCTTTGCCATCGCGGTTCTTGCCGTCATGACCTTGGCCATCGCGATCCTGACCATCGCGATCTTTACCATCGTGATCCTGGTCGTCATCATGGTCCTGGCCATCGTGATCCTTGCCTTGGCCATCTATTCTCCGGCAAGGCTTGCCAAATCTATCCTTGCCCCAACCATCCTTATCCATGTTCTGGCAGTCTTCATCTTTCCTTTGGCAATCCCTGCCAAATTCATCTTTACCCCAGCCATCCTTATCGATGTTGAAGCAATCTTCATCCTTGCCATCCTTGCCGTCACCTCTTCCATCTCTCTTTCTATAGTTCGATTTTCCATCTTTGCCATCGTCGTCCTTGCCATGGCCATCCTTTCCATGGCCATCCCTGTCATTGCCGTCCCTGTCATTGCCGTCCCTGTTGTTGTCATGACCATCTCGGCCATCGTCCTGTCCATGGCCGTTCTTGTTGTTGTTGTCATGACCGTCTCGGCCATCGTTCTTTCCATGGCCGTCCTTGTTGTTGTCATGGCCATCCCTGTCATTACCGTCCTTATTCTTGTTTTGACCATCATTGCTATGGCCGTCCTGGTTCCTATCATGGCCGTCTCGACCATCGTCGTCCTTGCCATGGCCATCCCTATCATTGCCGTCCTTGTTCTTGTCATGGCCATCCCGGCCATCGTCGTCCTTGCCATGGCCATCCTTTCCATGACCATCCCTGTCATTGCCGTCGTTGTCTGGCTGGCCATCTTGCCTTCGACAATCCTTGCCAAATCTATCCTTACCCCATCCATTCTTGTCTATGTTGAAGCATTTCCTCTGGCAAACCTTGCCATCCCCATCCTTACCCCAGCCATCCTTATCGACGTTAAAGCAATCTTCGTCTCTGTCACTTCCGTCTCCCTTAATGTTGTTGTCATCATCCGGACCCTGACGTTTAGACCGTGGCCATTGCCATTGTCTAGGCGAAAACCTCATAGACCGGGGAGACGCAGCAGGTGGAGGCGCAACAGCTCGACGCACAGCGGGTCTAGTCGATGCAGGTCGTGCTGGCGTCGAAGTCGGAGAGCGGGAAGGAGGAGAACGCGAAGGAGAAACGCTTGGTCTTCCGCTCGCAGCAACTACTACGGGAGGAGGAGAAGGAGTCTCAATCACTGGAGCTGGAGGGGCAGCTGGAGGTGGGATCTGGACCGAGGGAGAGGGACTGATGCTTGGAGTAGTGCTTGAAGTTTCCACCGGTGGTGCTGCTGGAGGTGCAGCTGGAGGAGGAGGAGGAGGAGGTGGTGGTGGTGGTGGTGGAGGTGCCGGCGAAGCAGCTGGTGGTGCAGCTGGTGATGAAGCTGGCGGTGCTGGAGGAGGTGGTGGTGATGCTGGTGGTGCAGCTGGTGGTGCAGCTGGTGATGAAGCTGGCGGTGCTGGAGGAGGTGGTGGTGATGCTGGTGGTGCAGCTGGTGGTGCAGCCGGGGTCTCAACAGGAGGCGAAGGGGCATGTACCACTACCACCGGAGTCGTCGAAGTCGTCGGACACACCGAGACGGTGACAGTCTGCGGAGTACAAACGCACGGAGTCACAGACGGAGTCGGACAAACCGGTGTAGCGACATGCACCGAGGGAGACGAAGACCGGTGCACAAATGAGCTCGAGGCTCGAACACTGGACGATCTCCTAGAACCATTTGGTGGCGATGGGCCAGGAGGGTTGCCTTGAGGGATAGCCGAGACAGAGGATGCTAAAAGCATCCATGTCAAAAAGGAGCCCTTCATTGTGTTTGTTTCTCCCAGTCTGTGTTGAATTTCTTTTCTATGGGTTGTTTTTTGACTTGAAAACAGAATGTTGAGAAATTGACAAGTTTGGTGAACGAAGAAGAAGAGAAAAGAGGAACAAGAAAAAAAAAGAAGCAACGCCTCCTGTTTATTAGACAGACGGTGAATCTTGTTCCATGCTGGAAGAGTCCAATCGGGATTGCCGGCGCTGGATTTGTTCTGTTTTCCTCATGGAAAAGTTTACGGATATGAGTTCCGTGGATTTGTAGGAGGATAGCTCACTGTGACGCAGAGGTAAGTTTTAAGTTCCAAAAATGCCCCTATAATGATAAACGTGAGTAGGTAAGAAAAAGAAACTGGTAAGAAATAATTTGTTGAATTGCTTTAACGAGCTGGAATGATCTAAGTATTTTCCATGCTCGTAGTATCTGAGCCTGAGAGGTTTCTGATATAAGATGAGCTGCCCCTTTTTTTTCCCTCCCATATAGGCTGAAAGTTTGATTACAGCTAATTAGCTCAACGTGGCGTGTCTTTTCAAAAGAAAGCAACGCAATGCTTGCCTCACCGAGTGATCATGATCTCATAACTTCATACTGACCAAAACTTCGCCTCGCAGCCACGTAATTGGGGCATTTTTATAGAAGCGCTGTGTTCCGGCCAGGTTGATACGTACGAGACAGCACCTTAAAAAAACGCCCTCAGAAAACAACCCACGGGCTTTTCCAGCCGACTTTGACCAGTTTAGCCGCCGTAAAAGCCAGAAGACCGCCAAAGTAACAGGCCACTACAAAGGTAATCAACCCCCAGTACTCGCCGCCACATCTGGATAAGATTTCTCCGGCGATCGGGATCCCGGTGAGAGTTCTTCGGAGAAATCGTCAGTCAAACGATGTTACAAGAAAAAAAAAAGTTCTGATTGTGACGACAATGCAGGAAATCAAAAGGACTAGAACAACCTTACCCAAAGCTAACAATGGTATATGCTGTGGCGTAATATCGGCCGTAGTTTTCCGTCTTACATAGCTGACCCACGCACACTGGAGTCAGACTGATATTGCTTCCGCTGAAAAAGCCAAAAGTCAGGGCGTAGACAATCAACATAGCCTTTCGGTCTCCGGCCGGCAGCCAGAAGCAAGCACAGCTCAAAAGGCAGCCCAGAATAGTCAGGATCATAGTGTTGAACCGGCCGAGGAAGTCCGAGAAATAACCCGGAAGCCATCTTCCAAAGACAGAGCCGACGTTGAGAATGGCTAGGATTTGGTACGAAAACGAAGTGGAGAAGCCATGAACCAGCGCATAAGAGGAGATGTAGGTAATCGGCACAAAAAGCCCCCATTCAATAAGGAAAACACCGGCGGTGGTCAGAGCGAAAATTGGGTCTCGAAAAATCCTGACATCGGGCAAGATGTTCTCCTTTGATGCTGGCTTGGACGGCAGTCTGGAGCGGATGAGAATGCAGCCAGTCCCTAAAGTTAAGAGGCAGAGCAGGACCACGACGCGAGTCGCCCATGCAAAGCCAATTTTGGGAAACAGAGCCTCGAGGATAAGAGGAAAGGCGACCCCTCCAAACGACCCGCCAGTGGCTGCAATGCCAGTAGCCTCGCCTCGTCGCTGGTAAAAATAGTGACCAATTGCTGCAATCGCCGGAGTAAAGATCATCGACGTGCCTATACCGATGACGATACCCATAACCAGCATGAAATGCCAGTATTGCGTGCAAAAGGGCAAGCAGACCATGGAAGCAATAATGAGAATCGAGCCGCCCAAAACCAGAAACCGAGGGCCCTTGGCATCAAAGATAGGACCGATCTGGACACCGCAAAAGAAAGTCAGACAAGCGTAGACGCCGAAAATCCAGCCAACGGTGCCGTCACTATAACTAGACAGCTGGTGCGTCGAGATGTAGGTCTGGAATGTGCCAATGGTGTTCACCAGCCCGAGAGACCCAAACAGGCCCATCCAGCTGCCTAGAACAACCAGCCATGCCTGCAAGCCGCCTTCGGGATATGTGTTGCCGTAAAGGTCGGTTGACACTCGCGTCATAACATTTGACAAGGAGGCTCCGTCGTCTCGATGGGATATGATGGAGTGCAATGCAAGACCCTCTATCGGCCTATGGCCTGCATCATCTTGCAATCCTGGCTCATCAGCAGCCTGTTGTGCATGTCCTGGGTCTGCCTGCTCTGTTTGGCCCTTGGGCACGACGTCTACATCCTGACGCCCATCTGATTCATGGTTCCGGCTCTCAGATGGTGCCGCTTGGTCGTGGTCCGGTGTCATTGACCGGCGGAGGGTAGTTCAACTGTTTGTCTGTTCTTCTGAGATGGAACAAATCCACAAGAATTTGCCAGCACTAGACAAACATCAGACAACTACTACATCACGCAGTTGAGCGGGAAAGAAAAAGAGAGAAGTTGCAATTTCCGTGGAAGAAAGACTTTCCCCGCAGTTAGCCCTAACTCAGACTAAGAAAACTCTGGAGCGGAAGCCACCGAGTCGCGCAGCCGGGGCCGGTCGATCTGTCATACGGAGGAGCCCGGCGATGGCTTTTTGACTTGTTCATGTGAAAAGTTAGGTAATATTAATGGGTTGGAGGACACGAGGCGAAGAGGTCCAGACTGTTGCGAGGTGGGGAATCATCCAGCAGGAGAGGAATTAATACCCACAATGCAAGTCTGGCGTGGACAGCCGGCATTAAAATGATCCTAATCAATTGCCTAGTACCTTCATAATCCACACGTAATGCAGGCTTTCAATGATGAATAAGTCGAAAAGTAACCCATTCTCCAAATCCAAGGAGCAGCCATCGAACAGACAGAGATATCATATCGAGAAGCGTCCTGAAAGAACTAAACTTAGCTTCCTAATATACAGCTAAACAAGAGCATATGCAATCAAACGTAAAGCGCAAAAGTATTTAAAAGCCAAAATCAAAAGCGAAAGGCAAATAACCAAGAAATCAAACCAAAAGCGCAAATAATACATCAAACTCACTTCGTCATAAATCATCTCGTTAGTCGTGGTAGTCTTGATTCAACGTGATATCTTGTTCTCATGCATGCAATGATTTTGTTTCTCTCATAAATCGTCATTTCATATTATCGTAGTATGATAGTCGAGGGCCAGTGCACGTGGTCTCGTGGAACGGAGTGCCGTTGCTGAACGCCCCAATCCAGTATGGATCGGTAAGTTGCTTTGGACCAATGCTTTTCTTGAGTTTTGCTCGTCGTGCCTCGAGTCTTGCTTTTGCTCGCAGTTGTCGGGTGTGCCTCACTCGCTGTTGGAAATCACGGTATACAGTCAGCGGCATAAGCATTCTAAGTCGTGAACGGAGTCGGACAGCATGTTGTTGGTACGGAGAGCCGGTTCTGGCGATCCCCATGGCCAGATCAAACTTGCTATTGGTGCCCTGGTTACGCTGCTGGTAAAGAGGAAGGCGGCGACGGCGTGTTCGTCTGGAGTTTGATATGCGCCGGGCTAGTGCTACTGGGCCACTGAAAATCACTCGCTTTTGTGGAAATCCCAAGCTGTTGCTCACAAAAGTATCCTCGTCTGCCGGGTTTGAAATCTGTCTAGCGGGATGTGCTGCTGTGAAGCGTTCATTTCCAGAGTCATCAAAATCATCCCAGAATCCACGGGGTTGCCAGAACGGATGAGGTTCATTGTCGGATGTTTTCGCGGCTCTTCTACTTCTCGCTGACCTGATTGAGAGTGACCGGAACAGGGGCGCACTTGGCGTGTCTGAGTGACGCCGCGCGCTCAATGCACGTCTCACAGAACCAAATCCACGACTGAAACGATTGCTTCTTTGTTGGTCACTGTTAGAATTGTCTATTTGTCGATTATCAGCAACCTCGTCCATTGGTGTAGGCAAGATGTTTGTAGATGCTGGTGGCTTGGGCGCCGTGCGTGGATATCGAAGAGGCGACTCAACATTCACTACAGCTGTGGACTGTTCTGGGGTACGGACATCGGCAGGCTGATTCAGTGCCCAACCGCGTCGTAAAGCTGTAACAGCACGGGACTCTGGCTGTATATAGGGGTTGATCAACAACAGCGATTCGTTATTGTGCGGGAAGAATGACACCATGGTAGCCTCATTAATTTCGATAGGCCCAGGAGAAGACGACACAACAGATGATTGGGTGAAATGCAGAGAAGGCGCACGAAGTCGTTCAGCGTCATCGGCGTGGTGGACAGGTGGTACAGGTTCAAGGATTTTGGCGTTCTTTGGCTCATCCGGCAGTACAATTCTTGGAGAGGCTGGGACAGGGTCTTTCTCTGGCAATTTCAGCGCAACGTTCATGGCTTCGGTGTGCTGACGCAAACTCTCAGAGGTCAAAGACGCTGTACGCGAGTTGGTCCTGCTTGTTGGTGCTGACAGAGATGAACTGCGTGGAGGAATTGGTGGGCGCTCCACCCCACGACTCCGACTGTCTGCTCTTCTGTGCGTCGAAGCCGCAGGCAAGGAATCTGACATGGTGCGCTTTTTTCGTCGTAGCAACTGATCACTAGCCCTGCTACGAGAGAGACTAGTGTTGCGACGACTAGAAGTTTGGGAACGAGTCGTCGACTGACTTCGACTGGGAGGGGCGGAGGACTGCAAAGAAGAACGTCGTTGCGGGATGACGACCACCGGAATCACCTCGGGCCTGGGAGGGTTGCTCGAAGTGATGCTATTTGAAACCGACTTCTCCGACGCCGCACTGTGCCGCTTGAGGTCTGAAATGCGAGCGGGTTTATGGACCAGGCGATGCGGCGAGTCCGCACCGAGCTCCTCAGATGTTCGGGCGGACGGGGGATTAGGCGAGCTCACTGATCGCAGAGAAGTTGTCTTTCCAGTGTGTCTCAACGTTCTCCTCTTTTGAGGGGTTAGTTCAATCACTTGGGCTTCAATCGTTGAGTTAAATGAGCCGGTAGAGTTTCTCCAAGAGTCCACCCGGTCCACCAATTTTTGCTCCTGGCCGGTCAAATTCCATCCGATTTCCGCTCCAAATTTCTCCAAGGCTAGTGTCTCTGAGGAAGGATATGACTTGGGAGGAAGACTGTCGCGACTTTCACCCGAGGCAGTGGCAT
This sequence comes from Talaromyces sp. R2412, assembly GCA_023626135.1. Classification (NCBI taxonomy): domain Eukaryota; kingdom Fungi; phylum Ascomycota; class Eurotiomycetes; order Eurotiales; family Trichocomaceae; genus Talaromyces; species Talaromyces sp. R2412. Next base: position 123,482 of record JAMAGK010000043.1, on the reverse strand, counting down.
GGTCGCTACTTGGCTTTGCAGCACGAACGCGATTGATTTGTTTGACTCCTTTGGGTTTGCGTTTGCGCGGCAATGTCGAAGCGGACGGGGTTTTTTGCTGAACAGTCTCCATGTTGTCACTGGGAATGCTTCTCGGCTTCGAACTTTCAAAGTCCTTCTTCTCAGGTGTAGTCGCACTACTTCCAAAGTCGTTTGCCAAAGGAGATGGCTTTAAAAATGGCTTGCGATGAGGGAGCTGAGCAAGCGATGGAGTGGATGGGTTCCGGCTTTCTGTAATTTCTTCATCGGACAGTGTTTCTTTAGCAGTTTGAAAAGACTCGGCATGAGAGGAGATTGATGAATCCAAAAATAAAGGCGGGCGGCGAGCCTTTGGCGTGGTCTCTCTCATGCGCGGCGGGGTTATGTCTGGCGTAGGCGGGCTAAGCTGATGAGACCTTGCGATTGGTGTGGCGGTGCTCTGGCTATGCGGAGATGAAATTTGATCATGCTGGCGTGGAGTTGCTTGATTTTGGTCGTCCTGTGTTGGATTGGGAGGCGTAAGTGGCAGAGACGGTGCAACAGCGACGATAGGGTCCTTGGTTTGGTCATTTTCGATGGGGGCCGAAAACATGTCGAAGGAATTCAAGTCAGAGTCAAGGTCGCGACGTCGTGGAAGGGACTTGTGAGTCTTGAACAGCGGGCGACCCAGAGAGGGAGCACTAGTGAGTTCGAGGTCAGGCATCGCGATATCAGTATGCTATGCAAGTTGTCTATCTCATGTCCGACCAAGGGTCATCTGACTGCGAGGGCGATTCGGTGGCTGGTAAGAACAGTGAATTAAAGCCCGGTGTTGTTATTGAATCCCCATCCTCGACGGAGCGAAAGGTGAACAGTGTGTCAGATGCGTAGATCCGAGTGGACAGAATGCGATATTTTTCTGTTCGTTGTTCTCTTGGCGATGTGTGGAGTGGTTGGTGGCAGGTGACACTGCGTCAAAGGCGTGATGGACAAGATGCTGCTGGAAATCGTGCAAGTCGTTACAGAGTCGTGGAAATCGTAAAAGTCGTCAAAAGCCCAAAGGAGAGATGGGACGTGGATGCGAAGGGATAGCGAAGAGGCAAACGAAGGGGTGAAGGTCGCGATACAATGGCGATGCTGAGAACGAGCGCAATCGGGCGAGCGCCAGTCGGGTCAGTCGGGCGTGTCCGACGCAGTCCAGATCAGTCCGACTCAATCCAGGGGCTGCAGGAGACAGGAGAAGGATAAGAACAGAGAATAATATGCAGAGAAGAGAATGTTTTTTTCCAATGTACGTGGTGGTTGGGTCTGACGGGGCCAAGGACACTAAGAGACTAAGAAGAGGGGCCAGATTGTCCCGACGGGGAAGGAGCCAGTCGTGGTCACTGGTCACGGCTGCAACGTCGATAATAATAATCATCGCTCGTCCCGCTCTGCAGGCCTCGTTTCACTGCCTGAGCCAACAGGATTTGTTTCTTCATTTTATTCATGCACTGCGCTCTCATTTAATGTTAGCTGTTGCCCGGCCATGGCCCATTAAATTTCGCCCTGCAGCCTGTTCCCGGCCGCCTATTTGCTGGGCTCTCCGTCCCACAGTGCTGGGAATGCGCTGATGCAGTCTCTGCTGTTCCACTCAACATGGAGTCTTGTTTGATGTGCGTTATTATTGCCAATGAGACTATGCTAACACACGTTTTGTTCGGTCACTAGTCAGGTTTCTACTCTTGTCCTACTGAATACGTCCAGTCGCCGTGCGAGTTATCGTCAAATCAGCTCTCCCCGGCCCCTTACAGCCTGAGCAGTCCAGTGCATCATTACGATCAAGCATCGGATCCGATCCTGTTATTGCACAGTTGACCATATGCAGACGCGACATATCTTTCTTCATGGCTTGGCTCAGTGGTGGCCCTTACTTTTTTCGTTGTTTCTTCTATCGACCGACTGCGGCGTGATCCAAGGGAATTAACATTTTAACATCTCCAGCGGTGCGATTCGGGATATTCTCGTGGGAGACTGTCTATTCGGTCATAGTACACGGGGACAATGCAGGAGCGTTCAAAGAGCCATTGACTATCACATCCTCTTGATCCGACGAGAATATAGTCAACATTCATTGACCAGTGTCCTGAAAGGAGCACGGCTGACGTCAACCGCGCAGTGAACAAACAGCCTTTGTCTGAAATATGTACTATTTGCAAACATATATTTATACGAGTATACTACTAAGGTTCAGGAATGATGTAACTCTGGCCGGTCCCAGGGGCAGCAGAGATCTTGATGTCACCGGCAGCGTCACAGGCAGCAGTCGGCCCAGGCGTGATTGGCGCTGCGCCTCTGATATTGCAACAAGACGTCATGTGTGGGCGCATTATTCAGCGGCTGTCTGTCGAGTCTGGTTCACTGTCCTGCGTATCCAGAGAATAAATAATGTTTGAAGTGAGGATGAAGCTCAAGTGCACCGACTGCAGCGTGACTGTCAGGATTCGTAGCAAATATATAGTATGCAATCACAATCACAATCATCATCACATTCGCCCGTAGTAGTAATTCTGAGATGGAAGTAAAGCTGGTAAAAGAAAAGAATGACGCCGGCCCTGATGTCATGTGCCCCACAACTCTATCTCAGCGCTGACCTCATTCACCACTTGCAACTTCTGCCTCATTGCTATTAGCCAGCCGAGATTAAATCTCTCGTTTTCAACGTCCACTTCCTTCTGACTATTGCTGCTAGCCCGGCCTGGTACAAGCAGCACTAGCCTTGGGCAATACTCATAATTTCAAATTTGCCCCTCCGCTTGTGCAGCAAATCCGCATCATTGGCGTCGTCAACGGATCCAGCAGCCAACCACGCCGTGCTGTGCCGACCGTTTTCCTTTTTCCATTTCCACCAGACTAATAATTACTTAGTACTGGCAGACTGGCAGAGCTCCTCAGGCCGCTTTTTCCTCCCTCGTCATCTGCTCGTTGGCTGTGCCATTCCAACGTCTCGTGCAGCCCCCTTCCGTCATCGCGCTTGTTCCCCCTCGATCGGCTTCCCTCAACCCCCATTCGTCATACCGGCGTAGTGCGAGAACACACAAGCAACAAGAAACACACAAAAAGAAGAGAACTCGAATATCTTCGACCTCTTCTGATCTTCATCTTCTATTATTTTTCTCTTGTCGAGCCGCTCTATACTCACTTCCCCTCTTCTTCCCGCGCACATCCACAATTTTTCTGCCGTCGTCCGCCCACCCCCCGCATCCTCACCTGCGTTTTCTGTCCTATGCCAGTCCCTCAACGTGGGCTCTAGCATTCTCCTCTCTCCCCCCTTGCCATCCTTTTCTCCCGCAAGAATCAAAAAATCCTATCATAATGAGCACGATACAGAACCTCAAAAATTTCATCCGCCACGGCAAACAGGCGCGCCTGGTCACCCCTCATGCCGAACCGACCACCGATGTCACTGCCGTCCACGCCCAGCAACAGCGCCAACCCCAGGGCCATTACACGAATAACTTGGATGCCATCGACCACAAGCATGGGAATGGAAACGGAAATGCTCAGCAATCTAGCCACAAACCCGCCGAGGCGCACAACAGCAAAGTCTCGCGGGCCGACATCGAACGATTAGTCGCTGAAGAAAGACATAGCAAGTCGAAAATGCCCAGGTATCCAGGGCTAGAACGCTGGATTCTGATCGAGAAAATGGGCGACGGCGCCTTTAGCAATGTCTACCGCGCCAGAGATAGCACCGGCCAGGCCGGCGAGGTCGCTATCAAGGTTGTCCGAAAATTCGAAATGAACAGCAACCAGGTAAGGATTAATCAGTGTTTGTTGTTGCGCTATCTTCGTCATTTTTATTTTGTTTTTGTTTTTATGTCTTGTTGTTTCTGCATGTATCGCTTTTATTGCTCAAATCTCTGTTACAATTGCCAACGCTTCTTGTGCGCTCTATAGGGCGACTCTCACGTTCTCCCGCCATTTCGGAAGAAGCCTAAGGCTGTGGAGGTGCGCGATAAATCTTCCTAGATTTACTTTTTCTTTCTTCAGACCTATTTTTCTCACATTACAATGTGACGTCATATGGAACTGCGACTAACAGGAGACGTGTATAGAGAGCCAATATATTGAAAGAAGTTCAGATTATGCGCCAACTAGATCATCCCAACGTGGTCCGACTCATCGACTTTTCAGAATCCCCTCAATTCTACTACATAGTTCTCGAGCTCTGCCCCGGCGGTGAGCTGTTTCACCAGATTGTGCGCTTGACATACTTTAGCGAAGACCTGAGCCGCCATGTGATTACTCAAGTGGCTCAGGCTATTGAATACCTTCACGAAACATCTGGCGTTGTCCACCGGTAAGTTGGCGCATATCAGTATCTGGTGATCTTAATTCTAATGACTCTCCAGTGATATCAAACCCGAGAACCTGCTTTTCTACCCCTGTGACTTCGTCCCAAGCAAACGCCCCCAGCCACGTCAGCCGGGCGATGAAGACAAGGTCGACGAAGGCGAGTTTATCCCCGGCGTTGGTGCGGGTGGCATTGGAACAATCAAGATTGCCGATTTCGGTCTGTCCAAGGTCATTTGGGACAGCCAAACCATGACTCCATGTGGCACTGTGGGCTATACCGCCCCCGAGATCGTCAAGGATGAGAGGTATTCCAAGAGTGTTGACATGTGGGCATTGGGCTGTGTACTTTACACTCTTCTTTGCGGCTTTCCTCCGTTCTACGACGAGAGCATTCAGGTCCTGACCGAGAAAGTGGCACGAGGTCAATACACATTCTTGTCGCCGTGGTGGGATGATATTTCAAAGTCAGCCCAGGACCTTGTCTCGCATCTCCTCACCGTTGACCCAGACAAGCGGTACACTATCCGCCAATTCCTAGACCACCCATGGATAAAACAAACCAACGAACAAACACATGCGGCAGCCGACGCACCACCTCTGGCCACGCCGCTCGTCACCCGACAGAAAGAAGCCGAGATCCATGGAGACCAACTTGCGCCTCCTTCAACTGTATCCGAGCGCCGTCTTATGGACTTCCGATCACCCGGTGCCGTCAACCTTCGAGAAGTGTTCGATGTCGGATACGCCGTACATCGCCAGGAAGAAGAAGGCAAGCGACGGAAGAACTTCCGCCAGGGATACCGCGGCGCGCTTAACCCTCTCAACGAGGACTACGACGACGAAGAGGTTGCCGCATACGAACCCGAAACTGAAGCGAGCAACCCGCCAGCAGCCAAGATCCCGCGCTCCTCGCAACAGGCCAGCGACGTGGCAGCCATGGAGTCTAAAATGCGCTCAACCAATTTGGGCACGCAACCCAGCAGTGCCGCGCAAGCCCGACATGCCATTGTCAACCGTGTACCGCGCCAGCCACAACAACAGCAACAGGGATATGGCCAGCACAGTGCCGCGGTGGCCGCGGCGGCAAAACAAAATGCTGCGCGCCATGCCAACCAGCCATTTGAGCTCAACCTGGCCAATGCGACTTTGCTAGAGCGACGGAGACAACCAGGCCAAGTTGCATAGCCGTTGCTTGTTTTGGCTTTGATGTTTCGGAAATGAATTTTTTTTGTGCAGCCCGTATAAGAGAACATTGATTATTTTGTTTGGTATGGTTTGGGCGGTTTTGTTCAGGTGTTTTTTTTTTTGGAGTTGGGTGATTTGCTAGGGTTGCATCGATTGATGGATGGATGATGTTATACCTTTTTTATGAGCGGTGCGATGCATTATCTCAATGACATTTGACCATTGCTTGAGCTTTTTTCGCCTTTTAAAGATACGATGTACTCAATTCTTTTTTCGTACTACTTTGCTTATGGATAGATTTATGCTGATAAATACAACCCTTTCCTGAAGTTATTCAATGTTTTTAATATGTCAATATTTAAAAATATCCTGATAACTACAGCTGCGCTTTCGGTTTCCTGCTCTTCACAAGTTCTTTAAGCTGCCTTCGCAGAATCTTGCCACTGGGACTCTTCGGAATCTGCTCCAACACATGAATCCCACCACGAAGACGCTTATGATTCGCAATCTTGGGATTCAGCCACGAATGAATCCCCTCAATAACAGTCTCAACATTTTTGCCTCTGGCTTGACGACTAAGAACAACAAAAGCAAGCGGCAGTTCAGTTGCTCTTTCATCAACCCACACGCCGACAACCCCGGCATCCTCGATATCTGGGTGGTCGATCAGTTTGCCTTCCAATTCACTCGGAATAACCTGAAGACCCTTGTATTTGATCATCTCCTTGATACGGTCCTGAATAGCAACATAGCCGTCTCGGTCAATCGTCGCGATATCGCCCGTACGGAACCATTTCTTGCCATCAGAGTCGATGTGGAATGCAGTTTTGGTTGCTTCGTCGTTGTTGTAATACCCGCGTGTCACATTGGGTCCTCGACACCAGATCTCGGCTGGCTGGGTGCTTCCATTATCTGGGTTGACGGCAGCGTCTTGCATGGTATCCGGATCTACGAAGCGGAATTCCATGTTGTTTGTGATGCAGCCAACGCCTGATTTCCGCTTATCCATGCGGTCATTTGGAACAGCCGTAGCCATAGGCGATGTCTCGGTAAGACCCCAAGACTGCGTACAGAACACTTCGGTCCCCCAGACTTTTTTAAATTTCGCCTCTAGAGCGCACGATAACTCGTTTGTCAGAGGAGCAGCAGCAGACATGATGCGTCTCACACTGCTCAGATCGTATTTGGCAACACGCTCATCTTTGACAATCATCAACGCAATCGGCGGTACCAGGGCAAGTTCATCAGGCTGATATTTCTGGACACAGTCGAGGTACGTATCCAGATCAAACTTGGGCATGACCACCACCGATGTGCCCCAGATTAAACACTGGCACATATACAAGTTTAGGCCGTAGATGTGGCTGAAGGGTAGGAAAGCAATGGCAGTCTTGCGCTTGGGGCGTTGCGAAGGGGAGCCCGTGTCGAGCATGTGGGCGCGCCATTGTTGGAGATTGGAGGTGATGTTTTGGTGTGTTGTGATGACGGCTTTGGAGGGGCCTGATGTGCCAGATGAAAAACATATAAACGCTATTCTCTTAGAGGCCTCGGAGGGAGGAATTGCTGCTAGGGAGGCTGGGGCAAAGGTACCAGCGATATACTCGCATGTAGTAGGCTGACCGGACGAACCACCGTCTAGAAGGATAATCTTCTCAACCGACGTGCCCTTTGCCGCTTTCTGCGCCGTGTCAATCAAGCTAGAATGGACAATTAAAAACCGGGCCTTGCTAGTCTTGAGCTGCGCATTGAGTTCCAATGCCGTCAACGCCGCACTGGTGGGTGCCACGATACCGCCAGCCCCAACGATCGAATGACATGCAATGGGGTATTCAATAGAATTAGGGCTGAAAAGGGTCACCACGTCTTTGGGTTCAAGACCGAATATCTGTTTCAGCCCGTTTGCTAGAGACTTGATCCGGCTGATGACTTGGCCATATGAATATTGCTTTCCGGAGAGAGCGTCGATGTATAAGGGTCGGTCTAATGGCGTGTTGAAGGGATTCGAGAATAAGTAAACCAGGAGATCGACAGATTCAATCTGGAGATTGGCAAAGGGTGAAGTGTAGATTTTTCCAGCCATTGCGAAGGAAACTAGACAAGAAGACCACTTATTTGATATCAAGAACCGGTCAAATAAGTCTGGATACTTCAATTATGGGAAGTACAAAGCTCAAATAATCTAAAATACTATTTACTAGCCCAGGTATAGCTCTTCTAGTATCCTCGGCATAGCAAGTCGGTATGTTCTGTCTGTTTAGTAATCCTTTGCCGTGTGTGAGTGCCGACCACCAACTTCCCCGGTTCCCCGCAAGCCTCGTGGTCCGCGCCTATGGGAAGCTGGGCCGGATAGCGTGGTGGTCAAACGCTATCAGGCCAGCTCCAAGAGATTCCCAAAATAGGTTTAGATAAGAGGTCTCACTAACCCTATAGTAGGATTGGATCTTATGTAGGCTGGTAGGTTCGAATCCTACGGCTCTTGCCCTGTCTGTTGGCACCCCTGTAGACCTCTAAAAGAGGGTTTATATTAGATAATTATATATAAAGCTCGGCGGCCTTTATATATATTAGATAGTATACTTCTTTGGGGACCGGTTAGAGAATATAATTGACTAAAGAGTGGTTTATAGAGAATCTAGGAGGGTAAGGAACGCGTTTAGGGCTTTACACTGATATGTCTTCGCTTAGTATAGGACAACTTTGTGCCAAGAGAAGTCTTATATTAGGATTACGGGGGGAAGTCTTTATATGACAGGAATAAAATCTTTATTATGTTTATATTTATGTAGTGAGGGCACACTTACAGATCTATGTATTTAGAAGACCTGGGGCGATAAACAGGAGGATAGGAGCCCCCTTATTTAGTGTACGCGCGGCCGGCCCTTGGGGCTTACATGCCTGTATGAAATAATCAATCAATCAATCAATCAAACCTATGGGAAGCTCCGGAGTCAGCTTTGCATCACTCAGGATGCCATTATTCATTCAAGTATCCTGTTTCTGCTTGATTTACTATGTATTGTATTTGCAGCAGAGACAATGTTTGAAAAATTTGTTGAAATTACAATGAGAGATGGGACTGTCCTGGGTGGTGACGGATTTCGTTATTTACAGGAAGTACACCAGAATGTGAGTATTTAGTATTTGTTTCATTTTCTATCTCTCCTTCTTTTTAAACCAATCCTGACCACTAAGTCATAAAAACTATATGGATAACAGAATCCAACCGTCAGTCGTTCTTGTTTCACTCGGATGATCTACATCCAAAAAGAGCCGAGAGGAAGAAAAGGGTACATCAAGTTGACAAAAACTTGAACCTCGACCACAACCAAAAAAAAAAAAAAAAAAAAAGAAACCGAAAAATAAATTCTAGATACATCTGATATATGCATATTTTTAGAGACTTTGCTTGCCGCGAGTCTCAATCGGAAGCAAAACCATGGCGACAAAAGCCGCCAACATCAGACCACCAGAGGCATAAATCGGGGCATTAGGGTTCGATGTTGAAGCGTAAATAGCGACAATGGGGGCCATGACACCGCACAGCCGATTGAAGAAGCTGGAGACGCCGGTACCGGTACCACGGTTCGGCGCGGGGAAGACTTCCGGAGTGTATGCGTAAAGCACGCCGTACATGATGTTCTGGAAAAACGCTTCGAGGGAGCTGCAAGTCAACTGAGCGTTGGGGTTTTCGGAAATAGTAAAGCAGAACAGAATGACGGCGGTGATCAGAGTGGCGATGGCCATGGTTCCCTTTCGGCCAATGTATTTCAGGTTCACGGTGTAGCAGCCCAGGATCGATCCAGGAACACCGACAATCGAGGTGATGGCGTAGTTGCGGTAGGTGATGTTGGCTGGTGTCTCACCCCCAGAGCCAGAGTGGGCCAAGTACTGTGGCAGGAAAGCGTTGAACAGGGGGTAACCCATACCGATAGTAGCCCAGCAGAACCACAAAAGTGCAGTAGTAAGACCAAGCTTCTTGTCAGCGAAAAGAGGTCCAATGCGTTCGGCAGAGAATTTTGAAAGCGTGCGCTTGATGATTTCAGCCGTGGTCAGTTTCGGCTTTCCGACCTGGTCTGGGTGTCCGCCGATCTCGTTGAGCACGTCAACGGTGAGCCAGGTGTGCGTCTTGTTCTTGAATGCAATGGCATGGACAGTTCGGACAGCTTCCTCTTGACGGCCGCGAGAGAGCAGAAACTTGGGCGATTCGTACAGATGGAACAAAAAGAAACGGCAAGCCCACATCAACAATGTCAGCGCACCCATCGTGATGCTCAGGTAGCGCCAGCCCATGTTGTCCGCCTTGCGGCAGCAGTCTTCACCAGCGGCAACGGCAGAGCAGGCAGATAGGCCAGGAGCACAGCTGTAATTGGGAATGAAGCCCCAGGCGATCAAACTAATCGGACATTAACATGTTTTCTTCTCGTCTTTCAACCCATGGTAAAACGTACCTGGCAACCAATTGACCCATCGGCCACCAGACACTCAACAGAGTGAGCATGTTGCTGGAAGCCGTAGGAAGAAACTCCAAGAACAGCGCGCCGTCCACAGGAAGATTACCTCCCACACCCAGACCCAAACTAGCAGACAGACCACAGACGCCGATCCAGGTCGGAGCTGCACCAACGCAGATACCAAATACACCGCAAATCAGCAGGGTCAAATTGAATGCAAGTCGTCGTCCCACGATGTCCGAAGCAATACCCCACATGGATGCACCGATACACAACCCGATAAACAGAGATGCAGTGGTGAAACGCACGTGGGTCGAGGAAACACCGAATTCCTGGGAGACCTGGGTCAAGATCAAGGCGATACCCTAGAGCAAGTTAGACAATGCAATTGAAAGGCTCTCATGTGGCACAGTACCTGCAGCCAAAGGCTAGGACACAAAGTCAGTTGTTAGATCAACATATCATGAAAGAGAAAAACGTACTTGTCAGCGAACCAGCCAAATCCACAAAGAATGAAGAGCTGCCATTGATAACGGCCCATTCCAATATCTTGAAGGGCCAAGTTGATCACCGTGGCTTTCCCTAGAGACAAAATCAGACCTGCTTCTTGCACGGAGACAGAGACAAAAGCGCCAAAACTACGATAGGGCGCGACAGGGCAGTTGGACGCAGAGGGCATGTTGCTTGCGGGAGATTTCTTCGTAACAGCTACGGGAGACATAAAAGATAAGACATACGGTCATAGGTACTGTCGTGGCCTGACACGGACATCTCAGTCTCGACCTCGGCGCGAATGGACTCGATACTTTGGTGACTAAACTCGGGGTTGGACGCAGCGCCAACTTCTTCGGATCCAATGCGGTCGAGCTTGTTGATCTCCTCGTCCTTTGGCTCGTTGGGAGTGCCATTGTCTTTGGTAATGGCATCCTTTTCCGAAGGAGATTCCTCCGCAGGCGATACGTTGCGAGTCGCTTGGGACAGGGGGACCACGACGCCGAGAAACTCGGCGCGGTCGTTGCGCGTAAAGGGGTTGGTCCAGAAAGGCATGGTGAACGAGATGGCGCAGACGCAATCGCTTACGGGTCGCTTGGGCAATTTCAAAATCGGTAGTCGACGCGGTCGGTTGGTATACGGGTCAAATCAAGTTGCAATGGCAAGTAGTCGAATCCGGACCATACGCAGCTATCTTTTTCTTTGTGTTTGTCCTGTTGATTGTTTGTAGTCGCAGTTGCTCTATACCGGTATAACTAAGAACAGAAAGTCCGACGAAGTGTCGATATTGATAACTGGACTGGTGATATGCACAGCGTCCGCAATGTCAGAGGAGAGAGCCCGCCAACACGGAAGACCTAGAGAGGAAGAGAGAGTGTGTGAGTGAGTGAGAGAGAGGTTGGCGGAGTTGAGGTCGGAGAGGTGTGGTGTGTGTGGGCTGAGGAAGGAGCGTGGGTGCATGTGTGTATATATACCGTATCGAGCAGTATACACACGATCCTATCAGCGACAGCGTTTTCTTTTTTCACGCCTTTTTTTCTCTTTATTTCTGTATTGTAATTATTTTTCCAGAAACACGGGCGGAAATGATCGGGACCTCCGCTCCAGCCCAATCCAACACGAGTCCTGCAAGTGAAGCCCACTTGCGATAGGGCAGAAGCGTCGGTGGAGCACAACAAGCCTTCAAGGAATTGGCCGAGTTGGGGTACAGCATGCAAGCGACCGTGGGTCAGTCGAAGCTGAGCGTTTTTGCCGCTGAATTAGGTAAAGAAAATGCCTATCGCAGCGTGGAGAGCTGGTGTATCACTCGCTGTATTGAAGCACGTATTCGCTGTTTTTTTCGTACGGCTGTAATACGGCCGGGAAGGGCTAGCGTGGGTGATCACACAATTGCATACATGTTTGCTTGCCGAGGAGTAAGAGTTCCGTGCGGAATACTGCAATTTTATTTATACAAATGGTTGAGTACTTCTAACACGATAATAATGTTCTTCCCCAGCGAAATTCGAAAGAATCCCTGACTCTCTTGTATAGAGCACGTCGTACCATGCAAGTACGTAGCACGATCGCACGAACCATGCGATCGACAGTGTCCCGCTAGAGTGATCCTTCCAGACGAGTTATCGAATGACTACCAGAAAAGAGTTACATATCAACGTCTGAGCGGATGTAATTAGTGCTCACTGCTTAGTCCATATACCAAGACTATTTATGACTCGGATTTAGTTTTGGTTTTGGTATTGCATTGAGATGCGCAAAAAATTAGGTTGGCTGGATTCGGTTAGCGCCAGTACCGGCAGTAATTCCGCGCCGACCGAATTACTGAAATGAAAATACATACAGTGGGCACTCGATGTCGTGCTCTTAAGATTTGTATACGTATACTCACAATAGCTTTCTACTGGACCGGATGTTTGTCTCAGTTTAAACTATACAATGCTACAAAAACATCCAAGGCAAGGATCAGTAGCATTAGTTTATCCCTGCAATCCCGCACATCATACTGCTCTCTGTATTATTGATCCAAACGGAAAAAAAGAAAAGAAAAGCGGCACAGAAGCAAGTTTAACCAACAGGTTTAGCAGAAGGTTTCGCCCCACGGCCTGCGCAGTGACAGTGCCACCTTTTCACGCCAGTCATGCGGCTCAGAAGCTCAGCTTGCTTGCAAGTTGCAAGGAGGAGCGCGAGTTCGCTTCAGTACAATATACTACAACGCCACATGCAAGACCATATGAAAGGCATAGATCCATCGATCCATCGATCCATGTTGCGTGACTTTACTTTGGCATTTCCATCCAAAAGAATGGACCATTGGCCGGAAATCGGCTGCAGGACTCAGCACAATCATTATGTAATTTTTCATCTCTTTTTTCTTTACTTACACATTAATTACATGGTAAAGAGTATGGATACCGGCCGGAGTGGGGCGGGCTAATGCCAAGGCCCGCCGGGTGGCTTGGCTTAGACTCTAGACTTAGCACCAAATTTTCCAGGCCACGCCGAGGCAAGCCGACTCTTCCTGTCCAGTGTCGTGCAGCTGGGACGCCACCGCGGTCATTGTACATATAAGTTTTTATCTTGTTTCGATCGTCGATCATAGGACGACGTTCTATACACTATTAACATCAAACCTACAGAGTTGTAAGTCTGTAAGGGAAAGTGATCATGCGACACCTGCAACTATTCAGTTCACAATTCGACAGCCTGCCAAATTATTGACAACAATTTGCGAAGAACAGCTGCATGATGTCATTGCCCCCATGCCCCCATGATCCAGTACCAGTGGGATCGCCTAGGTACGCACGTACTTAGTAACTTGGAAGTTAGCCGATGCCACCCTGAATCGGCACCGGCCGAAGAGGCTTAACCGCCCCTGGCTCCCTGCGCGATGGTGGCGCTTGTAACTTTACATTACTGTATACGTACTGATCTTGCGCGACTGTTTTTTGCAAAGGCTGAGAAGGCTGAGATAATGGTGGCAGCTGTGGCAAGTTGCAAATTTAATAAACGTGTGGCGTAGCTTCTTGGTGCCGAATTGGGAAGAAGTTACCCAATCCGGAAATCCGAGCCGATTACGGCTGCGTGGACCGATTAGGAAATATTCACTGAGACTGTACTGAATATCATTGTCAATAAAGAAGCTCTGTCGAGTAACCCTACTTGATTGATGTGAGTAATTGTTTTGGGTAGATGCAAAAGTCACCTAATATAATAGTCATAGAATGATATCAATATTAAGACAATACAACTAAAAGAAACCAACCCATATCTGATACAATTCTACTGATCACGGCTTGTCCCTGGCGATCCCCTCCTTGTACCGCGCCAACGCCCGGTCCCTACTCTCCGCATGCTTGAGAATCGGCTTCGGATACCCAGCCTTCTGCGCCACAGCTCCGGCTCCCCTGCCATACGGATCATGAATCGCTTTCTTGTCCTTGATCCCTCTGAGCTCCGGCACCCACTTCCTTATAAAATCTCCCTCTGGATCAAACTTTTCACTTTGCAACAATGGGTTAAACACGCGGAAATACGGCTGCGGGTCTACCCCCGTACTCGACCCAAACCCCCATCCGCCATGGTTCGAGGCAAAATCGCCATCAATCAACTGCTCCATAAAGTACCGTTCGCCGCGGCGCCAGTCGATCATTAGATCCTTGGACAAAAAGGAGGCGACGATCATGCGGTTGCGGTTGTGCAGCCAGGCGTCGTGTTTGATTTGGCGCATGGCGGCGTCGACGATGGGGAAGCCTGTTTTGCCTGCAGTCCAGAGGTTGAACAGTTCCGTGTCGTATTCCCAGTTGATGTCGGTGTATTCTGGTTTGAAGCATTTGTTCATGCTTGGACTGTTAGTATATACACGTCAAAGAAAAAACAAGAGAAAAAAAAAAAAAACTTAGTGGTCTCACCAGATAAATGGCCAGTGGACCAGCACGTGTCGGTAGAAATCGCGCCAGGCCACCTCACTAATCCACGTTTTCAGCCCAGCATTCTTTCCATCAAGATAACCCCCATTGGCGTCCTTGGCCTTGACCACAGCGGCTCTGGCACTCAGCACGCCAGCTGCAAAATACGGACTGAGAGCCGACGTGTGCTGGCCGTCCACCATGCTCCGCATCTTTCCATAGTCGCTGGCTTTCTTTTTCAGAAAACTGTCCAATCGGCTCGTTGCCTCTTTTTCACCAGCGGGATACATCTCGCTGAATCGCTGCTTCTCTTCATTTCCTAAACGCTTGTTCTCTGGTGCTTCGGGAACCTCGCTGTTGAAGAGATCTTTGAAATGCGTGCGCGCTTTGCCGGCGTTTTTGCCAGGTGCATCCACCACGTCCAGAGTCTTTGGATGGCCATGGAGATACGTCATCCATGACTTATACCACGGAGTGTAGACTGCATACTGTTTACCCTGCTGGCTTTCCAGCGCTCCCGGCGTGACGACGCAAGTATCGTGAACAGCCTCAAAGGCAATGCCCTTGTCGCTGCATAGCTTGACCAGCTTGGCCTCGCGTCTCAGCTCGTCTACTTCATACTCGATATTGGCAAACAACTTGCTAGCACCCCACTGCTCGCACAGCTCTGCGACTCTTCCCGGTACATTGCGCCGTAGGTCCTGCGTTTCCATGTACAACGGAATATCCAACTCTGCAAGCCTCTTTTTCAAGTCCTCCAAATTCCGCAACACAAAATCAACACGCGCGGGACTGCGCAAATGTGCCGTCAGATCCTGAGGTGACAGGATATACAGACAGATCAGGGGGATATCATGTTTTTTTGCCGTGTCATACGCCATCTTCAACGCCCGATTATCATGCAGTCTCAAATCCATCTTGAACCAATGCACAACTGCGTTTTTCGCACTAATTGCTTTCCTAGTCTGTTCGGTTTCTTCGTAGGCCTTGTTGAGCGTGTCAATCGGACGCTCCAATGTGCCGTTGATGTATGCCTCGCAGCGCGCATTGCTCATCTCCGGAGGATAGAACTCGCGGAGCACGATGCCAAAGTCTTCGGATTGTTGTGCGGCATGGTGCGGTGCGTTGATATCGTTTGATTGTGTGTTTTTTGGCTGCTGCTGTTGCGAGCTTCGTTTGCCTGAAGACGAGGCTTCGGCGACAGACGAGTCTGGGGACTTGCGTTTGCGAGAAGGCATCTTGGAGGCTGTTTTGGTGGAGTATGCGATATTTACTGGCAATTGGGTCAATGGCAGGCGTGATCGTAGATATCGCAATGGAACGATCATCCCTGATGTAAATTTAAAAAAAAGGCAAAGGTATATTTTCAAATGATCAAGGGGAAAAAGAAACATTTCAAGGTCGTCCGGGCGGAGTGATGTCATTGGGTATGCGGCCGATCCGCGCGGCTTCGACTGGTCGCGCGCTGTGCTCGATCGATCGCCAGATCGCCCAGATCGCGCTCGGGATCGGGCCTAGATTTTATGTTTAATGGAATGGCTATATTGTTTTGTGCTTGGAAAATGTGTGGTATATCAGTTGATGTTCAGCGTCGTTAAATTTGTTTTGTATAGTTTGATCATACATTCGAAATACAGATAGATATACATGTATACATGTACCAGTCAGTTGCTATTATACTTAATCATCAACCGATCAATACATCAACGTATTCAAATGTTTCACATTATGCATAAAACATATTGAAATAATAAACAACATGTTGTTCAAGTATCACCGCCGCCCCCTTCTACTCACAGCCATCCTCCCTCTAACCGCCATACTGCCATACTCCGTCTGCACCGCCCTCCTGCGAATCTCCCTCTCCGTATCCAGCCCTAGAGCACTACCACCAGCGGCAGTAGAACCCCTAGAAGTGGTACATGTAGCTTCCTGCTCCTCCTCTTCTCTTTTTCTTTGGCTCTCCCTCTCCCTGATCCTCGCCAAAACATCCGGCTCCAGAAACGGCTGCGGTGCCTGCGACGAGTCGAATTCTATGCAAACAACCTCGTCCTCTTCTCTTCTTTCTGAGTCGCGGCCATCGTCGCGCTCTTCTCCTTTTTCTGTTTTTGGTTTGTCTGCTTTTGGTTCATCGCCGATAGATGAGAAAACAGGACGTCGGAATTGGATGCCTGCGGGCACGGCGCTCGGGTTGAGGGTGGTGTGCTTGTTGTGCAGGGAGGGGATAGGTAATAAAGGGCGTTTGTGTGGGATAAGAAGGGTTCGTTTAGGTGGGGTAGAGGTAGAGGTTGTCATTTTTTTTTTCTGGTAGTTGTGTACATGTATAAGAGTGAAGTAAGTGATATTGGAGATGATTGAGAAGATAAGATTCCCCACATTGACTGAGCCTCAACACTACATAGTACATACGTACGTACCTGCGTACCGCTCGTAATATTAATCTACTACGTACTTAGCAATTACTAAACTCACAAAAAGTTCATTTGAACACTCATTCATATCCAGTGCAACCAGCCAACAAATAATACAATGCATAAACTAAATACAAGCGTGATCTCGTTAAAAAAAAATGTGGGTATTCCAATAACGCCGGCTCAAGTCCTTGCCCAAGACAAGGTCACAAGAGACACACAAGACAAATAACAATAATCTAGCCTCCACTTCAACATTCCTACTCCGACACTTGATTTTTTTTTTATCACGTCTAGGCCAAACCTTGCGTCTCCATACCTTGCACTGGGTACGAGTATGGAAAGTCGACGATTCCGTCGAGTAGCCAGTTCAATGGGTCGAATACTTCGTAGTTGGATTCCATGAAGCCGGAGCTGGGGATACTGCCGGCAGCGCTGGTTGTGGATGTCATGCCTAGACCCTGAGGTAATGGTGCTGCGGGCGCCAGGCTGGGATCCCCGCCTACTCCGGGGGTAGACGACTTGTTGCGGCCGGCCACGATCGACGGCGTAGTGGATTCGCCATTGGAGTCTGGGTCTGTGGGATGTTTAAGGGAAGCTGAAAGAAAGGTCAGTATATGAGCAAGCAAAAGATAAAAGAAAATGCACACCCTCAATGCTACGCCCCTTGGCCAAGGCGTCCTCTCGCCACCGCCATACCGAGTCGTACACAAGAGACATGCCCATACGGCACCTCACTTTGAGCTGCAGCGAGTCGTCAATCTCAGCAGAAGCCGACGCCGGCCGTGGAGTTGGCGCGCCCCCTTGCCTCCACATTTGCGCGAGAACTTCGACCAGCCGCTCAGGCAGATCGTTGCTCGAGACGGAAATCGCTCGGATCGCCCAGATAGTCTTGTTGAACAGGCTTTTGGTGTACTCCATGTCAATGTGTGCAGAGAAAAAGCTCTTGCAGAGCTTCATCAAAGTGAATCCACCCGCGAGCATCATTTGGAAAAAGTAATACGGGGTGTACGGAAGTACGGGGCCCACGTTTGTTTCTAAATTCAACGCAGATTCTAAAAATGAGCATGCAGCTGAGTGTAAGGACAGAAGACGCTCGCGATAGTCTTTTGAGTATGGGTCGTCGAAAAAGGCACAAAGACGCAGATGGAGGTTTGCAGCCCGCAAGTAGAGGTTGGTTATGACTGGACCATAAAATTAGATCATTGACTCTCTCCAGAACTAAGCGTGCTTACCATCGTTATCTGACTGCAACTGATTTTCCAAATCGTCAAAATCTCTCGCCAGAAACGATATCAGGGAAGACCGCTCCCTATCCTCGGCAAGGCCGACCGGGTCTCTCCGATTATTGTACAGCGTATTCGTAACCTTGTCGCAAAACTCTTCAACACGGAGTCTTGCTTTGATGTCCTGGGGAAGTTGGAAATTCACATCGACGCTCTCGCTCGAACACAGTGTCCAATCGTACAGCGTCGAAGGGGGTTGTCCATAACCGGTTGCCACCCTGGCCAGTCAGTGATAAGCTTTATAGATGTAATCATCATAGATGTAAAGGGGGAAATACCTCTGTGCCACAATATTACACACCGCCCATGTGCGAACCTTGTCCCGCAATTCAGTTTCCATCAGCTCCACTCGGAACTTGGAAAAGTCCTGTGTGTGAGAGGGCCGATGAAGGCCGAGTTGCATGGCCACGTGAATCATCATTCCGCACAGCATGAATGTTGGATCAGTCGACGTGCTGCTTGTCGGAAAAGGCCACGCGCAAAGCAGACAGAGGGCTTTCACTGCATGGAAACTTTGCGGAATGTCTGCCAGAGTACTCCAAACCAGCCGAGTCACCGGGCCGGCCAATGAAGTCATCAGGTGCACATCAGTTTGATATCGGCGAGCCCCTACGCTGATGATCATCCAAAAAAGCAGCGGAGAAGCTGCGTAGTATTCATCTGGTGTAGTTTCGCGGTCAAGGAACGGCAGAAAAGGGTGATAGAACGTGAAAAATCTACGCACTAGTCAGCTAAACCGATAAATGATCTGTAACAAACAACTCACAGGTTGAAAAGCTCATTTATTCTATCCGTCGCAACCATGACATCCTCGATTCGCTTGAACTGATGACTGCCGTTTCTCAGATAGTTGTTGGTCCCGTCAAAGCCGGACCGCAAGTCAAGCAGAGACGCAACGGCCTCGTGCGAGCCTATGTACTGGTCTGTCGATATGCCGGTGGGAGTCTGGTACATGGTAGGATTGCTCATTGGCGTCGACATGGCAGAAGCATCTTGTTTGCCCGGAGTGACCTGGGACTTTAAAGAAGCATTCGTGGCGTTCACGTTGGCAATCTGCCGCCTGAGCTCGACAATCTCTCTTTCCATCTCGGCGTTGCGGCTCCTCTTGCCGACACGCTTGAAATTGGACTCTATCTTGCAGTCGAGCTTGAGACGGCGACAACGTGAGCAGGTGGTGAAGGGGTCCTGTACCACGTCGCATCGCAGCTGTGTGAAGACTGTCTTAGCGTTATCTATAAAAACAAAGGCAAGTATACTGTTGAAACACTCACCTTCTGTTGGCGACATTCATTACAGGCGCGCTTGACCGGCTGGCGTTTCTTCTCCTCGGCGTCGTCGTCGTCGTTGATGCTCCCGGGCGAGCTGTCAAAGCCGGCGCCGACGACATTGCGCTTCCTGCCCGAGACACCAACAGCAGCAGCACCAGGCGTCAGCGCCAGCGCGTGAGCAGACGATCGGATCGGGCTCGTCGCAGGCGTCGCATTATTATTGTGAGAATCAGACGCATTCTGACCACCCCCGAGGGCGCCTCCCCCTCCGATGCCGCTCGTCAACCCGTGCGCCGCCACCGTGGTTGGCCCGCAGGCTGTGTGCAACCGTTTCTCTTGAGAGCTAGCGATCAAACGGAGAAAAGTCCCCTTGCGTCCGATTTCGCGGGGGGAAGCAGAACGAGCTCTAGCAGATGACAGCCACGTGCCTTGCTCCTGGCGCAAGAACCCTGGGCGAAACGTTCGTCTGGAAGTGTCGAGGATTCTTGTCGTGGCAGCAAGACTCGAGAGCCTCTGAGTCAGCGCCCGCCGAGGGGCCGTTTCCGATTTCGGCAGAGTCACCTGACTGCACGTGATATCAGCCACGTGATCTGTCACTATGTATACTGTGTACTTATACTGTGTAATGTGGTGTATACTGTACACGTCACGCTTTAATGCTACTATTGTTACTGGTCAGGTGCGAATATTATTATTGAATAACGATTACTGATCATATCTCCTGAGCATAGCCTCAGAGCCTCACCCCAGTCCCGACCTGTTGCGATCCGAAGACCGCAACTAGAATAAACCTTCAGTAGCCGACTGTAACCGGGAGGCTCAAAGGAGAAAAATCGAAGAAAAGATATATGTAGTGTAGTATGATTTCACTATCCAACATGCAGTATACTGTATACTGTAAATAAACGAGAGCTGAGCAGCTGACATCACCGCCCACGGGCAACTCTAACACAGCCGCCGCTAGGGGCGCGCTCACAGCTAATCACAACTCTGTTGTAAGCGAGCAGTTTGGCAATGCAACTACTAATTACTCCGTGCTTAGTATTAGTAGTAATAGCAAAGCGGGCGATCGGGGCCGAGCAAAGACATCAAAGCCTCAAAGCGTAAAAAGTTAGATCGAATCGGAGTCTTTGGGCAGACCACCTGGCCCCCTTTCGTGCTGCAGATCTAATCAAGCATTCTGTCATTGCCTCCACTATACAGCGCGAATTGTTTTTGATAGTTAAATACTCCGTGAATGCTGGCCACAGCACTGCCTCCTATTCGGGCGTGTAGAGGGTCCTGGAATCCTGGGGGAGCGGCCTCCACTATACAAATCGGGCAATCCATACCTCGGCTGTGCCCACTTCTGTCCCTCCAATGATATCAGTTTATCAAGCGACTGTCTCGTATACTCCAATATATAAAGGGCTTCCCCCGCTCTCAAAATACTCCACAGCTCCCAGATAACTTCTAGAACACTTCCAAATTTGATCAATGATTGCAAAATGCCCTCGATGAAATCATCGGACGTGCCGCCAGAAAAGGCACCCAAACAACAAAAACCAATATCAGACAAGTCGTTGCCACCACCACCGCCAGCATACGACGAGGACCCAAACGGACTCCCTCCACTGCCTGCTCTAGTCGACTTCAAAAATGCAGGCCCGGCCACCAACAGCACGGTCACCAATACCCAGTGTATCGCGCACCTGAAGCTGCTGTCTGTCTTTGCCGACCTGCGCGTCGCTATTTCTAGCGAGGACAAGCTGTTCGGAATCGATGATTCACAGGCCGACCACTTTGTAGATGAAAATACCAAGAATCAGGCTCTCGCCCGCATTAGAGAAAAGCGATGGGCCGTCTATACTACGCGAGCCGTGGATCGCTATGCGGACTGGTGGCATACCTGCGTGTCGACGACGGGGAAGGCCCCGTCTATCAATGACCTTGCATACTCGGACTATAAACTCATCACTCAGCAGTCTACGCCTGTGAAATGGTCTTCAATGAATCTCCCTCCCTTGGGTGAGTAATGACACACAATTCAATAATGATCTATTTACTGATACTTGACCCAGATGTCCTCATGGTGTGGCATGCTCACATGCTCAACCCCCGGGCCTATCTCGAGGACTGCATCCGAGGAGGGAAGATGGGGTTCTGGGCAACTGGCCTGCCCTGGGAATTAATCAACCAAGCCATTGATGACAAGACCCTCAACTACGATCCTGGCGAGGAGGCCAAGGACCAGTTTCAAAAGAAAAGCCGCCATCCTTGGGACAACTTGGACGAGCCACCGGAGCGGGCTTTTAGCTGCCTGCAATGCCATGGCGAAGTCACAGCTCCCTGGACTCGAGGCAAACTAGGGTCCGATGTGTCAACAGCCTTTGAGGAGGGCACGGGGTATGCAGACAAGAATTTTGAGGCTCGGTGCTCAAACTGCAACAACAAACTTGACCATCAAGCTTTGCGGGTTGCCCGATTCCACAAAGATGCAAAAGCCACGCATAGCGAGGGTCATCCAATGCCGGGAACCTATCTCAACTTCCACGGCCTCCCACATGACGTTGACTTTTTTTCTCTCCCGAACAAGATGATCCAGGCTGCACAATGGGAAATCGTCTGGGCCACCAACCCATCAGGACCGAATCGTGATATGACAGCGGTCAAGGGCCTTGTAGAGGCTGCCATGAAGAGTACGCAAGTAATGCTAGTGGCAAATGGACTACGAGCCACACGTCTGCGCAAAGACCAGCGAATTGCTATCCGAAGAATGATGTCGCACTACTGGGACAACAGCTCCATCTTTGGCCTGGATCTCGTTGGCGCTGTGATCCGCCAGGGAACCTTTGTGCAGAAAATGGATGACCTGGATTGGATCCATTCGCCGGCTCTACAGTCCACAATGACCCGACTGATCAAAAAATACGGCATTTTCTTCGACATCATGGCCAGGAACCGTGACAAAATGGCAGTGCCGACACTTGATGTAGATCTTGCCTGGCACACCCACCAGCTATCTCCATCCCGGTACTTTGAGTATTCCGTCTACCAGACAGGCACTCACGGAATCGAAATCTTCATCGACCACGACGACAAAGTCGACGAAGGCAAGCTCTCCGACGCATTCAAATGGACCAGCAAACAATACCACAGCGCCACGCGCGGCGAACTCTACAGCGAATGCACCTGCTGGTACTGCGAAGCCACGCGCGAAATGTCGCATTCGATTCTCTCGCCTTCGTCGCGACGAGCCCGCAACAACGCCGAACAGCTCCACGACGACCCAAACATCTCTTCAAACCCAAACAACAGCCCACACATCTCCGCCCACAACGCCGTGCGCGTGCAAGACGCGCCGTCGAGTTATCGGAAATCCACAGCGATGCAGGAAATGCGTCTGCGCAATTTGCGCGCGAAATGGGAGCGGCGAGAGCAGAACCGTCGTAAGAGATCTAATTCTGCCAATAATAATAACTCGGCGGATGTGTACTATCCGATGGTATGGGGATACCCCTACGTGATTCCGTTTTATGCGCCGTATATGTGTGATCCGGCAATCAATGCTGGTGCGTACCCGTGCAACCCGGCGTGTATGAGTGTTGGTACGGGGACGTATGGTAGCTGTGCGGCTGGTTCTTGTGGTGGTGGTGTTGCAGCTGGTGCGTGTGGAGGAGGTGGAAGTTGTGCTGGGGGAGGAGGTGGTGGAGGATGCGGAGGCGGAGGTGGTGGTGGAGGAGGAGGTTGTGGAGGAGGTGGCGGCGGCGGTGGTGGTTGCGGTGGTGGTGGCGGTGGTTGATGACTTTGTTTATAGATGTTGTTTCCAAATGTTATTGCTGTATTGTTCAAAGTTGCTGTTTGATGTTTCAATGTCGGTTCATAGAGACGAATTTGCAACAACATTTCAAGGTTATCAGAGGCTATAACAAGAATATTCTAGTTTCTCTAATAAGCACCATGGGGTTCAATGCTGTTCGCTTTGTTGTTGCTCCACCAGTGGAACATGAAACATTGAAAAAAACACATATATAAGCGAATGACAAAATAGGTATACCCAATAAACTCCCCAAAAAAATAACCATGTATTCAAAATCGTCAAGCGAGCGAATAACCCAATGAACAGTATATATCGTCGGCACAACAAAAAAAAGCGAACAAGGGTATATAAGTATTTACATGGAGACTATCAAAGGTTACTTCACCTCGATAGCGAATGGCATAAGAGGAAAAAAATAAATCACATAACGATGCATTTTGCGTTTTTGGTCTTGCTTCGACTCCTCTCGTCGATAGTGTTCTGGTTCCACTCGGCAATTCGTATTCGCCATGCATCTGTTTCTGCAACATTGGGGTGTTGCCACTCTGGAGTAGAATTTTCCGGCACTTGCACCTGTTGAAACCGTGATTGTGGCTGCTGGTTGGGCGTGCCTGGGCTTTGGCTTTGCAATGCGGTACGCAAAGCAGCCTCTGTGAGCCTTGCCGGAGGCTGAACTGTCTCAGACCTGGAGCGAGTGCGTGACACGCCAGCTTGTTCGCCAGGGCGCGATGAATTGCTGTATATCGTGGACATTCGCTGCAGTGCTGCCGAGCGTCCGAAAGCGAGGTTCGGTGATGAGCGAGAGAACATTATATTTCGGGCAATAGACCCGCTTCTTTCTAATTGAGGATCAGGAGATGACGGTTTGTTGTTCTTTCGAAAGCTTCCGGCAAACAATCTACTCGCCCGAGAAGGCCCCCTTTGGACACCCGCAGTTGGAGTCCCCGCAGACGATGTTATTGGCCTGTTTGATTCTTGAACGGGGCCTGGAGACTGTTGGGAGATTGACAAAGTCCGAATTTCACTTTCTGGCCCGGGTACTGGAGGAACTGGGTGATTCAAGCGCGCCTGAAGCGCCATTCCAGACAGAGAAAGACGCCCTCGTGGGGTTGGGCGAGTTTCGCGTTGTGAGGTTTGTTGTGAGTTTGGAGACGTGGATGGGAATATATGAGGTACTGAGGACTGCCGGAAACTCAGCCGGCGTCTGCTTGTCTCGCCATTCGTTGTTGGTCTCCGAATACTCCAGCGTCGTGAAATGAAATTCGAGCTCGCTCGTTCGACTTGACTGCCTTGGTTGGTTTGCACTCTTCGTACTTGTTGGGGGACCTCCTCCATAACCCCACCTGGAGGCGCTGTCATTGTAGAGAGAAGTAGTTGTCTGAGATGCTCGGGAAGCGGCTCATCGGGATTTCGAGAATATGGTGGTGGTGGAGGGACCCAGTTGTCTGCATCGCTCTCATGTGGAATTTGCAAGACCGGAACAGCAGGACGACGATCCTGTTCTCTGAGTCGATGTTGAGCTCTCCTATTGCTTGCCGCTGCTGTAGCTGCTCGTCGTATAGTATCTCCTGAGCGGGGTGCAGTATTGCTGTACGGTCCCTCAAGAAATAATGTGACATCGCCGATTTCACCTTCTGATGCTGGTGGTCTCACCTGCGAGCGGCTGCCACGGTGGCTACTGTTGCTATTGTTATGTTTGTGAGAATTGCTGGATGCTGGAAAAGATTGCCGAGAAGCAGCCGATCGTTCGGCCATGTTCGGCCTCGGTGTGCCAACTGGGCCGCGGTGCATTCGCGTTCTTCTCCTTTCAAGCTCAACTTCCTGTTCAAGGTTTGCATTTTGCTCTCTGAGAAGAAGAGGTTCTGCCTCTCCAAGTTCTATCGTCAACTCTGCAGTGTCGCCATCTTTTGTTGATGGTTCGAAATCGAATATAGATACCCTTCCTCCATCCACTGGTATGGATTCATCTCCGAGGGATGCTGACGTTACACCTCCTGGAGCGACTACAACCAGTCTATGGCGAGCTGAATTAACACTGTCCGAGTTTTGTCGCTGTGTAACCCAGTGGGCTGCTGTGAGACCTGGGATATCGGCAATTTTGTGCCCTTGAACCATTAAAGATGGTTGATTGAGGGTCCGCTTTAGCCGTCTTGCGACAGTGTCATCATCCTGGGTGCTCGGTGATGTATGCGGGGAATGCCTAAATATTCTCGTGCCGTTGACCCCTAGTGTTCCATTTTCTTCTAATGGCAGCACATTCATATCATCAGGTATCCCATAAAGCCATAGTCCACCTCCGCGGAAAGCCAAAGCCACGAGCTCGCCATTCGGATCTACAGCCGGACTGAGGGACGGTGAATATTCTTGCAGTCCTCCTGCTGACGCTGGCCCGGGAAAGTATATTGCCCCTGTCCTAGAGTCACTCGCTCGGACTGCTCGGAACGCATGTGAAGTGTTATCAAACCCAATGATCCAGTTATCGTCACCTCCAACGTGGCTCGGAAACATCGTCACGTGGCCATATCCAGATACCAAATCAGGAAACAGAATTTGTGTTGTCCATATTTGAGTCTGATAATCGCTAACGTCCACCATCGAGTCTGAAGGAAACGGGGCGGTGATTGTAACAAACCCCTTTCCAGGATTATCGAGCGACGACCCAAGCAAGAACGCTCCATCCGAAGAGAATGCCAGTTCATCAACTTTTCCGCATCGAACAGCTCTTCTTTGGGTAGAAAGAACATTTTCTCCCAAAGCATATACCTCTATACTTCCATCATAGGCGATGCCAAGCACGTTTCCATTTGGTGCAAGAGCGAGAGAGCGGGGCACGTCATTCAATGACAAAACCTGAACATGTTTTGCCTCGCCATGTGAAAGGTGGTATATGTTCACCTGGTGACGGTTTGAAACAACAGCAAGAACACGACCATCATCAAGGATAGTGGCCGCCAAAGGCATGCGCGTAGTCTTCAGCTCATGCAACACTTTTATCTGGGGCGATACCAGGTCTAGAACACATATTCGTGAAGAGCTGAGACAAAGGAGGATGTGACCATTGGGAGAGAAAGAAAACTTTAGAGCCTCGCCAATCGGTAATGCTGTAGCGGATCCAACACAGCTTGATATCAAAGTCACATGCGTGGTACGGGGGCGCAAGAAAATATCGAATGCGTTGCGGCGTATTTCCCGAGCAAACATTCTTTTCAGCGTTTCGAGATTTTGAGGCTTGGTGATATTATCTATAATACTTGACGACACGGCGAAGAGGGGACAGCGAGATATATGGTGTGCGTAGAGTTCGGGACTATTTGACGCCTTTCTCCATTGTTGATTTAGGACGGTGAGTGAAGCAAACGCGTTGGGATCGACGGTGTATAGTATGCTATAGCATCCAAGCCCGTTAGCATGACATTTTAAAGGGAATTCCGAAGCTCGATCATATCAATTTGACGGTCCTGGAGGATACACACTTTTGTATGACGTCGATGGGCAACCGCTGGAAGGCGCCGCCTTCTCGCCCACCATCAACATTATCGACACCAGCATGAGAGCTATCTGTGATGGGAACTTCGTCGGGGTGGGCCGGCGTTTCTTGATCCATGATAACAAGCTGCAGGTGGCCTACATCTGCCGGCGGCCTAGCACTTGCTGATTCCAACACACAGGACCAGACAGCGTCTCACAGCCATTCATTGTGCCAAAGTCGATAGTTCCGGTTGCTCACAACATGTCCAGGACATTGGAGCGCCAGATAGGGAATCGGAATGTGTGAGGCGATCTGGGAATTCTGCTGCTCCTAACCCCAAACGCGCCAGTTTGCGTGCAACCTAGCGAGCACTACTAGCTAGCAAGTCAGGTAACCTGGTGCGGGGAGATCAAACGACGGGACGAATGCAGATTGGACGGAAACTCTAGTACAGAGCGACAGCAGGCACACACAAGGTCTGGGTCTGACAGCGAGCAGGTCATACCAGAAGTCGCAGCTTGGAGAAGCCAGGCTTGGCGAATTAGTCGCCTGCTTGTGCGGCGCGGGCGATATGAATACGGCGACGGCGTTGTATCTGCGCCTAAAAATAGCAGCAGCCCGCGCCTAGGCGGAAAGCGGACTAGTGCTGTGACCACAGGCCGGCCTAGCCGGATACGGAAGGATGTCCTTTTTGGCAGACGATCATTCGTCGGGCCTGTCTTTTCATGTGAGATCGGTTACTATTATTTTACACTACATTATTATTATAGACTGTTCCAGGGGTTAAACAATGAGATTGCTTCTATGACTGAGATACATAAGAACAACATGCAATGAGTATTGCGTATAGAGATTTTTAACTTTAAAGTAGATGCACTATTCACTATCCTCGAACCGTGTCAGACGTGTGCAACCAACAGATCTTCGTAGCTGCCTATAGCAGCGCTAATTATATCCTCTGTTTAATAATACGTACTAGTGTTATTGGCATTTGCAAGCTTTTTAGTACGTACTTAGTACTTACGTACAGGGATGTTCTCGACCGGATGATAAGGCAAGGATGACTAAGAGCTTAGTCATGCAACTGCCGTGCAGACCGCTCCCCGCAATTTTGCATGTCGAGATATCCGGAGACCGGTATCGCAGTTCTCCAACTCGAGCCTCCGTCTTAATTCCAGATGCCTGTGGTCGACGAGACCCAGTGAGGGCGTGTCGCGTGCACTACCTGTACCAATTGATTTTTGAATTGCCCACTATAATGGCTTGAATGTCGCGAAATTCCTCAACTAGCTCTGCTATCTTTCCTATCTCTTGCCCATCCCTCTTTTTTTTTCTCCCCTTCTTTCTTTACAACCAAGTGAAACAGTCCGGGATGCCTCCGACTGCCCCTACGTCAAAAGTGCATCCTGGGGTTGTTAATGCCGGGTCGCGTCCTTATCGATCTCACAAAGTCCGAGCGTGTGACCTGTGTCGCAAACGAAAATCTCGATGCACTGTCGACATCCCCGGTCAATCTTGCGTGTTATGTCGAGTCCAAGGAGCCGATTGCCACTATCAAGAAGACTTTCCAGAAGATTCTCAGCTTCTTGAAACAGATGGGAGACAATCCCCCTCGCGGACTTATGCGGGGAATAAGAGAAAGCGAGGGTCTCAATTGAATTCGCAGGATGCCGAGGATACTGCAGAGCCAGCGCCTGATACAGAGAATAGACCAACGTCATTTGGTATTCCGCGTGATGGAAATCGCACGCGCAAAACCAGTGAGGGTGGTCAGAATGAATCGGTACTCATCGTAGGCCCTGTCGCCGCGGACGATGCCCAGGTGATTGAGAAATTCCTGCCTTCTGAGCAGTCCAGCAAATCGGTAGAGCCGGCCAACAAACCGTATAATGTTTACTCAAGCGATCCGCGGAAGCCCATTTTATACACAAAAGTTTCGCGGCGAAGACAGGGCGTGCGCTTGGGATTTCCTCCAGGGGAAAATCAAAAGGAGATTCTTGAACAAATTTTGGGACCACACAAAGAAGAACTAGTAAGACTGTATGTTCTTTACAATTCCAACCAAACATTCAGTATGTCTGACACTTCATATCAGCTTTTTGGATCGGTTCAATGTCGCCTTTCCTGTCTTTGACGGCCATGCCTTCTGGGAAGCCTACATGTCAGGATCAGAGGAAGAACCAGCGACTACACTGTTATGTCATGTATATGCCATGTCTCTAGTCTACTGGAAACAAATGCCTAAACTGGCTCGTCACCCGAAGCCTGATGTCCGTTATGCGATTAACCTGACAGTTGCAGCGCTACACGAAGATTATTCCCAGCCTGGATTGTCAACAGTTAGCGCGGCATTGCTTGATCTTACTGGTCGACCTATTTTCTCCATGACTGGTAACGCAATCAGTTGCGGGCGTTTGGTCTCACTTGCGCATTGTCTGGGCCTTAACAGAGACCCCAGCCAATGGAAAATCCCACTTTCTGACAAGAAACAACGGATTCGGCTGTGGTGGGGCGTTGTTATACATGATCGCTGGGGAAGCTTTGGCCATGGTGTTCCCCCTCAGATTTCAAAGATTCAATACGATGTTCCCCTGCCTAGTGTGGAGGTTCTAGTGACTCAGCCGAGGGCTACATCCCAACACGTCCGCGCGGCACATTGCCATATCTCTCTCTGCCGCTTGACGGAGATTCTGGGAGAGCTACTTCCACTCGTGTATCAACTACAGACGAAGCCGAGTCGTGAAACGTCTAAGAAAATCCGACACATACGAACTGATCTCGATACGTGGGAGGATGCATTGCCAGAATGGTTACGCGCCCCTAAACACAATTCAGAGACTCCGGCTGGTGGAGTTAGCAGCTTGCATTTGGCATTCCTTGCCGTCAAGATGCTTGTTTGCCGGGTAGAATTACATGTGCGTTTTGTTTTTTGTTTTTTGTTTTTTGTTTTTTGTTTTTTGTTTTTTGTTTTTTGTCTGTGAACAACTTTTTAGGGATTATGCTCATAAAATTGTACAGGAGATAAACAACACCGAGAACGACCAGCCGGATGCGCGCCGATACTTCCAGACCGAACTTCGAAAGGCTGCTGAAGAGATTGTTCACTTCATGTCTTCATTACAGAGCGCAAATTTCAGAGAGTTCTGGTTACCATGTGCGTATAAAAGGGACCTCTCAGGCTAGCAGATAGCAGATGCTAACACCGTGTCTAGACAGCGCGTTTCATCTTACCTCGACAGCAACGCTGCTTGTTCGCTGCGCGTTGGAGACAACCGACCAAGAAGTTGCCAGATCATGCATGACCAACGTCGATAATTTGCGTTCGCTGTTGCGACGTGTGCGCGATGAAGAGGACTGGGATGTAGCGGACATGTGCCTTGATCATTGTGAACGTATCCTGAACAGGTATCCCGAAATCAGCACGATAACCAACATCAACCACCCACCGAACGGGCATCCGGAAGAGCAACCCCTTGGAGGTGGTTTGGACGAAACCTTATCCATGACGCCGGCTGCCATTATTCTGCCCGAGACGACGACTAATAACGATATCGTGGAGGATATGATGTCGATATCAGGAACGTTTGGGACGATGGATGGCTTCCCCTTTGATATGACCGGAATATGGGATGTCTCTGGGATTCAGGATGTGAATTTCACCTGAAGCTTCTGATAATATCTGAATGTTTATCCAGACCAGGCGACATTCCGCGGTCTGTCAATGTCCTTGCACTACATCGACTATCGGACCAAACATGGTACACCGTCATCATATTTCACCATGACGGCGGCAAATAGCTACCACGTGCAATATTACGACCACTCCCAGTCACAGATTGCTATCGTGTTCGCTTAAACCAACTTTAGCAAAACGGCGGACAACTTCCTGACGTGAACTGGTTCTTGTGACTCTCCCACCCGGAAGACAAGACCTCTCACTGTACGATACGACAGACGTCCATTTCCATTCACCAAGAATTGGTATTCTTTTCCTGTATATATTCAACATGTAATACGGCATTTTACATATTTCGCTTTGCTGTTAGTTTTTACAATTCAATAGACTGTCGACGACTTTATGGCTTTAGAATTTTTGCATTATTAGGTTTCTTGGAAAAGTTGACAAGTACCTCTTATCACTACTACTACTACTATTATTATTATTATTATTATTATTATTATTATTATTATTATTATTATTATTATTATTATTATTATTATTATTATTATTTTTAGCGATAACTTTAGCATAAATATTATAATAACGCAACACCTTACGTGGATTAATAGAACCTTCATGACTATTGCTTATAAATGTGATTACCCCGATACTACGAAGCTCACTTGTGCTGCCAATCCTCCGCGGATGCAGCGCAAGGCCCCGATACAAGCCAATCCCCGATATACAGACCACCCCTTGTACCCGGGTCTTACCAAGCCATTACGGTCTAGCCCTAGAATCACCGGATATGGCGAAGATTGGCGGGGCTGTTTTTCCCCAAAAGGGCAAGTCTTTAACCCTGAACAGTATAACCCTCGGATTAATTACAGCGGGGGCGTAAGCGAGGGAAGAATGAGTCATTTGCCGAAAAATACAGTACAAAATCTCACAGAGCAGCCCTTCTTTCCCGCGGAATTGACCTGCTTCCATTCGTCTCTGTTCACCCTTCTCCGACAAAGCACTGTTGCACAGGAAGGCAGATCTACTCTATATTTTACAAGCACCAATTAAATACGATGGCGCCGAGCATCAACGATCTTCCAGCAGAGCAGTATGCGCCGCTGGAAGTGAAGAGTTCGAAATTGCGTGGTTTGAGGCCTTCTTCGGATGAGTCTTGCGATG
Organism: Talaromyces sp. R2412; assembly: GCA_023626135.1. Classification (NCBI taxonomy): domain Eukaryota; kingdom Fungi; phylum Ascomycota; class Eurotiomycetes; order Eurotiales; family Trichocomaceae; genus Talaromyces; species Talaromyces sp. R2412. The sequence goes on along the minus strand of JAMAGK010000043.1, from coordinate 92,038 downwards.
GAGGTCGCGGGGCTGTTGGCTATGATGGTAGCAATACTACTACTATCAGCGCTGCAAATGCCGAGGATATGCCTCTGTTTACTATGCCATCGATGCATAAGCTACAACAGGCTCAATGGCGAGTTCAGCATGATTTTCGCTCGGATACTGTCACTGTGCCCACGGTGAATATGATGCAGGTGTGTGTGCGAAAATTGCCCCTCATTGGAATGCCCAATACAATAACAACCCCTCAACCCTCAGTCGCTATGAAAACATAATGCTAACATTAGCTCAAGGCGATGATCGAATCGTCGTTTCAAGATGACATGTACGATGCTGAAGGTGACGAATCAGTCAACCGGCTCCAAGACCGTCTCGTCGAATTGACCGGAAAAGAGGCAGCCATGTGGGCTCTGTCCGGCACAATGGGCAACCAGATATGCCTTCGGAATCATCTGACACAGCCGCCTCACTCGGTGCTTCTCGACCACCGCGCTCATGTACATTGTTGGGAGTCTGGTGCCTTGCCGGTCATGTCTCAGGCATCTGTTACCCAGGTTCATCCCAAAAATGGGATTCATCTGACCGTGGAAGATGTTAAGAAGCACATTATTGCAGATGGAAATAGTAAGTATCTCCCAGCCTCAGAGAAACAAATTATCGTGAATTGACTGTTCTCTTTGCTAGTTCACTTCCCCCCAACTCGCGTCGTTTCTCTAGAAAACTCTTTGAGTGGCACAATTCTGCCCCTCAAAGATGCAAAAGAAATCTCCGAGTTTGTCCGGAATTATCCAGTTGAAGAAGGACGACCGCCAATTGCTATGCACCTAGATGGTGCTCGTTTATTTGATGCCATTGCTGCCGAAGGTGTCGACTTGAAGGAGTACTGTGCCTGCTTTGACTCGATTAGCATCTGTCTCGCCAAGGGGCTTGGTGCGCCCATGGGAAGTGTCATTGTTGGTTCGAAGAAATTCATCAATCGTGCCAAATACTTCCGTAAGATGTTTGGTGGTGGTACAAGACAGGTATGCTTCTTATTTCTTCATTCTCTTGATCATCTTTACTAACGAGTGAAAAAAAAACCCCCAGCCCGGAATGATGGCCGCTGCTGCTCTGAGTTCAATCGAATACACAATGCCCTTACTCCCCCGAGTCCATGCCCTAACGCGGCAAACAGCCGATTCCTTACGAAAAGTCGGATATACGATTTCACTTCCCGTTCAAACGAATATGATTGTTCTCGATCTCGAAAACGACGGAATCCCGCCAGCTGCTTTTGTCGACTACGGGAAACGTGCTGGCGTATCACTATTTCCCACTGGCCGGTTGGTGTTTCATCATCAGATTTCGCCAGAAGCTACTGCAAAGCTTGTTAATGCGTTGACGCGGCTGATGGAGGATAAGAATGCGGGTGTAGCCTTGGAGACTCGAAAGGTTACTGGCGGTTATATGTAGAACATTTGCATTTCTTTCTTGTTTATGGTTTATGATTGTTGATACTTTAAAATCTATTGCGCTGCATGTGTCTATATATAGACGCTAGAATATAATAACGACTACTTTATAACCCATTTCTCATACATGTATGTATCATTGATACCTTCCAGCTACATTGAAATTTTGAAGACACCACGCAAACTTTTTTCAAGCCTACGTGATCATTGGTCGTCATATGGTTAGGCTTCCTGGGTAATTGATCGCAAGATCATCTAGGATTTGGAACGGAGCCCATCTTGAATAGTTTTTGTCGAGTGATGCGCTATTGAACCACCAATTTTGTTCAGTCCTTACTTTATCAGTATACCTCGTACTGTAGAAGATAGAACATAACTAAAACGTAAATACTCTACATGTGTTTTAAATATTTCTATTTAAATATCTTCTGTGTAATTTTCTGCACCTCTTTTTTTATACTGAATAGTATTATTCTATACTACAAATGCTTTCTTATTGAGCTTACGAGTAATATAACACCAGACTAACGTCACATAGTTAACTACGAAGTAGACACGTTATACGAAGGTAGTTTTGATGGTAGTTTATTTTCACAACTGGAGACAGTGATAATAGTCGTTTTTAAAAAGAGGGCATAAGTTACAGTTAACGATGTGAATTGGTAAGAGACCCATTTTCACTTGATCATCATTACTGGCGCTCTAAGAACCACCGGCATCAGATTACATGGATGAGTGGCTCCTAGTTGTAAATTCGACTTCATCCCCCCTCCAAAGATTCTGCCGGCAGAATTATCAAGACGGTGAGGTAGGCGGTGAGAAAAACAAAAACACCCCATGAGGGGGTCGAACCCTCAGTCTCCAGATATCCCATTTAGAAGTCTGGCGCTTTGCCATTAAGCTAATGGGGCCTTGACGCAAGCAAGCCTTCAGTAAGAAAAGCCGTTATTATATATATAAATCCTTGCCAACAAACATGAGTTCGTGCTTACTCAGATTAACCTATTACATATGACTCTAGGCTTCATATAGGGCCAACTGTTAGTTGCAATTGCAATTACCTCTCGAATAGATAGATAGATATATATATATATAAGTTCATTCATATTGGCCGCTCTGTTTAGATTTGTCTTTGGAAATAACTACTTGCAATGTGAGATGCCAGTTATATTGTTGTGATCTGGCCTTGCTGTAAGCCCTGAGCACGTTATTAACCCCCTTGTAGTCGAGGCCACATCAACGACATGCAATGAAATGGTTCCCAAAGGCATTTGTGAAGTTCAACAAGGATTGATGCGAGGATGCATCCCTAGGATATATCTAGGTTTTACCGTTTTAGTTTGTTAGAGACACAATAGGGCGCAGGCAAACTGCGTCTTTCGTTATATCCTCGTCCTCCCAGTCGTTCCAGCCACGTTCGGGACCCCAGTAGATCTTTTGGCCGGCTGCGCGAACCTCGGATAGGAGACGTCTCATCAAAGCCCCATTCTTCTGGACCGACGGCCAGGCATCAAATTCCACATGACCCAGGTTTGGAAGCTGTTCCAAAATCTGATGAACCAATCCCCCCGCAAACCCAGTGTAAAAATCGTTGGATATCCTGAACCCTTCAAAAACGGGGTGTGACGGGTCACATTGAATGAAAATTTTGAATATCTTCACGCCAGTCATTTGTGTCAGCCCCAAACGGCTGGTGACCTTCCATGACTTCGGCGGCGCAGTCCAGCTTGATCCTAGGATCAGTTCGATTTTGCCTATCATGTGCCGGTAAGAACTTCCTAGAGAGGCCAGCGTTGGCTGGCGCGAGTAGTCCTGGATCGGAAACACCCGGAATGTCTGCACTGAGTAGAAGAGCGCCGCAGCTTCGTCGTGTAGACGCCGAGATGCAAGGAAAAGAGACAGGCGATGGGAAAGCGGTGCCAGCGGTTTATTCTTTGAAGATGATCCGACATTGCCAGTTGGGCGGCCAGCCGCCTTTCGTCGTGAGCTGAAAAGAACAAGGCCGTATATCTTCAGCCGGATTTCCGCCGGCAGATCGAAGAAACGAAAAGGCGCGAAAGACACCTCTGGGCTATCCGAGAGCTCATCCTCGTCAACGTCGTTGATTGCAGGTTCTTGCGGTTGGTCTTGCAGCGAGAGTTTGTCCAGATCGGCTACCAGAGCAGTCATTGTGTGTTGTGCTTGTCAATTGTACGTGCCTTCAGCTTCAGTAGTGTAGTTCATGAGAGATAAGCGGAAAAGTACGCAAAAGATCTGTTCATTGCATGGTTTTATTCAGATAGACAAGTAAAAAAACTAGATTAAAAGCATGGTGGCACGGAATGTGTCTCGCATACGGGGCTGCACAGCTCACAGGAGGCCTAGCTGCCGCTCTTGGGTGCGAGGCAGAAGCAAATTCATGAGTCTCCCCAGCTAATACAACCCGGCATCCATGGAATGGAAGTGAAGGGTCAAATTTGTGTGCTGGGTTATTCAACTTTCTTTTGTTAGAGAAAAGAAAAAGAAGAAGAGGAAGAAAATCGGCGGCGACGGAATTTAAAGCGAGGCTTGGCACGGGCCGGCATTAACCCGGGCCCTTCCTCCCATGACGCGCTGTGGCCGAAAGCTGCTGCCAATTAATCCGGCAATTTTTTATGCACCCAAACCTCCTGCGCACCACGTCCCTCGCCCTCCACCGGGGCATTGTTATTGCTGCTATTATTATCGTAAGGCTCGAGTGCGCTCGCTAGAATTGGATGCGCCTTTTGAGATTTGCACACGATGCTTAGTCGCGCCATTCTGCCGCTGGCGAGGGCCCGGCCAGTGCCCTCATCAGCTCTTCGAGTGCCCATCATCACATCCACCCCGAGTTTCCGGTCGTACGCCCAGAACAAAAAGCCTCAGACTCCATATGTCCTTCCTGGTCAGAAGCCGAAAAAGGACCAGGCCAAACCAAAAGCAAACAGCAAAAACGGCCAGTCCGCTGCCGCTAAAGATGCTTCGTCAGAGCCATCATCCGAGCCCGATATTTCTCCCGAACAACCCGAATTCGACACCGTTGCTCAAGACAAACAAGAAGACAAACCACTGAAACAAAAGCTCCCGGATCTGACCCAGGGTATTCCGTCCACATTGGGTGCAGAATTAGAAGCCGCACGCAAAGGCCGCCCTGCGACCTCTCTCAATCTGACGGAAGACCCATCTCACCATGAAGAATACGAAGAGAGAGACTCCGGAGGCAGGTCAAACAGTGCTTACGAGTCGTCCTTGGATCGCCGAAGAGCGCGTGTCGCCAATGTGATGTATGTGGTACTGCTTGGTGCTGGTGTTGCTGGAACATTGTATCTGGGTCGCAATTGGGATTCCGAGGAGGAAGCAAGGATTCACAAAGACGCTCCGTCTGGATGGGGCATCGGCCTTTTCTGGGATCGCATCAAGGCCCGTTTGGATGGCCTCACCAGCTACTACAAGGACCCTGCCTTTGAAAAATTACTCCCTGACGAGGACGAATCGCAGAGACCACCTTACACTTTGGTGTTGAGTTTGGAAGACCTCCTGGTCTTCAGCGAATGGACAAGAGAACATGGCTGGCGAGTTGCCAAGCGACCTGGCGTCGACTATTTTTTGCGCTATCTCAACCAATATTATGAGCTGGTTCTCTTCACTAGCGTACCCAGCATGATGGCAGACCAAGTTTTGCGGAAGTTGGATCCTTTCCGAATCATTCGATGGCCTTTGTTCCGTGAAGCGACCAAATACAAAGACGGAGAATATGTCAAGGTATGATGACACCAAACAAGAACCCCCTCACATTCAAATGCATGAAGACTGACCAAAAACTTTTCAGGATCTTTCTTACTTGAACCGAGACCTTTCCAAAGTCATTCTTATTGATACCGTTCCTGGCCATGCACGCGAACAGCCAGAAAACGCCATCATACTCCCCAAGTGGAAAGGAGATGAAAAGGACAAATCCCTTGTTGCTCTGATTCCATTCTTAGAATACGTGGCTGGAATGAACGTCGAAGACGTGCGCCCAGTCATCAAGTCTTTCGAGGGAACATTCATTCCCACCGAGTTTGCTATTCGGGAAAAGAAGATGCGCGAAAAATTCCAGCAACAAATGGAGGAGGAACGAAAGAGCCGTCCTAGTCGCGGTGTTGGCGGCCTGGCTTCCATGCTTGGCCTGAAGCCACAGAGCTCGCTTGATGGCCAGAGCTCGATGGCCGAAGGGTTGGAACAGGGCAAGATGCTCTGGGATCAAATCCGAGAGCGTGGTCAAAAGAACTACGAAATGATGGAGAAGGAGATCCGTGAGAACGGTGAAACATGGCTGAAGATGATGGCCGAGGAAGAAGAAAAAGCTCGCCAAGAACAAATGAAGAGCATGAGAGGCAGCTTGACCGGCTTCTTTGGTGCCGGTGATGAGAAGAAATAAACCGAGAACGGGCGAAAAATACCTATGATCCAGACCCATCCCCTCTCGACAAACTGACTTAGTCATTTGACAAGTTGTAAAGCAACCGGCCAAGTTCACATTTCTTCGCACTTATCTTTCTTCCTCTTCGTTCCAGCATTTCATCAATCACGAACTACTTATTCTCTAATCATGTTTTCTAAACAAATGTTTCGCTTGTCTCCCCTTTCTCTTTCTGCCCATATTTCTTGTATGTTGTTGTTACCAAAGTGCATTCTCAGGGGGGTTACTGCATCTACCGTTGCGCTTGTTAGTTCTCATAGACCCATTCTGCCTTTTCTTTTCACCTTGACTCGTGGACGCAAAATTGGGTGTTTTTTTTTTTCCAAAAAGATGTACAGTAACGGGTGTGATTTTGAATATGATATTGTAAACTCGATTGAACCAGCTACAGCTATTACATAAAATGACAGGCTTTGCCCTGTAACAAAATGGGTACATGTAATTTATTGCTCATACTATATCGCTAAGTAGGATCTATAGCTCCTCATCTACATCCATGTTTTGGCCATTTTCTTTCTTCTGCCCATTGGCCACCCTGGCAACCGAAGACTCCTTATCGATCATTTGTCTCGAGACGGCAACAATGTTGTCTTCGATGAGTTGTTGTCCGACGTCCTCGATGTCTAGGAAGATGTTAGAGTCAAACAAATATCAATAATTTGATGGGTATACTCACGCTTCTTTGGATCGACCTTGCCCACATAGCGAGTCTTCAGCTGCTCCTTTGTCAAGGTCGATTCTTCCTTGACTCTCTTTTCATAGCCCTCGGCCAATTCCACCAAGTGCTGCATGCGCTCAACATTGCGCTCGCCGTCTTCACGGAAGTCGTTCATTTGAAGAGCTTCGGTCCAGACGTGCTTGTGCAAATTCATAAGCATGTTCTCCTCGAGGCCGGTTTTTCTGTAGTTGATTCCGATACTGTAGTAGTGGCGGTTCAGGCCGTGGATAAGAGCCTGGATGGACGGTTTGTTGAGGTGACCAAGGTTGGATGTGGTCTGGCGTGGTTCTTGGCCCATGACAACAGTCTGGGGAGCAATCAGGCGGAAAGCATCGATGACGACCTTCCCTTTGACAGACTGGATGGGATCGACGACGACGGCAACAGCTCGGGGTGTAAGCTGTTCGAAGGATTGTTGTGTGTTAATATCGACGGAGGAGAGCCAGCATCCGAAACCGGGATGCGAGTGATACCAACCGACAACCGTCTCCGGTCTACGCAGATCAGTTCTTAATTTAAATTTCAAGTCAGAAGGTCAAAGGGTGTGACGTACCGGCCGGTTTGCCGCAGCATTTCCATCATCTTGGTCTGGAAAACAGGGTCGACAGCTTCGACACTGACACCCGTTCCACTTTGGGGCATGGCAAAGACATCGACAACTCGCACGGTATATTCATCCACAAAATCGCCCAACATCAGTCCCATGACTTCCATAGGAACACCAGCCCGACCATGTCGTAACATCTTTAGCAGCGCCAGAGACGAGATGTGGACGGTTTCGGAGTTATCGATCAGGTTAGGGCTATCCTGCAAACGAGCCAGTCAGTATGAAGCATGATGTAGAAATCGACAATCTCCGGAATTGAAGCTGTCTCGAAGCAAGGCAAAGAAGATGAAAGAATCAACTTACAGCACCTGGAGCTGCGCCGCCCATGCCCATGCCTTGGGCAGCCTGAAGCATCCGGTTAAAACGCTCCATTTTTGAAGATATGTGACAGTCCTAGGCAGTATAGAGAGGATGGGTATTCGGGGTAGTTGCCTCCTAAGGAAGCTTGATGATTCGTAAGATGCGCACGAAGCTCAAGCTCCGCCGTCGACAGTCTGTTGTCTTTGCCCTAGCCCAAGAAGATGGAGCGAGTAGCTCAGTAATTCAAGATCCAAGCAAGAAAATAAACCTGCAAAAGAGAGAAGAGGTTCGCGCGTGCCAGATGATGAGACTGATGAAGGTGGAAAGGTCAGTGTCGTGTCCGGCCTGCTGGGACGGGCGATCCATCTCGAGCTCCGCCGCCCCAGGCAGCCCAAGACGCGTTGCCATTCGCCCGCCGGCTTACCGCCTTTGGAGAGCCCTTTGACCCGTCACCTTCCCATCTTTTGTCTCCGCGCAACAATCTTCCTTTGCCATCGATTCCAGTGCTTGCAATCGTTTGTGGGAGAAGCGTTTGCTGTCACTATTTTCACGCCCTCACACATTCACCAACCCATTGCGCCCTGCTCTACCTACTGCTGGCAGGCCCCCTCGTGAAGACCTGCGTTGCGCTGCGCCGGGAGTTGTCCAGGACAGTCTCTTTCGTTGCTCCTCCCTGTTTGACAATCAACAAGAAAGAGCGCAGCCATGACTGGAGTGGCGCCTCTTGACCCCGTCAGCCTCAACGGCGCTGCAGACCGCGGCAAAAAGGTCGCATACTTTTACGATTCCGATGTTGGAAATTACGCCTACGTCTCTGGCCATCCTATGAAGCCGCACCGTATCAGGATGGCCCACAGTCTCGTCATGAACTACGGGTTGTACAAGAAGATGGAAATCTACGTAAGTGTGAAGATCTTGGCTTCTCATCAAATGTGTTGAAAAATTAATCTAACAACCACAACTTTGCAGCGCGCCAAACCTGCGTCCAAGTATGAAATGACCCAGTTCCATACTGATGAATACATCGACTTCTTGTCCAAAGTCACCCCCGATAACATGGATCAATATTCAAAAGAACAAAGCAAGTACAACGTCGGAGATGATTGTCCGGTCTTCGACGGCTTGTTTGAGTTCTGTGGTATTAGCGCGGGGGGCAGTATGGAGGGCGCTGCACGTCTCAATCGCAACAAATGCGATATTGCAGTAAACTGGGCAGGTGGACTGCACCACGCGAAGAAGAGCGAAGCAAGTGGATTTTGTTATGTGAATGGTACGTTACTATTGATCCTCAGTCAGGATTATTCTTACTGAACATAAATAGACATCGTTCTCGGCATCATCGAGCTTCTCAGATTCAAGCAGCGAGTCCTATATATCGATATCGATGTCCATCATGGTGACGGAGTGGAGGAGGCCTTTTACACAACAGACCGTGTTATGACGGTCTCGTTCCATAAGTACGGCGAGTACTTCCCAGGAACAGGCGAACTACGCGACATCGGTGTCAGCCAAGGAAAATACTACGCTGTGAACTTCCCCCTCCGAGACGGTATCGATGACGTCTCATACAAAAGTATATTCGAGCCTGTCATTAGTAGTGTCATGGAATGGTATCGCCCGGAAGCAGTCGTTCTCCAATGTGGTGGCGACAGTTTGTCTGGAGATCGCCTGGGCTGCTTCAATCTCAGTATGGATGGTCACGCCAATTGTGTGAGCTTCGTGAAGAGTTTCCACCTCCCAACGCTGATTGTGGGTGGCGGCGGATACACTATGCGCAACGTTGCTCGCACCTGGGCTTTTGAAACAGGTATCCTCGTGAATGAACGACTCGGATCCGAGCTTCCATATAATGATTACTACGAAGTAAGTCGAAAGAAGTAATCTCTCTGCTATTCATGAGGCAAATTTAACATAAACCACAGTACTTCTCTCCCGACTATGAACTCAACGTGCGCCCGTCGAATATGGACAATTCAAACACACCTGAGTATCTCGACAAAATTCGGAGCCAAGTGATTGAGAATCTGAGGCGAACTGCTTTTGCACCATCAGTCCAGATGACTGATGTTCCCCGCAACCCACTGTTAGACGGTATGGACGACGAGGCAGACGCCATTATGGACGATCTTGATGAGGACGAGAACAAAGACAGGCGTTACACAAAACGACGCTTTGATCAGTACATTGAAAAGCCAGGCGAGCTTAGTGAAAGCGAAGACGAGGAGGAGAACGCAGCCAACGGTGTTCGCCCTCAGCCAGGAGCTGTGAGACGACGAAACCGAATCGACCATCGGAACATCGATTCCGGCCTGGACAGTGGCATAGCTACTCCCAGGGAGGCTTCTCCTGGTCCTAATCAAGACGAAGAGATGGATCTAGCTGCCGATGCCTCGGCCGACAAGCCCGAGGAGACACCGGCTGCTGAACAGCCGCAGTCTCCATCTCGTGAAGAGACACACCAGCAGATCGATGGCAACGGGGTCGCAGAAACTACCGACGCCGGTGCTGTTGAAGGTGCCAAGGGAGCCGAATCACCGGCTTCAGCATTGAGCGAGGGACAATCCGATGTTGACATGCAGGATGCAGCTGCACCACCCGCTCCAAGTGAAACTGCACCCGCAGAAGAGACCGGCGGGCAAGAAAAAACTCCTCCAGTGTCCCCTCCTGCGAGTGCACCTGCAGCCGAAGAGCCTGCACCGGCTGAGCCATCTCCCGCCCCTGCCAGTGTTGCTCCTCAGCCAGAGGAGGCCAAAACCGAGACAAAGACTGAGGAGACTAAGGCCGAGGAGAAAGAGCAGACACCCGCAGCTGCTGAGACTAAGGACCAAGATAACACGACTGTAGAAACAACGATCAAATCCGAAGAGCAGCCAGAAAAGGAGACTGCTCCTGAGTCCAAGGAGCCTGAGGCTACTAGCTCCTAGTCAATCACGCTCCACGACATATCCCAGCGTCTTGCTTGTTTCCGGCGCAGTTTATTGATAGGATTGGTGTTTTGGGTTGGGTGTCTATACATGTCTTCTAATACTGCATTTCTTCTGCCTTGTCGCTGGCTATTGCTGGGAGCTTTACGCTTGGCTCGTTTCCTTGGCTATTTTCTGAATTTTCCGATTTATAACTGTATGTACTACTAAAGATGAGAATGGGAGCAAACATCTACGCATTTAGTTTATGAATCAAAATTCCTTTTGAACCCGCTCACGAAAGACATGTAACTGGATGTGATGAGGTAGTTGTAGTATGGCCCGTCCAAAAGAAGGCTAGCGTTAGGGTACAACCTGCGCGGCCCGCCAATGAAGGTAGCAGCGCCAAGATTTCCGCATTGGCGGCCCTTCTCGCACACTAAGCGAGATCGAGCACTGGAAATTCTGACCCGCCGAGAAGAACTTCGACGTTGTCGCCAGTCCACTTCCCATCTCTTTCCCTGCAACTCATCAGTCCGTCTACGTGACATACCGCCAAAATGTCGAACAGAGGGTAAGTCGCTCAGTCGCCCTCGTACGCCTGCGAATGTTACATCCATCTCTCTGCGATAGAATTTGGGTGCGAATTGCGGCAGGTTCTCGTCTCGACCAACCACAGTCAGGATGAGCTGCCGTGATCGATATACAGTTCTAGGAGTTGGATGAGCATGGCATTATGCAGGGTGTACTTTTTCAAAGGAGTTTTGTGCGGCTAACGAAGGATTGTTTGCAGTCGTGGTGCCGCTGGCAACAAGCTCAAGATGACTCTCGGTCTGCCTGTGTACGTTGAATCGCCCTTCCAACCTTTTTACCAATACGAATGAATACTTGTGTGGTCGTGAGGGGAGAAATAAAGACTACGGGTTTATCTGAAGAATTTATTCGACACTTTGGCACCATGTTTTCAGGGATATATTGCGAGATCGCTGGGGCTAACTTTGTGAATATAGCGGCGCCGTGATGAACTGCTGCGACAACTCCGGAGCCCGCAACCTGTACATCATCGCCGTCACTGGTGCCGGTGCTCGTCTTAACCGTCTCCCGGCTGCCGGTGTTGGTGACATGGTCATGGCCACCGTCAAGAAGGGAAAACCCGAGCTCCGCAAGAAGGTCATGCCCGCCGTTGTCGTCCGTCAGAGCAAGCCATGGCGACGACCTGACGGTATTTTCCTTTACTTTGAGGATAATGCCGGTGTGGTACGTTGGATTTATTGGGGTTTCAAGGTCGCTGGTTTTGCCTCGGTATTGCGTTGCATTTGTAATGGCTATAACTGGGCATGGGCCATGTGTCTTTGAGCACCATTCTACTAGCAGATCCGTCAGTCGCTAACAACGATTCAGATTGTCAACGCCAAGGGTGAGATGAAGGGTTCCGCCATCACTGGTCCCGTCGGAAAGGAGGCTGCTGAGCTCTGGCCTGTAAGTTGACATTGACATCGTTCAATGACTTGAAAAAAAATTGCTAATTATCTGCCCACCAGCGTATCGCTTCCAACTCCGGTGTCGTCATGTAAATGATGAGGGGATAGAAAAAAACGAAACATTTGCGATACCAGTTGGCATTACGGGACTCATGCTTGCGACCTCGAGTTTATTTTTTTTTTTTTATTATTATTCCATATGTTTAAAGGATCTTTTTTTTCTCTCTTCTGGACCCTGGGAAAAAGCATGTCATGAATGGGCGTTCTCAAATGCACACATCGGTGCTCACGCTACGGTGTATGAAGATATTAAAACCAACCTCCTATATCGCGGTAGTTCTCCCTTTCCTCTTGCATAAGAAAGAAGTCGGGCTTTTGATTAGGTTCGACTCGGTGAGAGAAAGGGATGGCGCCTCACTCGAATAAAATCAAAAAATGGCGAGATCATTTACCAGCTGTGAATGTTTGTAAATATCCATGTCAGTATGTCAGGTATTAGCTTTTACTCTAGCACAACTATGCATAACTCTGCTAGTATGACAGCATACAGTCAATTGTAAGTGCTTTAACTTCGATGAACAGTATGATACAGAAGTAAACTTAGAGCTCGGCAGAGCTGCCAGAGCGGGCAAGCAGCTCTCCGCAGAACCCCACCATCGAAGCAGCTGGAATTCAAGCAACTTCGGAATTTACACCAACCAAGCTTGCACAAGGTCATTCTGATTTGATCTTTATATACAGATCATTATCTCGCTACTCACATCTTATAGACAGCCCTGTGTCGAGGGAATCATCTCGAGCCGTGTCGCAAATCAATTATTAAAAACAACCCGCCATCATGGACGACGTCGAAGACGCCTCCGGACCTACCCCCGAAGAAGTGACCAAGCGCGAACAAGAAGAAAAAGAGCGTAAAGCCAAGGAAGACGCCGAACAAGCCCAATTACCTTACAAATGGACGCAGACCATCGGCGACGCAGATGTCACGATCCCCGTGCCGGCGACGATCAAGGGCCGAGATCTAGATGTCGTGCTCACAAAGTCCAAGATCAAGGTTGCACTGAAGGGGCAGCCGGCTTTCATTGAGGTATGATTCGCTATTATCCAAAGCATATGCTAGCATTTTGTCTATGTTCTATCTTTTTGTGTTGGTGTTGTTGTTTCTTTTGCAGCTGATCCGCATTTGTATAAAAACAGGGAGATTTCCCACACCCCATCCACGTCGACGATTCAACATGGACCCTCGAAACAACATCAACAGGCAAAGAAGTTTCCATTCACCTGGACAAAGTAAACCGCATGGAATGGTGGCCACACATTGTCACCACCGCGCCCAAGATCGACGTCACCAAGATCACGCCCGAGAACTCGTCGCTCGGCGACCTGGACGGCGCCACGAGAGCCATGGTCGAGAAGATGATGTATGACCAGCGACAAAAGGAAATGGGGAAACCGAGTAGCGATGAGCAGAAAAAGTTGGATTTGTTGAAGAAGTTTCAGGATGAGCATCCTGGTGAGTCGTTTTATTGGATCTATGGATTGGTGAATGTTGCTAACTTGGTGGGTGTTTAGAAATGGATTTCTCAAATGCGAAGATGGGATGAATTGAGTTTGGCTGAGAGATTGGATGACAAAGTCTGAAAGAAGCAAGAATTATCAAATCGAAGTGATATTTCTTACCCGTTACGAGACCGCAATTGGAGCATAATTCAACTGTTACCACTTGCAACATTCACACACTACAAGAGCAGTATTGATGCATTCTCAAACGTGATTGTTGGTTATCAATCAATAGTTATAATATTTATGGCAGAGAGGCGCTTTCTATTGTGACAATCATGGTATCGTACAAGTAAAATACAAGTAAATGGGTATCCTCACAAAATCTAGATAGTAATACATGAAAAAGCATCATTGGCTTAATCCCTCAAGTTAAGGTGATACGTTGCCAAAGCTTCTTCTGACATCTTGCCCGGGGAGCTGACCATAGCATCCTCTCCCTTCCCGGTCTTTGGAAACGCAATCACATCACGGACCGACTCCTTGCCCAGCATGACGGCAATCAGCCGATCAAAGCCCAAAGCAATACCCGCGTGAGGCGGACAGCCTGCCTTGAGCGCTTCCAAAAGATGGGAAAACTCCGAGACGCGGGAGTTCGGCATCTTGAGAATATCCTTGAACACGATTTCCTGGACACGGGCGTCATGTATACGGCGGCTTCCGCCACCGAGCTCAACGCCATTGACGACCAGATCGTAATGATCAGCTACAACGGCAGCCGGGTCCGTCAGAAGCAGATCAACGTCAGCAGCTGACTTTGGTGCTGTAAAAGGATGATGTGTGGATGCAAGACCTGCCGCACCGCCTTGGCCCGGTTCGTTTTCGTTTGTTGGCGAGAAGAGAGGAAAGTCGACAACCCACAGAAAGTCAAAGCCACTAGGTGCTTCTTTGATACCGGATTTAACGGCTTCCCAGTGAAGGGCTTTGCGAAGGTCGCCTAGAGGCGTAGAGCCCCCGGCGAACGGGGCGTTCTTTCGTGCTTGCAAAACAATGAGATCGCCGTGGTCAGGCTCTAGGAGCTCTTCGATACGCTCGGCGGCTTCAAAGCCAAAAGGCATAAGACCGCACAATGGTCTTTTTGCATCGTAAACAAAAATACCTGGGCCTCCGTCTGGATTTTGGTTGAATCCAGTGCCAGCGGGCGAGTCCAAAAACCGGGTGATGAATTCCAAAGTTTTGGCAGGGTCATTTTCCTCGCTAGACAATTTAAATGCCTCCACGATTGGATCTGTAATAGGTGTGATTTTTTGGATCAAGTCCTGAGGCAGCATATAGTCAACTCGGACGATTTGCATTCCGAAACGAGTGTCTGGCTTGTCTGAACCGAAACGACCCATGGCGTCTTGATAGGATAGCCTTTGGAACGGCTGCTGTGTCAAAGTCTCACCGAGCAAGGTAGACCACAGTCTTCGTATCACATTTTCAATAATTTTCATGACATCTTCCCCGGTTGCAAAGGACATTTCCAAGTCAAGCTACAGCCATTTAGTTAGTAGTCTATATTAGATATTGGATGCAGCATACGAACCTGAGTAAATTCTGGCTGCCTGTCTGCTCTCAAGTCCTCATCCCTAAAACAGCGAGCAAATTGGTAGTATCTTGGAATACCGCTTGCCATGAGGATCTGCTTGTACTGCTGAGGGCTTTGAGGCAAAGCATACGCCAGTCCCTTGCGGCGAGTTGGCACCAAAAACTCTCGCGCACCCTCTGGGGTTGATTTGAAGAGAAGAGGCGTTTCAATCTCGACGAATGGCGGCGAGCATGCTTCGAGCTCTTCCCTGCTCACTCTGCGAGCTTCAGACCGAAAGCGAAGAGCCTCTCGTAGACCTTTGTCCGAACGAAGCTGCAAGTGCCTTTGTTCTGCCGAGAACACCGTCTCGGGGGTCATTATTATATCTTTCGAAAAGTCGTTGAGCGGCCAAATGTCCGCCAGCTTGATCTCTAGACTGTCGATCTTCTCAGCATCAGGTTTCTCCCGTTCCCCATTGCTGCCTTTTTTCGCCTGGACGGTCCCGCGAATAGCAACGGGGCTATTTGCTGACATGGACTTTAATTTATTATGAGCATCATCTTTGGCAGATGATATAATTTGAATGTTTTGTCGCATAGTTGGGTCTGTTAATCGTACGAAGGATAACTTTTTCGAAAGATCCGCTCTGGGCCCGAGATAGCCATGGAGGACGACGGTATCGCCCGCGTTGGCATTTTGCAACAGATGTTCAAAGGAATGTGTAGCGGTCGGAAATTCAACTGTAAGTGCGAACAAGTTAGCTGAAGGCCCAAGGTATCATAGAGGGGATTTACTACAAACCGGAGCTTTTGTACTGCTCGAGCACTGAGCTAATTCTCTCATTGTCCTGGTGTTGCTGCCATGAAACGGCCGTGCTGTGGAATTGGCAGCATCTCTGGCATATTGAGCGCTGCAATTTTCCTCGTGTGAATTGCCTCTTGTGACTGAGATTTCCAATCTCTATGTAGCTGCAGCGTCGAGAAACGGCCTGGAGACCGAGCGAACTGCGGCGCGCGGCAGCTGCAAGCATAGCGAACTAGGACCGCAGGAAGGAATTGTGTCGATTTTGAATATTTTACATCAATATAGAAGAGAAAGAAGCGCCAAGCTCAATTGATGAGCATTTCCACAGTGTCGAGAGTCATGAAGTTCATCCATGACTTTCTTCGGGCTCTGCACTGTTGTTCCGCGGAAGGTAAGGCCCCACCTGCGCCGCTAGCTATAAAAATTAAAAATTCGCACCAGCTTTCTTCTTCCTCTCCTCATCCTTCCAAGTTTTGAACAGGTGAGCGACAACCACCCTCGTAACACTCTCGCTGCTTCCATGCTGACATCTTACTGCTGCTAGATGATGAAAGCCTAGTGTGTTATATTTGATTGCTCGCTCTCTCCATGGATTGTTGATTCTCCTCTTCGCGGAGGCCCAAGGATCGCAGACCGGGATGAGATGTGAGTCTGAAAGAGGCGTTCGGCACACCAATCTTGTTACATAAACGGACGCGATGAAGGCATCTCTGATCCAATTTCTCATCACTTGGCGGTGTTGGCGTGTTTCCCACGGTTGATGTTTCGTGCTGAGATTGATTTGGGACCGGGCCTCGTTGTGAAGCTTCAGCTAACAATTTAGGTCTTTTATTTTCTGTTCAGAAGTCTTACAAAAGGTATGGCAAAGCTTTTTTCTTAGTCTTTCTTGCACCATCTTATGACCGTAACTTGGTCGAATCACCTGATGAAATATCCCGGATGTAAATCACAGACCTGTTCTGAAAGCGCAAAGCCGTGTGGATATTTTCCGTTGCCTTCCTTCTGATCGATTCTTCTACTCTTTATCTGTTTGTGAAAAGATTCTGAGACGAATTTTCGCTGACATGAGTATGTTTAGGTCGCTCTTAGTGTGTCCCGACTGTAGTGATTAGATGAACAATGAATGAATCAATATCGATATGCTGCCTTTTGCTATTACATATTTCTCGTAGACACTGCGTAAATGTGAATCTTTTAGTGTAATTGACTCCAATTCACAGTAATTATTCGTACCTTGATTTAGTATGAGCTTCTGAAACAGGTCTAGCGCGGCCGCGTCTTTTTTTGTGTCCTCGATCTTATCGTCAAGATTTTGTTGTCGCAACACGCGACTGTTTGTCTTTTTTCCTCGACAATGGCCTCTGCGAAGATGGCTATGGCTAGATCGATGAATCGAGGCGTCCGAAATATACAGGACGTGCATTTCATCTACAGCGCCCAGCGACAGCTGCACACTCAACGGTGCAGACCAAGTGTCACCAGCACGTCACATGTCAACCTCCCATCACCGCAAAAACGATGCATTACACAGCAAAATATTCGGCGCGCCAAGGAGTCGGAAATAGAATGGAAAGAATGGGCAAAAGAAATCAACGCGGGGAGGAGAAAGAGGTTTTTGCAGCAGCTTGAAGAACGGGGTTTGGTGCATCAAATTGTAGGGTGAGTTCCTCTCTTCACCGTTACTCCTTGCGAGTGGACAGAGACAGAAGGGAAGAGACAGAGGCTGACAACTGAATTGCTATCAGGGAACGCGACCACCTGGACAAACTCCTCACCAACAAACGAGTCGGCTTCTACGCTGGAGTAGACCCTACTGCGCCGTCTTTGCACGTCGGACATATGGTCCCTTTCATGGTGCTGGCTTGGGCATATCATTGGGGATATCCAATATCGTTTGTGGTGAGTAGCCAATGAATTTCCTCCTAGCACTGAGTTTGGATACTAAAGCTTGCAAAGCTCGGAGGCACGACAGCCAAATTCGGAGACCCCACGGGCAGAACCGACGAACGACAGCGAGAGCATAGGACTACTCGTACGGCCAACATGGCTTCAATGCACATGCAGCTGAAGAAACTTAGCGCTAGTATAGAGCGGTACGGGATCCGCCATGGCTATGTGCTGCAGTGGGCTGCGAGGCGTGCGCTATGGAATAACAGCATTTGGTGGAATAAAACACCATTTCCCGATGTGTTGCGGGACTTGGGCATGAATATGAGACTCGGACCTATGTTAGGACGAGATACGTATGTGCTCCAGGCTTTTCTTCTCTCTGTGACATTTCCGACTAACTAAATCCAGCGTCAAGTCTCGGCTTGAGGGCAAGGGTATGTCGTTTGCAGAGTTTTGTTATCCTCTTATGCAGGGATGGGACTGGTGGCATTTATATAAGAATGGCACGCAGATTCAGGTCGGTGGTGCCGACCAATTTGGTAACATTCTCTTTGGGATGGAAGCCGTCAAGCAATTGGGTAGGCATACGACTATTCAAGAGGATCGCAGAGATATGGATGACGACTTGCAAAAGCCCAATGGGTTCACAACACCACTTCTGACCAGCTCGTCGGGAGAGAAGTTTGGAAAATCGGCCGGAAATGCAATCTGGCTCGACCCGGACCTGACACCAGTGTTTGATCTTTATGGAGTATGTTTCAACGTCGAAAGTTGTGCGGAATTTTCTCGCTGACATGTAACCAGTACTTTGTGCGAACACCAGACGACCAAGTAGAAAAGTATCTGAAGATGTTCACATTCCTGCCTCTCGAAGAGATCGCCCAACTTATGGAGCAGCAACGAGCGGACCCGCCTAGTCGAGTTGCGCATCACGCTCTTGCTCGAGAGTTCCTTGAAATCGTTCATGGGCCGGATACGGCGAAGAAAACAGCCCTGCAGCATCAGCAGCTATTCCGGCCTCGTTCTTCTACTGCAGATCCAACGCCGCCGCCAACACGAGATTCAAACATGCCCGAGAGCTATGCTCAAAAACCTGAAGCCAAATTTTTGAACCGTGCAGCAGGTAATCCATACGCGCCGGCCGTGGATTATCAATCCATGTCGGCCGGTACGATCCAGCTGCCTAGATCGCTTGTTCTCGGACAAACATTGAACAAAGTTCTTTATAGCGCCGGCTTGGTCTCTTCTTATAGCGAGGGCCATCGCTTGATCGCCAATAAGGGAGCCTACATCGGCAGCCGGAGCGGTGACACCGGGCGCATGAGCGATGCGCTGTCGTTCTCACCTATCCAGCCATGGGTCAAGGAAAGGACGCCGGACTTTTTACTTGAGGACAAGATCCTGATTTTCAAGATTGGAAAATGGAAAATGAAGACGATTGAGCTTGTCGATGACGCCGAGTTCGAAGCGATGGGCCTGACCGCGCCTGGATGGGAAGAATTCAAGCAGACGATGGCTCAAGAGGACGGCGAGTTCCGCGAATACATGGATATGGAAGAGCCCGAGTTTAAATATAGGAAGATTGATTACTTATTGAACAAGACCGAGAAAGGCTCGGACGAAGTCAAGGGGCAAGAGAAAGAGGAGAAAGGGCCAGGAGAAAAGGAATGATTGGGGATTGTGCTGGAGACTGTATTATATGTGACTTGTAGATTTAGATGCATTCTTGGATGTGTACGATAGATAGTGAAACTGGGGCATATACCCTCTAGTCCTGGCTAGGGCTCTGTACTAATACGACTGTCCTCTCTGTCACTTGAATTGAATGTAGGTATTTTATAGATAGAAGGTGGACGTGTATGGATGTGGGGCCTTCCGCCGGGGAAAACCACTCAACGCGTACCGACGCGTCGACCTCGCTTCCCCCTGTTGTCCTTCCATCATCAATGCTCTTACAGCTGCAGCCCTCTCTTTGAACTACTTATGACACAGCTTTGTTCCCTACAACACCATTCACTCAGCAGATAGCTGCTTGCTCCCAACACACACGCAATGGCCAGGGGAAGTGGCGCCGCGTCCTCGCCCCCTGCTGCGACGCCCGCTTTGAAACGATCCTCGTCCAGCACCCAGAACATGAAGAACCAAAGATCCATCCTGGGGTTCTTTCAAAAGTCCTCTCCATCTACACCATCGACCGCCACTCGTAATGCCGAGCCGGCATCGTCTCCCACCCAGCGCGCCGCCGCTGGCAAGTCGTCGGTCAAGTCCAAAAGCGCTGTGCAGAGCCTGACGCCAGTTCCGAGCAGCGACGCGGTTGAGCCGGAGGAGGAAGATGCTGTTCCTCAAAAGGTCAGTTTATCATTGCAATTGAAACAAATTTTGATTTCGGTATCGATATGCTGACTGCAGTGCTTTGAAAGAAACCCAATCTCAAGGAAAGCGAATCGTTGACCCCCACGAGAAAGGTGTGTGTTCTTCGGTCTAGCTCACGAGATGCATATGTTTACGCGCTACTAGGCGAAAAAGAAAGTCAACTATATCGAGTCTGATAGCGAGGGAGAGGATGACGACGAGGCCATCTTCCAGCCTAATCGGTCGCGGAAGCGACGCAGACCTGCCGTTGAGAGCGAAGACGAATTCCAGGCAGAGGCCGATCTTCCAGATGACGATGGTTAGTTTTTGTAGTCTCTCTACGTATGATTTTCTTCCACTGACTGTATCAGAAATGGACGATTTTATTGTGGCCGACGAATCCGAGGACGATGCGCGGCCATCCAAGAAGCGAAAGAAGACAGCCAAGTCTGCAACGCCCAAAACACAATTGAACGAACCCCCATCACCTCTGGGTGATGTTGATCTGGATATTCCAGAATCGACCGGCGGCACTGCGCGGCAATGGACATTCGATCCCGATAACAAGGAGCCTCGCAAACCGCGAGCTCCAGTAGTCTCTTCGAACAACGGCCCCAAACGAAAGGAAAAAGCACATGAGACTGAGCCTGAAAAGCGATACCCCTGGCTTGCCAATATCACCGATATTGATAGAAACCCTCCCGGCGACCCGAACTACGACCCACGCACAATCTACATACCGCCATTGGCTTGGTCTCGCTTCTCTCCATTCGAAAAGCAGTACTGGGAGATCAAACAAAAGTTCTGGGACACCGTTGTGTTTTTCAAAAAGGGCAAGTTCTATGAACTGTACGAGAACGATGCGACTATTGGCCACCAGCTATTTGACTTGAAGCTCACCGACAGAGTCAACATGCGCATGGTTGGTGTACCTGAAATGAGTCTCAATCACTGGGCCAATCAATTTGTTGCCAAAGGTTACAAGATTGCCCGGGTTGATCAGTCCGAGTCTGCTCTTGGGAAAGAGATGCGCGAAAGGGACGATAAGAAAGCCGCAAAGAAAGAGGACAAAATCATCAAGCGTGAGCTATCTTGTGTCCTTACTGCTGGCACTTTGGTCGATGGTTCAATGCTTCAGGATGACATGTCAACGTACTGTGTTGCAATCAAAGAAGTCATCCTGGACGGGTTCCCCGCCTTCGGCATTGCCTTTGTTGATACTGCTACTGGTCAATTTCACTTAACGGAGTTTCAAGATGACGTTGACTTAACAAAATTCGAAACATTCGTCGCTCAAACTCGACCACAAGAATTGCTGCTCGAAAAGTCCGCAGTTAGCCAGAAAGCAATGCGTATTCTCAAGAACAATACAGGACTCACAACTCTCTGGAATCATTTGAAACCAGGCAAGGAGTTTTGGGACTCAGACATTACCATAAGAGAGCTCGATGCCAGTGACTATTTTGTTTCGGAAGACAAGGACAACCTCGAGGCCTGGCCGCAAGTGCTTCGTGAAGCACGCGACAAAGAGTACGCTATGTCTGCATTTGGTGCATTGGTACAGTATCTGAGAGTGCTCAAACTGGACCGTGAGTTGATCACCATTGGCAACTTCAACTGGTACGATCCAATCCGCAAGGCTACCAGTCTCGTCTTGGACGGGCAAACTCTTATCAACATGGAAATCTTTGCCAATTCATTTGATGGTGGCAGCGATGGTACACTATTCCAACTTCTTAATCGCTGCATTACTCCTTTTGGCAAGCGGATGTTTAAGCAATGGGTGTGCCATCCACTGATGGATATCAATCAAATCAATGCAAGGCTTGATGCCGTCGACTCGCTGAATGCCGACACTGTTGTTCGGGATCAGTTCTCGTCTCAATTGACTAAGATGCCTGATCTGGAACGATTGATTTCTCGCATTCACGCCGGAGCGTGCAAAGCACAGGATTTCTTGCGGGTTCTTGAAGGATTTGAGCAAATCGAGTACACAATGAGTTTACTAAAAGAGCTTGGCTCGGGTGATGGTGTGATAGGCAAGCTTGTCTCGTCCATGCCGGATTTAGTATCTCCATTGGAGTATTGGAAAACTGCCTTTGACAGACTCAAAGCCAAAGAGAACGGCATTCTTGTTCCAGAACCTGGCATTGAAGAAGACTTTGACACATCACAAGAGACTATTGACGAGTTACTCCGGGAACTGGACAGTCTTTTGAAAAACGTTCGTCGTGATCTCGGTTCAAACGCAATATGTTACAAGGACAACGGCAAGGAAATCTACCAGCTTGAGGTGCCAATCAAGGTCAAGAACATCCCCAAAACATGGGACCAAATGTCCGCTACCAAACAGGTCAAGCGCTACTACTTTCCGGAATTGCGAGTTCTTATTCGCAAACTCCAAGAGGCACAAGAGACTCATGGCCAGATTGTCAAGGAAGTCGCAGGCAGATTCTACGCGCGATTTGACGAGGACTATGAGACGTGGCTGAAGTCTGTCAGAATTGTCTCACAATTGGATTGTCTGATCAGCTTGGCCAAAGCCTCGTCGTCTCTCGGACAGCCAAGCTGCAGACCAGTTTTTGTTAATAATGAACGAAGCGTACTCGAATTTGAGGAGCTTCGCCATCCCTGCATGCTGCAGAATGTGACGGATTTTATCCCTAATGACGTGAAGCTTGGAGGCGAGACCCCGAACATTAATTTGTTGACTGGTGCCAATGCTGCTGGTAAATCAACTATACTTAGAATGGTACTGTTTCCCTGCCCTATTAGTCGACAGTAGCTAACGGCGTGATAGACCTGTGTTGCAGTTATTATGGCCCAGATCGGCTGCTACTTGCCCTGCCAGTCAGCTCGCCTGACGCCTGTCGACCGAATCATGTCTCGTCTAGGTGCGAATGACAATATTTTCGCCGCGCAATCCACCTTCTTTGTCGAGTTGTCCGAAACCAAGAAGATCTTATCAGAGGCGACACCTCGTTCCTTGGTTATCCTAGACGAACTGGGTCGAGGTACCAGCTCGTACGACGGAGTAGCTGTGGCACAGGCAGTGCTACATCATATTGCAACACATATTGGCTCCCTGGGATTCTTTGCCACACACTACCACTCGCTCGCGGCCGAATTCGCTGGCCACCCAGAAATTGCACCCAAACGAATGCAGATCCATGTCGACGATGAGGAACGACGGGTCACATTCCTGTACAAACTGGAAGAAGGAGTGGCCGAGGGAAGTTTCGGTATGCACTGTGCATCCATGTGCGGTATCCCCAACAAGGTCGTCGAGAACGCCGAAACAGCGGCGAAGCAATGGGAGCACACGAGCCGTCTGACTGAAAGCCTGGAGCGGCGCAAGGGCGGCGGCCTCATTGGCCTCGGCTGGTGGAGTGATGTTGCCTGGCTTCTGCGTGATGGCGCCGAGGTTTCTGACCAGGGACTGGAGATTCTGCGCAAGGCGATTGAAGCCTTATAGGGGGTTTCGGTATCTGTCTAAGACTATGTTGATGGAGGATTTAAGTGATGGAAATTTAAGGCGTCTGGCTATTTTGTGCGAAGGGAATTCTCGGTAGGTATATATACATGACATGTAGTGAGCTGAGGGAATAGCTGGCGTGAGTTCACTGTTGAGCTGGTTGATCTGGTCAGATGGTATCCAGTTAGACTGCATGATTAGACCTTAATACTATCTTCTGTTGAAACATTTGAAAAATTGACATCAGAGCTTTCAGAATTGATGTAGGAAATAATATGAAATGAGATTCCTATCTGCCAATGCGATCCAGCTTGCCATAAAACAAGCTGGCTATTGGCCATGACCATGAATAACTAAGCGTATCGACTATGTGATGAAATGATTTTGATGATGCTATCTATAAACAAACTCCAATTCCCAGAACACACCACCTTTTTTTTCACTTCTTTTTATCTTTTCAAATAAAGGAAAATAGATAGCAACGCGAGAGATGATCGAATGAAAACTCGGAACTAAGGAGAACCATCAGCATGTCTGATTTGCTCAAGATTAAGAATCTGGGCACGTACATAGTGAACTGTGAGATTCCCATGTTCACTTTCCACCTAGCTAGAGCCCAGCAGAAGTGAAGACGCCATCGAGATGCTCGGTCTTGATGATATTCTTCTGATCATCAGAGTCCTGCTCTTCCTTCTTGACAGATTCGGATGCGCTGGTGAACCTCAAGAACGTTAGTTGAACAGTTGTTATGCAGAAGAAAGAAAAAGAGGACAAAAACATACACAGCAGTCTTCTTGACAGGACTCTTCCGCTGGCGTTTCGCAGGAGTCTTGGTCGGAGTCACAGCTTCGCCGTTAACACCAAGTGATCCATCTGCAATTGGAGTTCCAGGCTCAAAACCGCCAGTAGCGACGACAGTGGTTTCGGAATCAGCGTCTTCTGCAGCAGCAGAAGAAGAAGAAGTAGCAGCCTTGCGCTTTTTGGTAGCAGCACCACCACCACCACCGGCAGCTCGGCCTCCCTTGGGTTTCGGGGTCGATGGCGAAATTTCGGAGGTGTTGACATCTTCGTCAGAGACTGGGAATGCTTCGAGGAGTTTGCGATGGGCCTTGCGGTACAGAACCTGTGCAGAACCCTTGGTGTATCCGCCATAGTGCGCGATTTTATCGTAGTCCATCTAGAGAAAGTTTTTCAAGATTAGAAAAAATGTAATGGGATTCAGAATGAGGGGGAAAAAATGACTACCTTTCCGCCTTCTCCAGCGAAACGGACACCCAGGGCGATGAGCTTGATCTCTGCGTTGGAGAGAGGGATGGCCTTGGTTTGGTCTTCCTTGGGAAGAGGCATTTTGATAGATTTCTGTTGGTCTCTTCTTTTGGTGATCAGGAAGAACGAGGTGGTTGTTGAAGGTTGGAAGTGGGTTGAGCTAAGGGGGTGTTTTGTAAGTCGGTTGATGGATTGAGAAGGAAGAATGAGGAGACTGACTTACTGAGAATGAAGGTAATAAGTAGATAGATTCGAGAGTTCGAATGCAACGAGTGAGAAGAAGATTTCCGAATGAGAAGTGGTGATTGGGAACTGATAGTCAGGGATTGAGGTGGTGAAGAGTGAGAGAAAGAAGGACGAGAAGACTGATGTGTTGAGGACTGAAGTAAAGGTGACGAGAGACGAAAGTCAGAGAGAAGAGGGGAGGAAGAGAAAACAAAGAAGACTGGAAAAGAGAGGTGCAACGCCCCACTGTGAACTATTTCTGATATCAGGGCAACTGAGAAGATGGCTGGGTTGCGGGGCACAGTCTGGAGGTGAGAGAGGTGGTAGGCTGGAGAAGAGGGGCGAGTGAGGTGTTTCCCAGGCTTTGTTGACGAGATAATGGCTGGTTCTGGTTCGTTGCCCGGTGATGAGAACAGGAAACAGGAGGCTAGGGCGTTTGATAGAAGAAAAAATCTCGAGCTTTCTTGTTCAGAGAGGGGAAGTTTTGGGTTTTCCTGCTTTTTGTAAAGGTTTGGGTAGGTTGAAAGGGAATAGTAAAGTAGAACAACCAAATAGCTCCATTAAGTCCTGAATGCAACCTATCTATACAGTACATAATACAACAAGAGGGGGGATATCACTTCTGGAGCGTTTTCGTGCCGTTTATATGATTATAAACGTACTGCCACAGCTCTGGGAAGAATTTGGACGTGCCCCTCGTATCTTTGCTCTCCTTGAACGCATAAAACTGCTTCAAAGTGCCCCCTTGCCACCAGGGCGCAGACGCGGGGTTTTTATTTCGGAATGCCACGGGTCGTAGCAGGGCCTTGTCAGGGACAAGGTCTGAGACGCGGACCTCTGTGACCCGTGGGATCGTAGTCATCTTCATGGTTCTGATGGACAGCACGGCTGACGAAGGGAGATCCTTTGCGTATTGCAGCGCGACGTCTCGTGATTTTCGGGCAAAGGGTGGGAGGTGGAGGTAGATGTTGTTGACAAACGGCGCAGTTGTATATGCGACGAAAATCAGAGGAAGCGCCCCGCCAATGACGACTATGAGAGATCAGTAATCTAATCGCATACACACATATGTATTTATCATTATATGTAGAGCACTCACTCAGCGGCGCCAGATAGGCTGGAAAGTCGTCCGCAAAAAAAGCCGGGGCGATGATCATAGTCGAGGCGCCACAGATGAACAGCGTTGCTGTCCGCAGCACCCCAAGGAAGACAATCTTCCCTGTTCCGCCATGGTATATCAGGATCTTCTCCGGCGTAACCACTAGAGCTTCAATTAGCTTTTCTCTAATGTCGTGCTGTTGCTTTGTATACCTGGTCGAGGAGTTGGTCGCCAATGCTGACCGGCTTTGGACGCAGGCGGCAGTTGTGTAGGAGCCTGTCGAGGTGCCACTGGGACCGGCTTTGGAGGAGTATATTTGACTTTCGAAGAACTGGCTGACTTGAAGCGAATGGATATTCGAGTCTGGAGATGCCGTTGTGCAGGACACCGGAGCGATGCGACGGGATTTGCAGCTCGACACAGCGTCGAGAAGGCGAGGGGCGATGGTTTCATTGTGAATGCAGACAGTGTGCTTCCGGACAGTCCTATTTATCCAATTGGCCCTCGGTAGAAGTCCAATGGCATATGCTCTAGTTCGAGATGCGGAGAACAGTGAGTGAAGAGTTGCGGAACAAATGATTATCGCGGAGCTGCCCCGTGCTTGCCGTACTGACTGCCGGGCTTGGCGCTGATTAGATAACGGACAGGGCAGGCACCAACTGGCAACAACATTTCAGTTGATGACACCTCACACCGTCCAGCCTCAGCAGTCAACAGCAGCACCTGCGATTGTTGGCCGTTGGTCGGGCCTGAAATCGCAATGGTGTCTTCCAGCAGCAATGCCTTGTGGCGCTGCTTGCTCTCTCTTCTCCTACTGGTACACTCGGCGATCGCATACAGCGCGCTCTCGGACGAGACGCTGAAAGCTCTCCCCAGGCCTGGCGATGACTTTGACATTCATACCGGAAAAATCCTCTCGCCCATACTGATCCCTCGAGTCCCTGGAACGCCAGGCTCTACAGCTGTGCTCAACCATTTCAACGACTTTTTCAAAACCAGCCTCCCCAACTGGACAATCGAGTTCCAGAACTCGACGTCAAAGACCCCCGTGAGCGGCGACAAGGAAGTGCCGTTTGTGAATTTCATTGCATACCGCGACCCGCCGTGGGCATCGAAAGGAGATGTGGGCAGACTGACTCTGGTGGCCCATTATGACAGCAAGTATAACCCCGAGGGGTTCATTGGGGCCATTGACAGCGCTGCGCCGTGCGCCATGATCATGCACGCCATGCGCAGTATCGATGCGGCAATGACCAAGAAATGGACTGAAATGGAGGCCCAGGGCCACTCGACCTTTGACATTGACGAGCAGACAGGGATACAAGTGCTTTTCCTCGACGGGGAAGAGGCATTTATAACCTGGACTAATACGGACTCACTGTACGGGGCACGCTCTCTGGCTGAGACATGGGAAGAGACTTACCATCCGGCCATGTCGAACTTTCGAACAGAGCTCTCGTCGATTACACTATTCGTGCTTCTTGACCTGCTGGGATCCAAGGCCCCTACGATTTATTCGCATTTCCCTACTACCCACTGGGCCTATCAAAACATGGGCAAATTGGAAAACCGCCTCCGCGATCTTCAACAATTCAAGTCCGCACCAAAAAAGGCAGACAAGGAGAAGCGAAATGAACAACGATGGCTCGTCGATGTCGAGAAAAGCGAGCGCCAAGTCACCTCCCTTGGCGGTATATCTGACGACCATCTCCCGTTTATGCACCGTGGAGTCGAGATTTTGCATCTGATTGATTTCAATAGCGGATCCGGTTTTCCCGACGTCTGGCACTCACTGGCAGATAATGGAGAGAACCTCGATGCGCCTACAGTCGAAGACTGGTCCATGCTGGTCACGGCCTTTGCGGCGGAATGGATGGAGCTTGATGGTTTTTTTGAGACTCCATCTGCTGCTCGCTCGGCGGAGAATCTATATAGTAGAAAGACTGAATTGTAAGATTCAACTGTATAGATTTTTTCCCCCTTCGTCCTCTCTTTTCCCTGCATGTAGCATCTGATTGTGTTGTTCATGTACATTTTTTTGGGTTTTACTAATGTTAACTAGTAGCCATTGAACATGAATTAAAGGCAAAATCGACATCTATTTATGAGTCTATTTACAAGTGACCAAAAGATTTATTTCCAAAATACCAACATCAAAACCGACTCCCCAATGCATAACCACTCATCCAGACAATACCCCACAGTGGCTGAAGAACAGCTCTGAGGATAGCCGGCCCTGGACAAACTCCGCTCAGCCCCCATCCAACCCCAAAAAAGACCGACCCGGCAACAAATCGCCAGTCTATATCGGCAACGGTGCCAGTCGGCAGACGCCACATATCCGCGAGTGTCGGAGTATTGGGTTTTCCGTCAGCCGTTGTGAGCTGCTGGCCGGGCTTGACGGTCAAATGATTATAGAGCGAAGGACCCACGCCAAAAAGAAGAATCAGAGCCAGCGACGGGTCGAAGCTGTTGATATTTGTCAGAAAGGCAAAGA
Source organism: Talaromyces sp. R2412 (assembly GCA_023626135.1). Taxonomy (NCBI): domain Eukaryota; kingdom Fungi; phylum Ascomycota; class Eurotiomycetes; order Eurotiales; family Trichocomaceae; genus Talaromyces; species Talaromyces sp. R2412. The sequence continues at coordinate 63,456 of JAMAGK010000043.1, read as the reverse complement.
ACCGGATGACCTTGGCGGGATCGGCCATGCCGCTGAACAACAATCCCAGTCCGAACTGGAGGCCGGCGAGGTAGGCGAACAGCAGGCGTTGTGACCTTGCGGCAGACTTTGACTCGAACTGGGGGCTGCGCGTGGAGATGACGACAAAATTGGTGAACAGGGCCAGAACAACGCACGTTGTCATCACGACGAGCTCAGGCGTGCTAGGAAGAACGGGTTGGTAGCAAGGACGGCCGTTGTCGCATGCAGGAATAATTTGCGAGCCGGTAACCAATGGCGCAAAGTTGGCTGTGAGGAGAGCAGTGGTGAAGAATATCGCGGTGGCGATCAGGGAGCGCGGCGAAAGACGTGAGAGTCCGCAGAGCATATGACCGGATGTGCAGCCATGGCCATTCTGTTTTGATGAAGTTAGATTGCGAGAACATAAATGAACATACATATAGGGTGTATGTTATATAGAGAAACTCACTTTAGTCCCCCATCCTACCAAACCCCCCAACCCAAGCGTAGCCACCGCCGAAGACCACGACGAAACCGAGCCCGAAAACGATGGAAGCAACGAAGGCACAAACAGGGAGACTAGCAAGGGACTCGACAGCAAACCACCCAAAATCAACACATTCTCAGGCTCCTCCTCCTCCTCCTCCTTTCTTTGCGGCGTCCGCCAGCTACATGTCAGACCGGATCGCAGGATCGACGAGATGCCAAAGACGCGGCCATTGTGCACAAGCAGACCAAAAGAGCCGCTGAATAAGAGTAGAGCGCCCAGCGAGGTGTGGATGGGCGTGAACATGGCACGTCGTGATTGTGCTGTTCAGTAGTACGCTGTTATGTATTCACTGCATAGTGGTTGGTGGTGATGATAATGATGATGATAGTCGGCAGGGATAAAAATCTTCTGACCAGTCACGCCATTGCAAGCCCATCAAACGCAACAGGGGTAATTAATGCATAATTAGACGAAACAAAAGTCTTCTTCTTTCGGGGACCAAGTTGGTTTGACCACAGGCTCAAAGTCTCGTCGAAGGAGCCCGAGGCCTGTATTGGCCGTACCGCACGGTCTTGTCCCGGTCATTTTGGGCGGAGCGTTAGTATGACGATGGCGGCGATCTTCTGCAGGTCATTGGCCGAAAGGGGTTAGACGGGATCCACTGATCGGTATCGTCAGGTATGAATAATACGATAATACAACATACTTTATGTCATACTCTTTGACGGGATTCTGTATACTATGGATGTATTCATTTATACATTTATCAAGGCGAGTCAGAAATTCAGTACACAGTCAGTGTTTACATATTTAATGAACACTCTATAGAGCATCAATCCTCTGCATGCTGCATTCTAAATAGCAAATCCTGATGGTCCCCGAGCACGTGGAGCCAGGCTAATAGGATCCCGACCCAATCAGCAGCATATAATCTATGAGCATTGAGTATTGAAAAATCATATAAGATTCATTTCTCTCCATGACTCATGTGTCTTACACAAGTCATGTCTGCTCCTTTTCGACTAAAGCGCCAAGAAAGGTACAACAGGCTGTATGACGCGAAAAGCTTGAATGGACGTCGGCCGATCAGTCTGCAGTCGCGCCTTGGCTGACTCAATATTAAATGCCCGAAATGCCTCTTCATTGGCTTGTCGTTTTTTACATTCTAAATCTATAAATTTATAATACGTAGTAAATGGAAGCTGGTCAGTGGTCACGCCGCGGAGATGCAGCCAAAATGGTCCCATGCCCCGCACGCCAGCTCTTATGTCATCGGGGGTAAACACTTTATCTTCTTCTTCTTCTTCTTTATCCTCACGACATCACATCTCTACATTTGATGTATTCGAATCATATGTAAAACTCCTCCAGTTGACTCGATGTCTGCCCTCGCCTCCTTCCGCGACATCTCGGCGCGCAACCTGCGAGTCTTTCGAGAACAGCCACTGGCCGAGATCTCTGGCGCGCTGGGCGACCTGGGCACCTTTCTGCCCATCACCATCGCCCTCGCCGTCAACGGCACCGTGTCGCTGTCCAGCACTCTGGTGTTTTCCGGCATTGCCAATATCCTGACTGGCCTGTTCTTTGGCATTCCGCTGCCCGTGCAGCCCATGAAAGCCATCGGCGCCGTCGCCATCGCCAATGTCTTTACCAACGGAGAGATTGCTGCGGCGGGAATCTTTGTGGCTGGTTGCATCTTCGTCTTTAGTGTTACCGGTCTGCTGCGCTGGTTCTCAGATGTTGTTCCGATCCCCATCGTCAAAGGTATTCAAGTTGGTGCTGGGTTGTCTTTGATCATCTCTGCGGGGACGTCCATGCTCGCCAGTTTGGATTGGGCTGGCCCGTCATGGGCAGACAACCGGATTTGGGCTATCCTGGCCTTTTTGTTTCTGCTGGTCACTAATCACTACCGAAAACTACCGTACGCGTTGATTGTGTTGGTTGTCGGGCTCGTGTTTGCCATTGTCCTTGCTGCACAGCACGCGGACTTGCCTGGTTTCCGGCCATGGATTCCCAGCATAACAGTCCCAGTCGGCACCGACTGGCGTGTTGGAATCGTCGAGGCTGGTATTGGCCAGTTGCCACTCACAACCCTAAACTCGGTCATTGCAGTCGTCCACCTCGCTAGAGACCTGTTACCGGACGTCAACACACCATCCGTCACCTCTGTTGGAATCAGCGTTGCATTGATGAACCTGGTAAGCTGCTGGTTCGGCGCCATGCCCGTCTGCCACGGCTCTGGCGGGCTCGCCGCACAGTTCCGATTCGGCGCGCGCTCGGGATCCAGCATTGTAATTCTGGGAGTGTTGAAGCTGCTGATCGGTTTGTTCTTTGGGAATACCCTGATTGGCTTGTTGCAGCGCTTTCCATTTGCATTTTTGGGCATTATGGTCATCGCGGCTGGGTTGGAACTTGCAAGTGTAGGAGAAAGCCTGAACACAACGGGCGCGCAAGATCTAGGCAAAGACCGTCCTGGATTACTGGGGGAACGCGGGCAGGAAATTGGGCCGGTGCTGACTGAGGATGAGCGCAAGAGACGATATACGGTGATGCTGGTCACGATTGGATTTCTCGTCGGGTTTAAGAATGATGCTGTGGGGTTTATTGCGGGTATTTTGTGTCATGTCAGTTTCATGCTGCCGGACATTGTATATCAGTATAGGGAGCCCAGGCGGCGAGGCCGGATTCAGTTGACGGAGTGATGTATTTATGTTTTGATGTGTGTGTATAGATGTGAGGAGTACTGAGGGAGATTATAGTTGGTTTTGGAGTAACATATATTTGAATGCATTTACTATTTACGACTGAGACATGAAAAGAGTTGCACAACTTTAATGATGCCGTGGACAAGAATCAATCTATCAATTGATCCTAGGGTATGGAGTGGGGATATCACCGGCGGCCTCCGACTCCCCGCACTTCAATTTTCCACCTCGACACTCTCCAACTGCCAAGGTATAACCATTGAATATCGAGCATCAAGTTTAAACCGACAACATGCCTAGCACCGTGGACTCTACCGGGCTCACCCCGGAGCAACTAGACTCCTTCAACGAGAACGGCTTCCTCGTGGTCCCCAACTACCTCTCCGCCGACGAAGTGCAATCTCTGCTCTCGACGACACACGACCTCCTCGAAAACTTTGACCTCGACAGCCACCCAATGACCCGCTTCACCACCGGCGACGACGACGAGAAAACAAAACATGTCGGCGACGACTACTTCCTCTCTTCCGGAAACAAAGTCCACTTCTTCTTCGAACCCGACGCCGTCGCCGCCGACAACAAGGGTCTACTCAAACCAAAACACCTCGCCATCAACAAAATCGGCCACGCACTGCACAGCAAATCCGCACCGTTCGAGAAGATCACGTTGTCAAAACGCAACGCCGCCATTGCCAGCTCGCTTGGTTTTCAAGATCCGCGCTGTCTGCAGAGTATGGTTATCTGCAAACAGCCGAGTATCGGCGGGCCTGTCCCCGCGCATCGTGACTCGGAGTTTTTGTATACGTCGCCGCCGTCCGCGGTGGGATGGTGGATTGCTCTGCAGGACGCAACGCCGGGGAATGCCTCGTTGGGAATGTGGAAAGGGACGCACAGGGGTAAAAAAGGTGGACATATCAGGCGACGGTTTGTGCGGTGTGAGCAAGGTGGAGGCACGACGTTTATCACCAACGAAGGTCCTGCATTGCCGCTTGGAAAGGAAGAAGAAGAAGAAGAAACGCAGAACGGGCAGGCCGATGAGAACTTTGAGATTCTCAATGTCAAGGCGGGTGATCTGGTGCTGATTCATGGGAATGTGCTGCACAAGAGTGAGAAGAATACGAGTGATAAGAGCCGGTTTGCGTATACTTTTCATGTTATTGAGGGCGCTGAGGGGTGGACGTATGATGAGCGGAATTGGCTGCAGCCGCCGGAGGAGGGTTTCTCGCGGTTGAATGCTGTGTAATTACTTATATTTATACATATACGGAAACCATTGATGTCGACTTGTATATTGAACTAAACGCAGCAAGTCAAGCCAAAAATTTCCAAGGAGTGGCGGTGGTCAGGCTAAACGCTAACACATAACGTATATACAGGAAGACAAACAAGAACAATAAAAAGACAAAAACATAAAAAGAAACTAATCCAAATCCCTCTGGCTATACCTATTCCCCGTCACCGGATCCACAGCCGCTTCATCCACCGAAGAACGATACCTCCCAATCGCACTCCCACTAGGATCATCCGCCGGCGAACTCGTACTCGTACTCATACTCGCACCTGGCATATTCTCCATCGAAAAATCTTTACTACCGGAATCAACCGACGCCGTCCCCGACGAAGTCACACCATAATTGTACTCTTCATCATTAGATATATCCGCAATCCTTCTTTGGCTTGATCCCCACTGCCGCTGATCATTCTCGCTATCAGAAGGCAGCATCTCCTGGCCCGTACGGTCATAATGTCGCTCCTCGATCACGGCGGGCGCACCCAGGTCTTGGTGTGCGGTGCGCACGATTGTGTTGCCGGCCTGGTCGGTGTGCGAGCTGGTCGTGTACCGGTGGCCGGAGGTTTCGGTGCCGTTTGTCGTGCTCGTCGCTGAGCTGTAGTAGTATGAGGAGCTGCTGTATGAGTCGGGCATGATTTTGGTGGTGGGTGTGGCTTGGGATAGAAACTGTGCTTTAGGAGGTTATTTTGCAGAGAGAAGTAAATCAAGTCAGAACAGAAAAGGGCTCAAACTAGAACGCTCAGAACACAGAAAAACCTGCAGAAAACTTAAAAAATTGCAAACAGCAACTGGAATGAAAACGAAAGCCAACAGGAGAATTAATACTTTTATATTCGCTGTCAAGTGGCAATACATCCTCCTACATGACATCACGGTAGACATAAATTTCCATATCGGGAAATTCTAGATTCGCCGCCTCCACGGCACCGTCAAATGGAACGAGGAGAGTCCAGATGTCCCAGCTGCTGTCCTATGGGTGGTGAATCTATGGAAACAAAATAAAATTTGCCATGGCGGGAATAACCTAGATGAGACGTGGTCGTCGAATCAACAACATGGACTGTATCGGTCGTTTATTCCGCGCCTGGACATGTACTCTGGACAAAGTGTCGTGGGGCCGAGGGAGCCAGATTACACAGAAGAATGAAAAGTCAGAGCTTATTTGATTGGTGTTACTTTGAATACGCCACTGGATATTTGCCATTGTGCGTCACTGCGTCCACTGGTGTAGAAATGAACCATGGGTTCAATGTTTGTTATCTCCTAAATATACTTTTATATGCATGCAGTGGCAACTATGCTACTCCCGAGTTATCTATATGTTGAATAGAAACTCATAAATACCTGTACAAAAAATCCAAATTCGTCGAATTCAGCGCATCCAGCCGCGGCGTGCGCGACCCGAAATTGCGCGCAAACTCCTCGTCGAACAAAAACGGCTCGGAAAGGTCGATATCGACTTCGTGGCTGGGGGGTGACAGGGGCGTCATTTCACTCCATGTTTGCGGCCGTTGTTCTTTGAGTACTTCTTCTTGTTGCTGCTGTTGTTGGTTTTGCTCAAACGGTAAAATGGTTGTGGTTGTTGGTGTGATGGTGTCTGGGAGTATCTGCATATTGCGCACAATTTGCTTGGATGATGATGCTGCTGCATCAGTTGACGAGGTACCATTGGCAAGATGTACCATCGAAACCGTAGCGTTCTTATCATCCGACAGCTGCAGATACTCGGCTGTGCTTTCGTCCAGACAGTGAAAGAAGATTTCCAGCACCCAATAGTTCAAATCCCAGCTCTTTTGCAGCTCTTTCAGTCCCAATAGACACAATTTCGCGCGGTGCTCGGCGAGTTTGCGCTCTGTGCCGTCGGCGCGAGAGAAATGTACCGTGTGGATGCAGAGCGCGGCAAAGATGTTTGTGATTCTGTTAGAAATTAGTTAGTAAGACAACACCACTTTCAGTAAAAGGTAACTGACAAATGCAGCATTCCATGCTCAATCAGATTCTGTGATAGCATATCTTCCAGAATACGCGTGCATTGGCAGGCTGCTTGAAGAGCCCGTTTCCCTTCCTTCCTCTTCAACTCATCCCCAGACGTGTCGAGGAACGAGGGACGGTATAAAAGTATATACAGATAACTATACAGACTTTGTTAGCTGAAGTTGACCGACCCAGAACCTTTCTACTTACTTGTATGTGATATTGACAATTCCCGCAAAATACATTGTTCCCCTCTCGGTAGCCTCTGAGAGCTTCAGTTCTACCGGCAATTCCGACTCCCACTGCATCAGGCGTTCTTTTAGTCTCTCGCACTCTGCTTGCTCGTATCGATGGTGTCCAGGCAAATATGCCGCCCAGACGACCTCTCGGACTATTCTACTGTCAGTGAAAAGGCGTCAATCTTGTTTAGTGATGTCCATACGCAACCGTGCTATTCGCGCCATCTGGATCATGTACGAGGCGTGTTCTGGCTTTTGCTCTCCAAAGACAGCCGGATTCCCAACGACGCCTTCTTCCTCGAAATCGGTCTCGTCGAGCATCGGAATGTCGCAGTCCTCGTCGCGGATTCGAGCTGGTAGCCCGTAAGCGGCTGCTACTTGCTGATCGCGTATCTAAACTCGATTAACTCCATATTCAGTTGAAATAGTATATTCCACATACATATAAAGACCAGAATATCCGCTTCCTCATTCTCTTTTCTTGAGGGCCAAGAAGCGATAGCTTTGACCTAGTCTCATTAGAAACTGCATATTGTTTTTACACAAGTCACTCTGCACAAGTCACTCACAGCATATGTAAACCACCAGTCTGGGCAAGACTAATAGCTGCACCAAGCCAATACCGCGTATCTTTTTCATGGCCTGGCGTACTCCGCCAAAAGCTCAGCAAAAACACCGCTTGCATTTTGGACAGCGAGTCCGTCTCGCACTCTGCGTCGAAAATCTCCTTTCCTCGATCATAAAACAGAAATTTTGTCTCGTAACGGTCATGAAATCCAGCATCATGCAGGGCCTTGTCATTACACAAACTCGCGCCAATAAAAAGCATTGACTGCAACAGCAGCGGCGAGATGGTCTTGTCATTGCACGACTTACTAATCTCAACACGATCCACCACGGGGAAACACGGATGGAACCACTCAAAATACGCCTGCAGCAGCATCTCACACACAGCCGGTTCCGGAAAATCAAACGCACCTTCGCGCGTGAGTTGCTCGATCTTGCGCGCTCGTCGGCTGGCAAACAGCGAGAAACTGTTGGAGCGGCGACATACGACCTCGGGGATCCGGTACTGCCATCGCGCCTTGCTCGCTGCATTATCGCTGCTGCCGAGTTGTGGGGGCCTAATAGAGCCCTCGTCGACGACGCAGGTTAGTGGGCTTGATTCGCCAAAGAAGATGGTTTGGTCGAGTTCGCTTTTGATTTGCGAGGCTCTCCGGATTGGAAATGAGGCGCTGCTGGAGCTGTCGGGTGAGAGGATGTCTCTTTTGATAGCGAGATCATCTCTGTTTGACGTCGTCGGTGTCAAGTTTGATTCACTTCCATTCTGAGTAGAAACAGCCGCATTTGAATAAGGGCTGACAATGTAGCGCGGATATCTATATTCACATTAGAAATTGAGTTAGAAAGAAGAGCAAATTAGAGTACTCACTTCCCCCTCCTCGAAACACCAATCTCGCAGTTTACCCCCGCAACCTTGCAATTATCGCAGGGATGTTTCTCGATCACATTGCACCGCACTCGCCGTGCATTGCAGGTAATACAAGCCCGCTTGGCCCGGGGTTTGACCACACGCGGAGACTGCGGTTTTGTACTCATGACTTTTTTATTTATATATGTATCTCCTCACATGTGCGTTGTTGCTATGTACATGATGGTCGTCCCATGTCTTGATATATGTACAAGCAGACCAATGGAGAAGGTGGGATTTGTCAAGGGAAAGTCTGGGGAAAGCCCGCATTGCTCGGTTATCATGTAGCCGATACGGTATGTTACGAGTGATTAAGGGGGATGTATGGAGGAAATGTGTAATATTTGAAATTACCGCGTTTGGTGGCTGTATGACGCAAGTGTTAAATATTCCGTGGTCATAAAAACTTTTGGGGGGGGGGCGGGCACCAAAGAAGATTTTTCAAAAATTCTTCTCAAATATACATGATTTTGATTCCAAATACCATATATACTCATTGGAAGCTCACTGATTAATTAGCGGCACTCTGTGTTCAATCAGTGAGCAACTCTGAGCACCACATACCTTCAATGGAACAGCCCTACAAGGCTGTCTATACTCTGATTCTTTGTTTATAGGTAGCATCGAAGGCACAATAGTGAACCAAAAGAAAGAGAAGGTAAATTTCACCAGACATAATTTCCTGAGAACGGTCTCGTCTTTGTGGCAGACAGACAAGCGAGAACGTGCTTACGAGAGAGTGATTCCAATCAGGTCCACTATGTCAACAATACCACATCAGCCGATCAAAGAAGCAGATAGGGCAAAGTACATATGCAGTTGATGATAACTTGGGCGTCAAAATTGACTAACCAGGATCCGCTTTCCCTTTCTACAGCGTACCTATCGAGTGTCTGATGGATGAATTTGGACTTCGCATTGGCCTTATAGCCTCTCGTATTCCGCTAGAAAAAGAAATCCAATACTCCTCCTAGCCCTAATATTCTTCAATGTTCTTGAACATTTAAGTAGATGACATCAACAGTGTCTTATAAATTCGACGTATCCCTGGAGGTCTCTTCTCCGGCCATGCACTTTAACTGGTCTTGTCCACGTGTTGGATCAGACAGCTGCCGGAGCGCGTTTTCCATCCGATTTACCATGTGCTCGATTTGTGCTTCTCCAGAGACTTCGGAGTCAAAGCAGAAACGCAAACAGACATTGCCGGAGGAGTCAAGTTGACATTCGACATACATAGGGTAGTTGCCAGATCGATGACCCAACTCAACAATTGCGTCTTTTGACGCCACAAGTCCTTTGACAAACAATTCTGTTTCCGCGTCTCTATAGCGGAAGTCTCCTTTCTTGATAGCCGACTGGACTACAAGCAGCACCTGAAAGTCACAAGCCAATGCAGCATTGTCACTTGCTTGACAGATCTGTTCCAAGCCCGTGTGCTCGAATGGAACCATACTAGTTGCTTGGCACTGCACTCTTTGTAGCAGTTCGGTGAAGCTTTCTTCTCGATCCAGCTGAACGCGTATTGGCACTGTGCTGAACACTGGACCAGCCACCCGCTCTATCCCCGGTACTGCTGTTTGCCGGCCCATAACTGTCGCCCCAAATAGCGCTTCATTTGAACCAAGAGTGTTCGCAATTGCCACAGAGAGAGCCGACCGTATGATTGTTGCTGGCGTGAAATCCGTTCTGCTCCAGTTCAGATCCTGAACCACGCGCTTCAATTCGCTATCGATTCGAGGCTGGGGTTTGTGTAGCTCGCGTGGTGGAAAGTGTGCGCCCTCCAAATTGGTGAATTGACTTCTCCAGAAAGCCATTGCTGCCGTTTGATCACTTCCCGTGACATACTTGGTAAAAGCCAACATATTCTCAAGAGGTTTTGGAGTGCGATGATAGTAAATTTTCTCGGCTTCTGCCAGCATGAGTCGAAGTGCCCATCCATCATATAGAGCCCAGTGCATCTCCCAAACAAAATCGACGTGAGGGTGGTCAGTTGACCTGACAATGGCAAACTTCGCTAGAGGCTTGCCAGGCCCCATCTTGCTTTTATCGGAGTGACGTTGACAACTGTCAATACTCTCATTTGGCATCCATTCGACCGTGTCGTTCAGAACTACTTGCACAAAGCCCTGTCCTGGGATGTTGACAATGCGTGTTCGCATAATGGGATTTCTAAGTACGACTTGGTTCCATGAGTATTGGAATCGTTCAAGGTCAACATGACCGTGAATTTCCATGATATGCCTTGTCATAAAATTATCATCTCCACATTCCATACGAGAAAACAGACTTCTTTGAAGTGGCGTACACGGGTAAACATCAAGCACCTTGTCTTCTGGAACATTGCACAAACGCGCAGCTGAAGCACGAATTTGCGACTCGATTACCCCAGAATCCAACATTGAGAATGGCTCAATTATGGCGGAATGATGTGACGCACGAGACATGGCCACAGAGGCTAGTTTGTGTAGCACAGGGTTCTGAAAAACGTCCGTCACTGTAAGGAAAATCTCGTGATCTCGGGCAGTGCTGACCAGCTTCATCGCCCCGATCGAGTCTCCGCCTATTCTGAAGAAACTGTCATCTGCAGTGATGCTTTGCTCTGGAATTCGGAGGACCTTGCCCCAAATTTTCTGCATAAGAAGCTCCTTATCCGTGATGGGCTGTCGTCTTATTTGGTCAGCTTTGGCCCATGACGCCAGTTCCTGCAAAGGCCTCGAAGCCCCGATAGCCTGGAGCTTCCGCCGGTCCACCTTTCCTGTGGCTGTGACGGGAACTTCACGGATCGGTATGTAGACTGCCGGAACCATATATTGTGGTAGTCGGCTGACAAGAAGGTCTTCTAGTCTACTGGTGACATATCGGACTGCCTTGTTGTGGCTTTCCTCAGTCATGTTAACAGCTCCACAAAGAGAGATGAAGATTCCCAAGACAACAGCTTTGGTTTGCTGATTTTTGATAGTCTCTGCAATAATTTGCGGCTTTCGACCACCGGTGGTACCATTGGTTATGTCGATAGCCCTTTGCACTTCGGTTTCTACCTCTCCAAGCTCAACACGCTGGCCCCTGATTTTGACCTGTGTGTCCCTTCGTCCCAAATAGATAAGCGTTCCGTCATCACGGTATCGAACCAAGTCACCCGTACGATAAAGCTTTCCTCGACGACCAGAATTTTTTGCTGTACCGCGCAGTAGCCACGCTGGGTCGTCCACGAACGCAGCCCTTGTCTTTTCGGCATCGTTGAGATATCCACGTCCGACCAAAGGACCCTCAATCCAGAGCTCTCCAATTGTTCCAATTGGCACTAGTGTATCAATTTTCTCGACATCTACCACCCACGTGCATACGCCAGCACCACGACCAATAGAAACTTCGTTATCGGGTAGTGCATTGAGATCTTGGATCGTGACAACGTTGGTTTCTGCCGGACCATACGCATTGATGACTTTGGTTCCCGGAGGTGCCCGAGATACATCACTGGACAATACAGCTTCGCCGCTGAGATTCAGCACAGAGATCGACCGAATCCTGCTCCAGTTAAGATGCCGCAGGAGCGTTGGCGTGATGTGAGCATAGTTTGCCTGCAAGGAAATCATAGATCCCTCAATATCATTCTTTCGATCGCTCTCCGAAGGAATACACAAGCAAGCACCACATGTCAATGTATGAAGGACATTACACCAAGCGATATCAAACGCATAAGATGCAAAGTCATACACTCGAGAATGAGCACTCAGTCCGAGCAGCGCTTGCTGGTATTTGACGATAGTACTGAAGTTCTGATGTGTGATCATGGTACCCTTGGGGGTTCCAGTGCTGCCAGAGGTGAAAACTGCAAAAAGGACGTCTGATGGGTTTGGTTTGGGCAGTTCCTGCAGGCTCTCTGTGATAGGTTCCTCAAGAGACAATTGGCTTGGGCCAACGGTAATAGCGGCTTGGGCTCCAAGGTGAAGTGCCAGATCAGAATTGGCAACTGACGAAAGCACGAATTGGTTATCAACCTGCCCTATGATAGACCGTAAACGGTCTTCAGGAAGAGTGATATCTAAAGCTACTCCTGCTGCGCCGGCCTTCATAACTGCTAACATAGCGACAGGCATCCACATAGACTTCTCAAACAGGAGCGGCACAAAACTGCCCGGACCCACACCCTTGTCAAAAATCCGATGAGCAAGTGCTGTAGCAAGACTGTTCAGCTGCCTGTACGTCAATTTGCCATCCCAAGCGCAAATTGCTTCACCTTCTGGGTTTGACAAGGCCCGGGATTCAATCAAATTGTGCACGCAGACCTTCACTGGCTCCGGCAAGTGGCTGTTCCAGGTCCATATCGTCTCCAACTCCCGCGGGCTTATTGAGACTACATCTCGGAGAGCATATCCTCGAATCTCGGGTTTAGACAATTGACGGAAAGCATATTCAAATTGATGGCCAAGACGGCTAGCACATGCCTCACTGATTGATTCGAGATCCACGACAATGTTGACGTACGTCTCTTCGTTTTGGGTATGGTATCTGATCTCAATATCATGATCCAGAAGCTTACGTTGATTGATCGTAGAGAAACAACAAGCCGGGGTTTCACTATCTTCTGCGATCGTCACTTGGAGGCCGCACGCCAGGTCGGCCTCCTCACTTGCTCGGCGGATCACTGGCAAGCCAGTCCGCACGAAGGGGGTGATATCGGCTATCTTCTGCTCCATTGATTGTAGCAGGGTGGTTCCGCTGCTGTTCCAGTCCAGTATCATCCGGATTGGGACTGCGGAATGAAAATAACCTGGAATATTACCACCAAATAGAGCTTCGTTAGAGCTAGCATTCCTTACGGCGACCACTGACCAGGCCGACCAAATCTTTGCCATGGTCGTGAAATCATCATTTGTGTTGTTCGGTCCGACACGAAAGTGCACATTGTGTTCCTTTCGGTCGTGTTTAGCCTGTACCCTCAGAGGAGGGAAACACTCTGCGTCAAAGTTTTCAAATTGCCTTTTCCAAAATGACATTGTAGAAGCCTCGGATTTGCCAACGAGATGTTGAAAAAATGCCTGACAAAGTGATTCAGTTTCCTTTCCCTCACTATTGTAGGCTCGAGTAGTGCCCTGGGGTGATTTATCCTCTGTGGTGAGGAGATATTCGATTGCGTTGACAAAGATCAATGCAACTTTCTCAGCCAATGACTGACTTATGAATGCCTCTCTGATCTGGATGGCGAGCTTAATGTTCTCGCCATCCAGTTGGCCACTCAACAATAGGTCGTACTAGCAAGCGTCAATGACAAACAGAAATAAAACGATATGATAGTACCATCACTCACCTCGTGTGGATCTTGATGATCCTGATACTGCATCTCTATGCTTCTTTTCTCGCTGGTAGCAAATCGATCTGCTTCTCTGACAGTCAATGCAGTATTAAAAAGACGTCGCCCATGTAGACCAATCCTATGCTGGACCTCTGCAAGAGATACATGCTGGAATTTGAGTTGTTCGATGGAGTTATCGGAAGCGTTTCTTAGGACTTCAGCGGGCGACCCCTGCAGTTTCACCCGACCGATGAGCATATTCGCCAGAGGACCAGCAATTTTCTCAATACCATCCACTGGTATGTCTCGCCCAGAAGCTAGATAGCCGAAGCAGACATCCTGAATCCCTGTTAGATAGAATAGGACCATTGCCCAGCAAACCTGGAGAAAGATAGGTCGAGTTATCTCTCTGCTTCTGCAGAACTCAACAATTCCAGATGTAGATTTACTTGGGATGGTGATGTATCGAAATCTGTCTTTGATTATGATTTTAGGCAGTGAGTAGCTTCTAGGAACCTCACATGCTTGGACCCCTTCGAGGAAGTTTGTCCAGAAAGAGACTGTGTCTTCTCGCGACTTTCCCATTATGTGACGAACGCTTTCTTTGAATTGCGGTGCCGAGGAGAGAGCAATATTATCGTAAGCAGACACAGTATCCTGCACTAGGATTGAGAGAGAGGCACCATCGAGTATGGTATGATTGATATCCAATCTGCAAGCGACCTCTTCGCCGGATTGACAAATTGTGAACATGTGATTGGGGGAAGATGCTGGAAATTTTGGACTTCCAAGACTGTAGAGAGCCTCTGTAGGACTACCGGCGGAGATTTTGATGTGCGAGGTGTTAACCTTTGCACCAGCAAGCACAATTTGAACAAACCCTGTGTTTTCAGGGTGAGGTTGAAATATAGTCGATAAGATGGCATGCCGATTGGCCACCGTCTTCCATGCTGATTCCAATTTTGAAGGTATTATACGACCCCCTTGTTCGTTGGAGATGCAGGTCCAGATCCAAAACGTTGCATATGAACTCAGTCCTGCATTTACACTCAGCAACATTCCCTCCTGCATTGGCAAAGTCGGGTACAGATCGACAACGTCACTGGCATTAAGTCCAAGGCTCGGAAGATGCTGATTCAAAAATATATCCAGACCTCTATCCGAGATTGTGATCAAAGGAACATCGCTTCGTGTCAAACTGACAGGTGTCTTCATGAGGATATGCACTGCAGCCTCCAAAGTTTGAACAAAACTATCGAACCATCGTCGCAGTCTCCCTTGATGCTTCAGTCCCTTATGGAAAGTAAAGGTCACAACGAGCCTTCCATCTTGAATCGCCATGTTCGCCTCTATCAGAGCAAGTCGTTTTGAGAATTCAGAAACAACTTCCAAGGAACGATTGTTTTCAAATGGTTTCGCCAGCTGAAATAACCCGTCAACGCTCTCCAATTGTTGATATCGGCCTGCAAAGTTTACCAAGATCTCGATTTCGTCGTGACCTTTGAACTTTTCTTTGCATTCTTCACTGTAATATCGAGAGGCAAAGTAAGGCTGTCCCTTCGATGGAACTTGGCGTCTCATGTCTTTTGCATATCGTACAGCATCAACTATCGTGCTTTCAGAAGTAATTTTGAGAGGAAGAGGGTGCACGGTTGTGAACCATCCAACCGTTCCTGAGACATCAAGTTGAAGATCATCGGATTGCTCTCGGCCATGTCCTTCAAGGAAAACCGGGGGAACAGAGCGCTCCGGGAACGCCTGTCGGAATGAATAAACAAATGTACCAAGGATAACGTCCAACGGCTCCGTCCGCAAGGCGTCGTTGCATTGACCCATAAGCAGATTGGTGGTATCACTCTCCAGGATGAGCACACAATCCTCGGAATTTGCGCGAGTATTTTCAGCTGGATCAAAGCCCCAGAATCCGAGGTTGGCCTTCTGAACTTCAAAAGGCAACACATCTTCAGGACTCAGATTGCGAGCCATGTCACCCTGGGCCTTACACCATGCAGGGAATGAAGTATAGTCTTGTGAGCCGAGATGGCCAAACTTGACATATTCTTCGATGTCGCTCCATATGATTCGCCATGAAACTAGATCAATCACCAGGTGATGAGCAGAGAGCACTAGCATTTGCCTTTCATGTGTGATATTGAAAAGATCACCTGCAAAAACAGGCCCATTCGAGATGTCTAGGTTAGCTTGTCGTGCTTGTGCAATTTCCAGGACATCAGACCTCTTGGTCAGGTTATGTTCATCGAACGCAAATTGGTAATGTTGATCGTCTGCAGCAGCAATAGATTGTTTCCAATTACAGCCATCACCTCGGTGGAAGCGGGCCCGTAGCATCCCGTGGTGACAAACAACTGCTCGGAGTGCATTGCAAAGAACAGTGGCCGAAGTATCGTGACTGATCTCAAGAACAAAGCTTTGGTTGAAGTGATTGCAACCATCGGGAAATATATTGAAATACTTCGACTGTATCGGCGACAGAACGAAATGTTCACCCGTGTCAAGATCTTTATGGGCTGACCTCCACAATATTTTCTTGCAACGCGGGGCCAGTTTTCGAATAGTTCCAGCTTGCAAAACATCGCTCATGCTGACAGAGACCTGCTGTGCCCGGCATTTTGAGACAACTTGCATAGCTGTGATGGAATCGCCTCCAAGTTTCGTAAAGGCTTTGTCAACAGAAACAGCTTTGGTCGGTAGCTTCAGGACTGAGACCCATACCTCCTGCATAATTCTTTCCATTTCTGTTGATGCAGCGACAGCTTCATTGTCCTCGGCAGTGGCGCGATACTGTAACCACGAAGCAATGCCAATTTTACGAAGGCTGATGCGGTCAGTCTTGCCAGTAATTGTCATCGGAATATCTCGAACCGGAATGAAAGCTGTTGGCACCATGTAGACCGGCAGCTTCTCAGCCAGGATATCTGCCAGTCCCTTGCATTCCATTCGGACTGACTGGGCGTGTTCCCTGTCCGTTTGAGCCTCCGAGTTATTCAATTTGAGGAAGACAACGAGCATCACGGTATCTATGTCTTCTGGTTTGATAGTTTCAGCAATTACTTGCAGCCTTCCTCGCGATAAGGTCGTCTCCGATAATGCTGCTTGAACGTGTCGCTCCACCTCACCTAATTCCACCCGTTGACCACGGATCTTAACCTGTGTGTCTTTACGACGGACATACACAATAGTACCATCCTCGTTGTACCGTACTAGGTCGCCCGTGCGGTATAGGCGTCCACGTCGACCGCGTTTCCCAGGTCCTCCTTGTAAGAGCCAGACTGGATCATCCACAAACGATGCCGCAGTTTTCTCAGGGTCATTGAGATACCCTTTACCAACCAAAGGCCCTTCAAGGCAGAGTTCGCCCACCATACCGATAGGCGTGAGTAATTGATAATTCTCCGGATCCACAATCCACGTACAGACACCAACTCCCCGGCCGATGGAGATATGTCCACTGGCATCAATATCATAGCATGTTGTCATTGGTGTACACTCTGACGGGCCATAGATGACCTTGATCTGGCAAGTCTTGCCGGCCAAAGAAATAACATCCTTCGGTAAAACTTCTTCACCGCCAAGCAGAAGCGTATCCAGCCGTCCAAGGGCTTCAGGATCAACATGACGTGCAACAGATGGAGTGAGGAAAGTCAATGTGATACGGTACGTTTCAAAGCAATCAGACAGTGTGTTGCGGAGTTGTGTTTCTGACGGGACACAAAGAGTGCCCCCGCTCGATATCGTGTGGAGAAGATTGTACCAAGCTGCATCGAAGGCATATGACGAGAAGTCAAGCACGCGTGAATTACCATTGAATCCAAATGCTTTGTGTTGGCAGGATACCGCACTGCTATAGCTCCTATGAGTGATCTGCACGCCCTTGGGAGTACCAGTGCTTCCCGAGGTAAAGACGATGTAAAGCACGTTATCAGGATCGACAACTGGCAGCCGCGATTGTTCTTCGGTGGAGGGCGTTGCAAAAAGCTCACTGCTAATGGGCAAGATGTCGCACTGGCCAATACTTTGGGCCAGTTCTCTGTGTGTTATCGACGAAAGAATCAATCGCGCCTTTGTTTGGTCGGCGACGGCTCGAAGTCGTTCTTCGGGCTGCTTGGGATCTAGCCCAACGGCGGCTGCCCCAGTCTTCATGACTCCAAGCATTGCAACAGACATCCACTTGGATTTTTCAAAACATAAAGGTACTGACATTCCGGGACCTATACCCCGATCAAGTAGTCGATGGGCCAGACTGGTGGAATAATTATCGAGCTGTTCATATGTCCAAGTACCATCCCAGGCCTCAATAGACAGCGCATTGGGGCGTTCCAAGACTCTCAATCGAAAATAATCCTGGACCGGAACGTCTATTGTCTTGCATATATGCGAATTCCATTTCCAGACATCCTCTAGGTCCAGATTTGTAATGATTGTAAGATCCCGAAGCCTCGCAATGCCCATTTCTGCCTTGGATAACTGACGAATTATCTCTCCAAACTGGGAGACGATTCGTTGCATCCTTGGCCGAGAGAAAATCTCGGAGTCAAAGGTGATGCACAGACGGAGCCCCTTCTCAGTGAGTTGGCACACTGTGACAAGAGAATGGTCGCCGAACTTTTGGCCAGGGGGTTTCTTGTCAATACTTGTGGCTCCTTCAATCTGCTCCTCATCAGATCGAAAAACGAGGAGAGAATTGAGGTCGGATGCAGCAGCAGCCTCTAAACTGATTTGGCGTAACCAATGCAGCCCAGGTCCTTCGTATAAAGCAATATCCTTTGCCTGGTTCTGAATGTACTCTAGGAAGCGATTGACACTGGAACCAAAATCTAGGACAGCCCGGATCGGTATCTTTGACAGGTTTTCTTCGATGAACGACTTACTTCCTGGTATTGCCTCTTGTCGCTTAGCCATATTCACACCAAACAGTACCTCATCTGACTCGCCGAGCTGGGCCAGCAGGATAGACCACGCCGCTCTGATAACTATCTCTGGTGAAAAGTCACAACTCCACTTGATTCCTCCAATAATCGAGTTGAGTTCATCTATGGCGGAGGAAGTTATCGAGCTCCTAGAAGCAAGAAAATTGGTAATTTGTGTACTGGAGAGCTGTGCTTTCCAGAACTCCGTTGTCGAGCTTTTTGAGGTACCGAAGGAGAACTCGAAGAAACCATCGGAGAGAGACTTGGTTTTCCCTTGCTCGACAACCTTTTGATCATTCTGGAAATGTTCAGATAAAGTCTCTGCTTGTAGCGAGGTTTCCGTTGAAGTGAGATATTGGATGGCCGATGCAAGTACGTTACAAACTTCTTGTGCCACCTCGTGACCAATCGAATGTTTGTTATAGTACAATTTGAGACCCACACTATCGGTGTCCAAGTACCCTTCGAGGAGCAGATCAAACTAAGTTTTGTCTTGTTAGCTGGGCAGCTATTCCGGAATGAATCGTTCAATTTCCATACCTCATGCGGGCTAACCATATGATGCTTTTCAAAAGAGAATGTTTTTTTGTCACTCTTCCCGAATGGATTGGTCCGGAGCAACGATATAATAGTGTTAAAAAGTCCCCCAGATACACCCAGAATATGCTGTATTTCTGCCAAAGAGATCTGCTGGTAGTTTCTCTGTGTTCTCAACATGAACTTTGTTGAATCAATGAGAGAGCGAAGAGATTTCTGGAGGTTAATGCGACTAATAAGCATGTTTGCCAGAGGTCCAAAGATTCTATTGCTTCCCTCAACTGGAATATCCCTTCCCGACGCCATGTACCCAAAGCACACATCATCCATTCCTGAGTAATGGGAAAGAACAAGCCCCCATGCAATGTGGATAAATACCGAGCGTGTCATTCCAACTCGTTTGCAAAATCCAGTAATATCTGCAAGCGAATTTGCCGAAAGGGAGATGGTGTCATGGATATCTATCTGCTGAACGGATTCTGATGATGGATAGAGTACTGGGAACTTGCATCCTTGCGTTCCAGAAAGAAAGTCACTCCAGAATTTGAGAACCTGCGCATTATTTCTGTTCTCAATGTACCTGACTACCTCACGAAACGGTGGCGGAGTTGGCTGCTCTTGGTCATGGTAAACATCTATCACATCCTGTAGCAGGATAGAAAGAGAGTACGCATCGCACAATGTGTGACAAATATCCAGTCTGCAAGCAACTTGATTCGTATTGGATTGACAGATGGTCAAAAGATGTTTCGGCTCGTTGGCTGTAAAATTCGGTCGTTCCAGGTTGCAGAGTGTTTCTTCAGGGCAGTCCAAGGTTGCAATTTGGGAGACTGGGACTTCGGATTTGTTCAGCACGATCTGGTAAAAGCCTTTTCCATCAGGATGAGGAGCGAAAACAGTTGAGAATATCTCATGTTGGCTTGCAGCAGTCTTCCATGCAGCCTCGAGTCGGCTGGTTTCTATCTTTTCCCCGTTGATTGACACGCATTTCCAGACCCAGTATACTGCATAAGAAGAGGTGCTCATCAGTACACCGTTTTGCAGGGGGGAACATGGAAAGACGTCTTTGATCCCATCGAGCTCGACTCCCATCTCGTGAAGTTGCTGTATATTCCAAGTGCGGCGGGAGAATGATGAAGGAGGATTGTTGGTCACCAAGGGGCTAAGATCATCGGACTTGTTTGGATTCCTCATCCTCGTGATGTCAAACAGATAGACAATAGCAGTACTCTAAGTTGAATGAGAAAAAAAAATGGTTTCAGGAACAAGAAAACGAACTGGGTAGATGCCTATATCCACACCCCATGGATTTCCAATGTATTTCTAATAAAAAAACATATTAAAAAAAACATAAGATTCCTAATAGCGGTATTCATATTTGCCCCCATCCCACCATACTACATAGCGAAAACCCACATAGCGGATTCTCAATCCTATAGTTATAATTTACGACCCTCTGGGGGATGGCCAACAAAGACAGGGCTGTGCCAAGACTCAATAGTATTCAAGTTTTGAGTTCTAATAGTCCTGCTCGTCTAGCTGTCAAGCTTTTGCTAAACGTAGATCTTTTAAAGGATGATGTAATGATATTGATCAATTGATATCACACTGTATAAAAATTGTTCCCGCCCATCTGTCTTTTTTAACATCTCTATCTTGTGAGTGCTGTTAATTGTTTTTCGGTAGTGTTCTTTTACAATAATTTGAGAAACAAGAAGCATAGGTAAGTACACCTGGACAACTTTATCATTTCTCTGTGGCGTTATAATCCTTCTATAGCGTGCGGGTCCTTGAAAAAGAGAAGTGGCGGTGAAGTGAATATGATCAAGATCCACTTGAAAAAGTTCAATGTTTACTTCATCGAGCGCGATTCACATTGATTTGTCGATGAATCGTGGGCATAGATACTTCCGCCGATCTTCCTGAGTCTTTCTTGAAGAATGTGCAACTTGTAGTGAGCTGGGTGATAATTTGTCTAGCAGAAGTGATATCTCATGCATATCTTTTATCTACGGTACGTTACGTATTTAGAATATTTAAGCTTTTTAGAAGCTGCAGGTAAGTAAGCAACTCTTGATTGGAGGGATTCTGATTTAAGATTTTCGATTAGGGATTTGGATATGCATCTCATTTCTTACTGAAGAAGCCAGTGGCCCAGTATACGGTATGTTACGGAGATACAATGGAAATATATATGGGAAATATGTAATTTTTGAAATTACCGCGTTAGGTGGTTATTCAATGGCGCAAGTCATATGCATTCATTCCATGGTCATGTCGCAGTTTAAGTAAGGTGATTTCTTGTCAATTTACATAATTTTGAACCCAAATACCATATATGCATGTGAAAACTAATAGACAGCATTTCTTATCGTACCAAAACCCTGACTCCAACTCCAAGAACCATGAGGGTATCCAACTTTTATTCCGGGCAAAAGATCACAACTCTTACGAAACATTAAGCATATCCAACATGCCCTTTGTTTGCCAGGCTTGCTGTGCGAACTCGACTTCTTCGCGCACGCGCTTATGTAGCTTGTTAACTTGAGCGTCTATTGCGGCCGATTGTCCCAGGTTTCCCGAGTATATGTCGAGGATGTTCATAGCTACCTCGACGCTCAAACTCACTAGACGTGGCTCCATAATGCCCTTGTACACCCATCGCAGAATAGGTTGCAATGTGACCTCGTCGCGGTTCATAAGAGCCGTGCGAAGGGCGGACCGGTGCCGCAGAGCAGTGATGAGCGTCAGTTGCGTCGTCCTGTCCGATCCACCGAGTACATGGTCGAGGGCATCTGAGTAGCGGCCATGGCGAAGATCTGATTCCCATGCGGATTCCTTCTTGCGTTTCTTGCTGTCTTGGCCCTGGATAATAATATCTACCCCTTCGCCGACAAAGTCTCGGCCGCGTAGTCGTTTTTCGTATCCTCGTGAACGGGCTTTCTTTGCCTGTTTTTGATCGTATGCTTCAATGGTACCTTCTAGCAAAGCCTGCATTTCCTTTTTCCGTTCTCGTTCCTTGACTTTTTGTTCACCAGACAGTCGAGTCTTGATTGAGACCAGTCCGGATTGCATACCCACTGCGATATGCTTATCCTCTCTCTCGGCTCCCGTTGTAAGAACACGCAGGGAGAGAATGGGCGATGAGTACTTGGAGCCAGCGACGACGGACCACGAGGTCGTGTCGAACACCTTGAGATGGCCATCCAACGCTCCACTCACAACACGGTCACCATTCGAAGCCAACGAAAGCGCAGTGACCGTCTTCTGATGGCTCTTGATCATGTGCAAAGGCTTCCCAGCAACCACGTCCAACACCGCAATCTGGTTATCAGCCGAGGCCAAGACCGTCGTACCAGAAGGCATTGGCAAAACACTTTCAATCGCGGCGCCCATTTGAAACGTCATAACCGCACGGCCATCCACTCGAGGATCCCAGAGTTTCACTGTCCGATCATAACTACCAGAGACAACCATTCCGCCCGAAGCCATCGAGCCCGGCATAAACGCTCCGCTGCGGACATAATCTGTGTGTCCCGCAAAAGTCCTCTCGCTGGCTTCACTTGGCAAACTCCATAGCCGCACCGTCCTGTCATCGCTCGTGCTGAGCAGTGTCGTTGGATCGCTCGGCGAGAATTTCGTCACCCATACGGGCTGTTTGTGTTCCTTCCATGTCTTGAGGATTGCGCGGGAGTTGACGTCGAACACCTGGATCGTACCGGTGTCGTCGCCAGTAGCAATAATACGTCCGTCCGGTCGCACGTCGGTGCCTCGCACAGTGTCATCGAATCTTGTAATCGTCCGGAGGAGTTTCCGTGTGCGGATGGAGTAGATCTGTACTCGTGCGCCGGTTGTGACGGTGAAGACGTCGGGAGGCTGTGCGGCCGAGGGATAGGCCGATAGGGATGATGGAGCTGATGGCTGCGTGATCAAGTTGATGGGATTATTCGACGGCGAAGAGACTAGCAGAGGCGTCTTGAAGCTTTTCCAGTACAGTTGCTCGGCGGTCAGCTTTGTGGATGGCAGCTGTGGAAGCCTGACTTGGGCGAGAGGGAGCACTGGTGCCGCCATTGCGACTTGTTTAAGAAAAAAAACCCTTCCGAGATCAGATAGATTCAAATCAAGCGACTATTAGACGTATATTTGAACCGCACGTGTCGAGCAGTGTTTGCGCTTCCCAGAGCTGCCGTCGACAAGAGAAAAAAAAAAGTTGAAGATTGAATTGTCGGCGACCCACTTTGCAGCCCGCTAACTGTATCCCTCGTAATGTAATTACCGATAATCGTATTGAATATTTACAATTATTTACTTTCTTTCTATCTATCTATCTACAGCCCATATACAAAAGTAAATTTCTTGTCCGCATAGCGCTCTAAGCTCGTCCTTTCATTTTCAATCTGCTCTTCCGTCCAATCCCGAACCTTGCGGGCCTTGTTACGATTGACAGCCCGCAGGACAAATCTGTAAGAAAGAAAACCGACCATGGCGAAGAACACGAAACCCAGAGTCACATAAAATGGTATCAAGAATCGAGGCGAGTATCCTTTGCGGTAGAGCTGTGCGCCGATGACTCCTGCGAGATTGCCACACCCATTGACTCCGATAACAAGGGACCGTTTGCCGGGCTCTGCATTGTTCTCAGTTTTACGCACAGGAGAAGTAGTGCAGTACAGCAGTACTTACCAGGTGTGTTTCCACTAAGCCACGCAATGAGAAGGGGGGCAGAAGTATAGCTGCCAAACAGCAAGATACATAATCCAGTGTATTTGCCCCCATTGTTGGAAACAGTCACGAGGACGACCAAGCCAACCAGACAGATGAATAGTCCAGCTACTATGTGATATCCTCTTTCATGACTATGAGTCTGTTATTAAATAGCTTCCAAAACCACTCATGCACAACCTACTATCGATCAGAGCTGAAAGCGAAAAGATACAGGCCCACTGCTCCACAAACATAGGGCGGGACAGTCATCTAGTATCAACAACGCTGCAATTAGTCGAGGAATCCAAACAAGGCGAGTATCTTACCAAATTAGCATTTAAAGATGTATATCCCATGCCCTTCACCACCAGCGGAAGAAAAACCGAGAAAGCAGTCGGCGGAACCGAAGCACATATATTACACAATAGTGCGTACCACAGTTTCCAGTCCTTTGCCGTTTCGACAACATCCCTTTTCGAGAGCCGGTCCGAAGTCAATTCTATACCATCTTTGCCAACGTCATGGCGAATATATTTTGCATTGTCACGTTGCACTCTCATGATCACGAATTGTTGTTGAGCACGGGTCAGAAACCATGCCGAGCCCGGTCCAGAGGGCATCCAGAACCAGGCGATGATACCGACGAGGCATGTCAAAGTCCCTTCGATGATGAATAGATACTGCCAGCCTTTTAAGACGCCTTTAATTTGGAAAATTCCATATGCTGCAAGATTTAGTTTGTAAGCGAAGTTTTCAGCTGCACATAACGGAGTTGCATACCTAATGCACCGGAGAAAGCTCCTGCTACAGCATAGTTTCCATAGAACAATGCCAGTCTTAGCCCCAAATCGAATCGAGTGTAGAATGTCGACAAGTAAAAGCACACGGTTGGGAAAAAGCCAGCTTCAAAGACACCAATGAGAAGTCTCACTGATATCAAGGCGCCTACGATGGTCAATTCTCAATTTCAACTAGGTATGGAAGGAAACAGCTGATTACCTGAGCCTTTGATGAATGCGTGAGCAATAGTGGTGATGCCCCAACAGACCTGGTATTGGCAAGAGAGTTAGCAGTCCTCCTTTATTGGTCCGGGTGTTGAACTTACCATAATGATAGGTATCCAGTGTTTAGCTCCAACCTGCCGCCCTACAGCGGTTGAAATTGGTTGAAATAGAACAAACGGTATGAAGAATAAAGAAGCCGCAAGGTTGAAATCATCGGCCGATGCGCCAATGTCATCAGTAAACCCTAAAGAAGTCAGTCACTGAGTCATATTTCTCGTTAAGACCATCACACCTTGGGTTTCCGCATTGCCGATATTTCCTCGATCAAGACCACTGAAAAGATACAGAAAAGATAGAAAAGGAAGCATAACCAGATCCAATTTCTGGTTCACTGCCCGGTTATACCGTTTTTCGTCCTCGTCTGAGAACGTTACAAAGCCATCGGTGACATGTTCGCGGCTACTTTTGCCCATGTGCATTAATACAGAGGTCACTTTGCGGGCTGAATTAGACATGGCCAGTGATCAGTAGCTAGTTGGCCAGGAGCCTTTGCGCAGTGCAATGACTGGTGGGGTGGGCTGTTGCACCAAGTTTTGTTTCGAGTGTTGAATGAGCGTATCTAGTTGACGAGCGGCATAGATCGTAAAGCGATGGCAGCGAGCATTTATGTCCTACTCCAGGCATCAAATATCAGTGCCATTGAGTCGACTTCACCAACGCTGCCTATAGTAGTTGTCTTTTTTAGACCGAGTGTTGGCATGGACGGAGTAGACTAGGAGGCATTGAGTCATCGGCCCCGGCTGAGCAGTCTCTCAGGTGACGCTGTTCAGCTTAGCAGCGACAGGCATCCAAAGTTGTCTTAGTAATTTCAGGAAAAGACGAAAGAACAGACCACCTGGTGATCGGAGAAAGACCGATTTTTGCATTTTTGGGGCGACGCGAAAATCGATGCGGTGGAGCCTGTTCACTTCGGGGGAGCCAATCATGTCAAACATACACCAGAAAACCAAGAAATACATGTACCTACTACCATGGCTTTGGAGACTGGATGCAATTGCATTAATAGATTGTAAGTACGTACATGGCAGAACCACAAATTGAGAGGCCGCCCCATATCCGGCGCGAGCTGTGGATCTGCAAAGGCTTAGCTGCAGCCTGATATGCAGCTTTTCAGCTGGTGAGATCCTAGCTGGCCGGCTAGTATAACAGTAATACGAGCGCCGTTAAGCCTCATTTTGTTAGGCCATCCAACTAATTAATAATATGTCAGCTGGCGAATTGTACTATTATATAACAGGCCTGCAATTAATTGACTAAAAGTAACTGTTGATTTTAAAATTCAAATTAATATAAGATTGTCATGAGCAGCCATGGCTCTTAATGAGGTTTGCCCAAGGCTAAACATGAAACGGACTTTTAAATCGCCTAGCTTAACAATGTGATAGGAAATAACAATTCTAGATTCTAGTGAGTGTTTTCTATCTACACCTGTGTCAAATCTATCCAGCCTACCACCAACATTTCCTAACTTGGAAGAAGCAAAAGTGTTCCAGGATAAGACAGTCGCGTATACCTCGGTACTGTAGAAATGCAGCGTATCTTTTAAGATCCATATCTGTACAGGCGTCTTTTATAGATTTGACGTAGTGTACCTGATATATCAGTGTCACAGATAGCGATCAATCAGGTAGGTGAAGAAGATTTCTGGTGCTTAAACAACTTATTTTCCATTGGTCTAATCCGGATTTTTGTTATTTGCATCAACTGATGTATCGCGAGCCGAAATTTTGTATAAAGGGTGAAGTAGAATGCTTCTCATCTACAAGGCTCCTTAAGTAATTCTGACATCTGGAATCTCTACTCCCCCACATGCATTTATCATGGACCACAGCGCCAAAGCCACAGGGTCTCGGCTACGTAACGAGCCAACGGCTATGGTAGCCGCACATGCCGAGCGCCCAACATAAACAAATCATACACATGGGATCCCCGGATTTTTGTCGAAAAGTGCTCTGCGGGGCTTCGGTACGGAGATTCGATTCCGTCAAACAGCCTAGATCGAGACGCTAATAACGAGCTGTTCGACCAGTGCTTGGAGGTAAACATCTTCCATACTCGCATTGCATAGCCTTTGAATCAAAATAATATCTCCGTGCTCATCAAACGTCTCTTTTCACAATTACAACCTGCACAATGGCGGACTATGTACCTTGTACAAGTTACGACAACAAGCCGTACGATACTTTCGACCAAGTCAAGACACGCCCAGTAGCGGGCTCGGTGACCGCCACCATCAACGCATCCGTCGGCGAAGTATGGGCCCTTGTGGGCAACTATGGATGCGAAAAGGGCTATTTTGGGGATATGCTTGATAAAGTCGAGCTATTTGGCCATGGCGTGGGAGCCATTCGGCGCATTTCGTTCGGCGGTTTCAAGGGTCTCCCTGGTTTCAAGGTGGATGAACGGCTCGAGGTAATCGAGCCAGAAAAGCATCGGATTCTGTACAGCAAGCTTGACGTCGATGACGATCCATACCCAGCAAAGGGTGTCACTGGCATGGTTGAGCTTAAAGCACTAAGTGAGAACTCTACCGAAGTAACCTGGACTTCGCATGCCATCGCTCCGGCCCAGTATCCGGAACAGAGGAAGAAGCTGAAGGACGAAACAGAGAAGCGATATGCATTCATGATTGGCGTCTATAAAGGCATTCTCGGAAAGTGTTGACCTTTGCTTATTCTAAACTATTATCTCTACCAAATCATGGGCGGGAGGAGTGCTACAAATTTAGAAACGGCGGTATTAGTACCGCGCTTTTGCAACATTTGAAAACTAAGCGCATCTTTTTGGCTCAATGAAGATTGTAACAATATTCCCAATTACACTCTAATGGCTAGATGTTAATGCTGTCTGTGTTATTCTTTCTGGCCTGCAATCTTCTCGAAATGGCCGAGTTGAACTTCTTCTCCGCGTTGGGAGAGAAGAGAGAAGTGATTATTCCCAGTATAGCAAAAGCAAGTGAGACCAGATAGACAGTCTGGAAACTTTTAAAATAAGCCAATTTCTCGGCTTCCACTGCAGCAACAGTGATTGACGGAGTAAGACCAGAAACACTTGTCAGGTTGCCGGTTGCAAGACCGGTAAGCAAAGCAGGGATGGATGACTCCGGTAATCCCGCTTGCATAGCAGCGGGTACAACGTACTTTGGAAGCTCTGTAGTGATCTTGTTTGTGTAGATTGTGGTGAAGATAGTTTGGCCGATCGCCGCCAATGTTGCTCTCGAAGTCCCGACGAGTCCAAGTGCGAGGCCGATCTCATCATGCTTTAAGCAGAATGGTGCGAGTGTAAGTGCGAGGCATTCGATCCAGCCAATACTTGCGCCGACGATACAAAGGAAGAAAAGAGCCATAGTCTGACTGCTTGGCGTTGTTCCAGCCATGCCCCCCATGAAAGCAGCCAGCACGGTCATACCGTAGATGAACTGCCATTTCTGTTTCCCAAGTGGCCTCATGAGCGCTGCAGAAAGGAAGTACCCAAGGCTAGTACCACATTGAACTAGATTTTTTTCGATAGCAGATAAGTATAAACAACGCGGAAGAGCGGAGACACAGCGCTTTACTTACTGACGCAGCTTTTCCATCCTATCCCCATGAGGCTCTGGTTGTACAGCAGACTGAGCTGAATCGGCCAGAGAATCAAAAATACAAAATATGTCATGGTCGCAATACCAGATGCAATTACAATGCCCATAAATCCTTTGTTTCGGAAGAGATGGGTCGGAATGAGCGGATAGTCTTTGGCGACATATACCTCCCATAAGCCAAAAATAATCAAAATCACAGCCCCTCCAACGATGAAACCGATCACTTTGCCAGATTTCCACGGATATATGCTTCCTCCCCAAGAGAGGCCAAGCAGGAAAATGGTCATGCTTGCCACGAATAGGAGCACGCCGACGAAATCGACCATTCTCCAAGGTGAGACCTTCTTCTCGCTTCGAGCATGCAGCATCTTGAAGCTTGGCGGATGGTATGCAAGGAATAACAAAACGACAGAAACACCATTTCCGATGGCAGCGGTACCGTAAGCCCATCTCCAACCGCTAGGGCCAATATTCTTGATCATGAGTCGTATGAAGATAGGCCCGAAGGCTAGAAGTGGTAATGCAGAATTCACCACGAGGGTCAACACATATGCTCGATACTTGTTTGGAATAAGCTCAGCAACAAGCATAACCAAACTTTGTTGTGGGCCTGCATGAATGCCAATGAGAGCTGCTCCCACTATAAGGACAGGGATTGAAGGAGCTGCCGCAGCGATTATACAACCCACAAGGCCGATTGTAGTGCTTCCAATGTAGAGCCATCGTCTACCCAGTAAGTCCGAGAGTCGGCCCCCGAGAAGGAAGGTAGATGCTGACATGACGCTAAACTGAACTTTGGGTTAGACAAAGATTGACCCCCTAACTCAGGGAATTAACATACAATGACCGCGACCCACACATAATTTGGATCAGGTCCAATGTCTTCGTTAATGTTGGCGAGAACGTTCAATGGCAAGCTTCCGGCGAGGTAAAGTGCGTTGGTACCAAACACGATGGCGAGAATTGTGCCTATGAAATGGAAGCTTTTGTAGTAGCCAGCCGGAAGCTCATCAGCAGAATTGCCACCAATGGCCTCAGGTGCAACCTCTGCATCATCGGCGAACTCTTCATCGGTGAGCTCTTTTTCACGACCAACGTCTGCTTCATAGTGACCCAAGTGCTCGACTTGGTCAGCATGCGGGGATTTAACGGTTTCTCTCTCTATCGTGCTCAAGAAAGAAACGACAAGGATTTTGAGGGTAGAGTGGGTATAGAAGAAGACTAGGGATAATAGTACAGCGAAAAGATAAGAACAAGAAGAAAGAACGGCCGCTCGACCATATCTATATCTTTATACACATTCAGTGAGCCTTCTACCCTTTCGCCATCCCGGCAGTGCTTCCCGTACAAAAAGTTTGTACTGAACCTTGCATGAGCTGATGGCTTTGACCACCAAGAGCTTGGCATTTACCGTCGCCGGGTTTGGCGCTTTTGCCGGAAACAATAATACGTACGAGGCCAGTCCCAAAAATTTAACCTCAGTTTGTCAAATATGAAGAGATACTCTGGCTGGTGGAGTGTCAATATAGGAGATCAAAATTCTAGACTACTTGCGGTAAATCCTAATTTGGAACGCGAGAAAATAAGAAGATAGAAAGATAAGCAAGTTAAATCCCCGTGGGGTACAAATTTCCGGGTCTCTCTCCACACTGCATGTGCTGTGCATCACGAAAGTTACGGTAATCCCCCTCATTCTCGGGTATTAGTCTACCGGAGCTCAAACAATCAAAAGCGGAATTGATATTAGATTGTTCGTACAATTTGACGATTGACTTTGTTTTACCAACACTCTATTCGGTCCTTCTAAGATTGGCTTGACTGATTGTTTCAAATAACCGGAGGATATATGAAGGCGTCTTCCATGTCATTGAGCTTTTAACTTTCTTTAGAGACTTTTAGAACTTACTTTATGCACACAAAATCTTCCCCGTTATAAGATTCGAGCACAAAAGACAAGCTCATTGGAACGCTTACATTGCCAGTTCATTTTCATAATTTACAACGTTCAACGGCTCAATATCTTCACAAACATGGAACACAATACTTTCCAAGGCAAGGTCATAGCAGTGACTGGAGGAGCAAGTGGTATTGGGCTGGCGCTCGTTCGCAAACTCATTCTACTCAAAGCTCGAGTGGCTGTGGCGGACCTTTCTCCCTGTCCAAGTGAGCTCAAAGATGTGCCAGACCTCATATTCACCAAGTTGGATGTCAGCTCTCGCGCCGCTGTTCATGAATGGGTGGAGGACATTGTGGCCAAGTTTGGTCGTTTGGATGGCATGGCGGCCAATGCAGGCATTGCCCCTCATGAGGGAGAGATTGCTTCGGATCAAATGTACAACACCCTCGTCGGAGTCAACTTGACGGGTGTTTGGAACTGTGGGACAGAGGCTTATTGGCAGTTCAAAAAGCAAGGAGGAGGAGGTACAATAGTCAACACGGCCAGCGCATCCGTTGTTAGACATGGCCCTCAACTAACTGCGTACGGCGCTACAAAGGCTGCTGTTGTAGCTCTAACTGAAGGATGGGCTGTTGAATGGGGCCATTTAGGAATTCGAGTGAACTGTGTAGGACCAGGTACGTCTATTGACTAAATCTTACATGACCACGTCCCTTTGCACCTTGGACACTTCGCTGATGGCGAGTTCCGTGATGCCCACTATAGGTACCACGCGCACGCCGTTGCAAGCTGATGCTCTGAAGAATCATCCGGATGCTGTTGCACAATTCGAGGCTCGAACACACTGCGTCGTTTGGGTGAGCCTCAGGAACTAGCGGATGCATTACTTTTCTTCCTGGGAGAGTCTTCCACCTATGTCACTGGACAAACCTTGTATGTTGACGGAGGCTATATCAAAACCTTATGATAGGCATGCTTTGATCTTGTGATCACAGATCTGAAAACATATGTCACATTTTGAGATATAGTGGCCAGTAGTGATAGTGAATGTGAAACCTGTCGAAGACGTAAGCCCAAAAATAGATGTTACAAAGCAGGTTGGCAGAAAGGGGTGGCCGCCACTTGGCGAAAGCATTTTTCTCTATTTTTATGGGTCTATTCACAAATTATTATAGAGTTTGTTCTACTGAGTATAGATAACCGACTTTTCTATAGTTGCTATGGCTATACCTGTGATTTGATTCACCCAAGTCTAGGTAGACATCTCTATGTGTTGTCACCGTTTTAGAAATCATGCTTACAGTCAAGTACCACTCCTACTTGGGTATACAGAAGGGCTAGAGTATATCTATTATTATGTCTCCGAGTTCCAACAACACTAGCCTACGATTTCCATAGGAGCAGTCCTCGCTAAATGGGTATGCTACCGGATGATGGATTCTTCTGAATCTAGGTTATAAGTCCACAGCAAAATAACCCTATATGCTTATTGGAACACTGAAGATAATCTCTATTCAACAATTCGTTTGTATGATGCTTTTGTCTTTACCAAATTTTGGTAGTCGATCTGTGGTATGAGTATCACTGCTATCGGCTATCCGAGTTCGTTGTATGCTTGTCAACAAATCTCATCAACCGCAGAACTTTTAGTCCTATAACTTCTAGTCCTTGAAGATACCGTGTCCTCTGCCACATAATAGAAATTTCCAATACCTCCTGTCATTTGCTGCCACCTGAAGCTTAGTCTACTGTAACGCGGCGCCTTCGGCAATTCCGGATAAGGTTTTACCGATGGAGCTCCGCATAAAATCGCTGGTGCTACTGGTGTTGGTCGTGCTAGTACAACAACAACAATAATAATGACTTCTTGCTCTATTATATTCCGCATTTCCGCTCTACTCCGGCTCTCTTCCGCACATGCTCGTTTCTACCGATAAAGTTCGCGGAATGATGCAGACATGGACGAATTGCTACGGACACGGACATTTCCCGCGTTTACAAAACCTCTAGATAACTGCTGCAACGTTTCCGGTGTTTTTCCCGACTTAGAGTGAAGCAAAAAGTCGACTATTAGTTATTACCGAGCCCTGGCAGGCTGTGTCTCTCTTCTAACTAATACCCTGACAATTTATCCTAGCTACAATCTTCAAAAATTAGATATAAAGATCAGTTGATGCGAAAGCACAAGTATATCTGTGAAGAAGATAATACGCTATTTTTGAAAAAGACTGGTCAATGTCTACAGGATATTTGTATATTTTGTAAAGTCCATACTTTAAGCTTTAATTACCTTTAGACAGCAAAGGCCGATGACATCTGGACTGTCCAACCCGGCCGTGACAGTCAAGTACATGTAGCCGGTATTGCCGGGAGCCGTGACAATCCTGAAATCGCAGCGCCTGAAGCTTTTATTCAGGCAAACGCCTATTGAATAAAAACTCTACAGAGCCGATTCTCAGTTGTGCACAATCAGAAATACGAAAATTGCATCAAATATTCTCCTTCTCTACGCTTAACCCCTAAGCTGTATCGTTACGAAAAGACTCTATCTGAAACTATGCCAGTCAATGTGAAGGACCGTGTGGCCATTGTCACAGGCGCAGGCGGAGGCCTCGGATACGAATATGCGCTTGCTTTGGCGAAGGCGGGCGCGAAAGTTGTTGTTGTTGACTATGGAGGTGACATCGCCGGTGGCAGCGCAGGCGGAGATACATCCAGAGCACAAAAAGCAGCCGACAAAATTGTTGCTGCTGGGGGTGTTGCCATTGCAAATACTGATGATGTCACCAAAGATGCCAAATCAATCATCGCCGCAGCTATTGATAAATTCGGCAGCGTGGACATAATTGTCAACAATGCCGGAGTAGTGGGCAAGATAGCACCTGAGGACGATGTCGATCCTGAAAACTTTATGCGAGTCATCGAAATTTCAGCTTTGGGTGCAGCTATGATGACCAGCGCCGCCTACCCACATATGAAAA
The DNA here is from genome assembly GCA_023626135.1 of Talaromyces sp. R2412. NCBI lineage: Eukaryota > Fungi > Ascomycota > Eurotiomycetes > Eurotiales > Trichocomaceae > Talaromyces > Talaromyces sp. R2412. Next base: position 30,302 of record JAMAGK010000043.1, on the reverse strand, counting down.
AACAGGGACGTGGTCGTATAATCAACACATCATCCGCAGCAATTATCGGCTTGGACGCTGGAGGCGACTGCGCATACTCAGCGTCAAAAGGCGCCGTGTTCGCCATGACTCGCGAGATGGGAAGATATGCACCACGGCATGGCATCAAGGTTAATGGTGTCCTGCCTGGAGGCGCTTCTCGTTTAACAGCAGAGAACAAGACGCTCCATGAGCTCTCAGAGAAATACATGCGACCCGAACAAGTAGCCCCCCTTGTTGTGTTGTTGGCATCAGATGAATGTCCGGTTTCTGGGGAACTATTCAACGGCCTAGGGGGAATTGCTTCTCGCCTGACCTTTGCAGCGTTCCCGGGATCGGCTCAGACTACACCAGAAGGGTATCTAGAGGACTGGGAAACAGTCATGGGCAAAGAGGAGGATGTATATTTTGTGAACAGCGCCTCGGACCTCCTTTCATACATTATGGAACGTTTGACTGGGAAACCCATGGATAAGCTGGCGGACTTTGGAAGCAGAGGTTCTTGAAATTGAAATCCCATATATATTTGTGATCTACAATCAGCTACTTCAGAATACTTTACTTATCGAACTAAATATAAAAAAATGTCCGGAAAAAGTATATTCACAATAACTCTCCAAATTAAGATCATTTAATACCACGACTCACTTCTCGTGCCTATAGCAGCCGATTATCTTTTCTACTTTTGTAAAATCCCAATTCAGAGCTATTTGCTTTTAACATGTGTGGCCTAGATACGCAAATCCTAGTAGTAAAATACACTCTCGGAATCACTGTCAAATATGATCAGGTCTGGTTAAAAGAAGTGAAAGTGATAATCAGTTTTCAATACCGGCAATCCACTAGTACTCATAAGATCGACCTTCATCGACTTAAGCACGATACGAGGGTCTCACATGTCACTTTCTGAGACCCAAGGTTCCACAATTCGTCATGTATATGCTTTTTCTGTGTGCAAAAGGCTACGCATCAGCTCCAGTAATGATGAAGCAAGGCCGCAGCAAGTTTTTCTACCTCACCGACACATCCTATAGGGTCTGATGCTATCTGTAAATTGTGAAGACACTGACTAATGCACTCAAAGAGTCAGCACTGGCTTTCTTTGTCACAAAACCCAGACTGATGCTGATTTCTTGCTAGCCCATTCCGGCTAGTAGTTTAGACCACGTTTATCCTGAGCTTGCCAGAGTGAGCCTCGCTTCGGATCGTCAGGCCGAAGAGTGATTTCCGGTAGATAGGTGCTGGAAAGCTCCACCGCCGTGAGAACCCTACCAGACGTGATTGGCGTTGCTTGGCCGTCACTACTACTCGAAGACGAACGCAACGTCGAATCAGGCGAGTCAGACGACATGAGTGTCAGGTTCCGCAAGCGTTCCACAACAGCATAGAACTCGGCGACCATCTTGGCGCAGTCTAAGGAACACTCGTTCTCGCTTTGACCCGGGTTTTTGAGGTCTTCCAGTAAACTCTCGATGAGCTGGATGTCTTCGGTCTGTCCATGCTGCGGTAAGAGGAGAGCCAGCTCGAGCGCTGTTGCCGCATTGAAGGAGTAGTGGTATCGTAGAGTGAGCATCATTACTGCAGGTCGGGATTCCATCAGTCCGCTAATTAGCGATGCATTTTGTCGGGCTGCGTCCACGCATTTTCGAACAAGACTGTCGGGGAACTGTAACCGCTGGTTGATTGTGCTGTCAACGAGGTAGAATGAGAGCCTGGTCTTTACGGCCAAGAACAAGAGAGGCCGAGTACATAAGAGAACAAGCTAGACCAGCCATCAATACAAATCTTTTGAGACGAATTCGACAAATAAAAGTTACCTGATTATAGATCAAATGAAGAATTATTTTATTCGGGTTCTCTGCGCTTGGCGACATGGTGAGTCGTAAACTTGGCGGTAAGGAATCAGCCCAGTCGGTGAGTCTAGCCAGGCACTCGTTGATGTGAGATACAATGTTCTCGATTCCATGTTTCCCGGAGTTTGCGCCGTAGATTTTCGACGTCACGTCTCCCATGATCAAAGCCAGCTTTACATGGGCCCTGAGGCCGTCGGGAGGGGGAAGATCGTCATCCTGAGAAAAATTTAGAATTGAATATACAACAATTCAAGATAAAGCAGCGTACCCTTCCTGCTATCTTTTCAGGAAGACCAATACTCAATGACTCATTTTTGATGCTTGATGGCCTACCGGTAAGACAGCTCACCCAACTGCGCAAAATGTAAGCATCTCATACCGCACGGGTCAGACTGTCTGCAACTTACCGGTCAAGAATAAACATATTCCAAAATTCTCTTCTCTGCTTTTCATCAGAAACCCAGCCTTCATGAAAACCATGCAGGATTGCAATCCTCATGGCAGCACATATATATGTATAAGCTGTGTCTCTGCGACCAGTTCCTAACAAATAATAACTCATAAACGTCAATGCTTGCATAGCAGTGGTAGTGGCATTGCATAGCACGTTGCCCAAGAGCATTTTGGCACGTGCAAAATACGTTTCTCCTGGGTTGTGCTCGCCTTTCTGTGCAGGAAAACAATCGAACTGACATGCCAGCGCCAGTGTTGCGTTGAGTAAACAAAGACCAGTCGTCGGAGTACCGTTGACGGAATCAGCAGCATGCCGAAGTACCTCGTTGAGATTTCCCCAAAAATAGATGCCGCCACACCCATATGGGGTATTTCTATCTTCGGTATACCCCCAAAATGCACTGAGCAGGCCAGTAATATCATGAAGGCCAGGCAGCTCTAAAGGTTCGACCTGATTTGTTGCAATAGGTCGAGAGTCATATGTATGAATACGTCCGAGATCAGAGCCAAACGGCGAGGGAGAGGCAGTCTTGGTATCAAGCAAGCACACGAGACTACGGAGCTGATCAATCCAAACACCGCCAGCCGAAGCTCCATGAAATCTTGCGTAATGGTCTGAGTACCTCAGCACGCGTCCATGCGGAAGATCGTGGTCAGCGCCGGTTTCGTGATCATCGTCGCCCTTGTCGACAGGAGATTGGGACATGGGCTCGCTCCATTTCCGGATAAGAGACTCTCGCTGGGCCGGCGAAGGGACACTTTCTTCCAAACACCGCTTCAAGATGGCACACTCGATTTTAAGAGATTCAAACTCGTCTTTCGATACGTAGACTCTTTCCCCTGAGGCGGGATAAATGCATTCTCGCGAATGGCGGGTACATGCTTCACAAGGCCGTCCACCGCTGCATTTAATGCGCCTTACATTGCAAGAATTGCAGCTAAAAGCGTCGGTCAATTTACATTTTTAAAAATAAAACGAACAGGAAACTCACGCGCAAACCACACGGCGACGGTTCGAGGCGGGGACTTTGCCTCGGCGCTTGTTAGGAGGCAGTCTCTGGAGTTCCGGGCGGCCGTTCGCCTGTGGTGACAACAGTCTCGTCATCGTGGGCAGCGACAACGCATCTTGGGGATTTTTTCCAACACAAATGGGGTGTGTTTAAAAATCACCAACGCACATGGGCTCGATCGGGGGGGCCTTGACGGATTAAACGCGAGTCAGCCATGGAACGACGTATCCACGATACGAGGCGACGAATCACGTGATACGCGTGTTGGAAAGATGATTGCTTGGATCGACACAGGGCATGCTGCTGTATCTGCACCATTCAAATCGGTTTCGTTCATGTTTGACTTGTTCTCACTGACTTCTAGGCCGATTATTTCCATGGAAAAGGCTATCTCAGCCTGAAGCTTGTTGTCGCAGAAGAGAGTGATGGGCCAATCACAGTCCGCCCAGCAGGAATATGTGGATACCAGGCAAGACGTGCTGCTATTGGCTGGTTCATTCCAATGTTCACTCAGAATTGAACGCTTGCTGCAGGTACCAATTAATGTTACTATCTACAAGACATGTCTTACATATATACAGTATTTTTTGGCTATGCCTATATATTTCATTCGTCAATGGCGTGTTTCGGAAGTATGCATGTGGTTCGGGAAAATCGCAACTCCGAGAACAAACATCGACATAGAGCAAGGAACACGAGATTTGTCAGCTTTTTGTATTTTATGGTACATTTTCGTTTAAGCTTCGAGTATTATTCTTTGTTGGCCTGGATTGAATATGCAATTAGTAATAAATGTTGTTGCATTGATGTAGGTTCAATGTTAATACAAACATTTGAACGCTCAATGTTGGTGGCTACGGGTCAGAATACATATAAATATACAGCGGATTTGCAAGCACTCTGACAGACACATCATCAATTGATTGAATGCCAATCAAACATCGAATCGCAAATGAAACATTTAAAAGCATAACATTGAATCAATTCATATTTAATTGTTGAATTGTATCGCATCAACGGTTCACATCTGAACATTTCATACACGCTTAACATGTAGGGACAAAAATCATGCTATGCTAAGTATCAATTATTACCAGTTGACTTTACTAACGTCGGCGTTCATAGTAACAACTCAAAATGACTGCACAAGACAGCCATTCCCAAGCCATTGCTTGGCTGACCAATTTTCACAAGCATATGGATGCTATGGATGCCAGCATTGCAATTCCCAAACTGTTCACTGAAGACAGTACTCTACGTTTCGGCGACAACCCTCCTTGCACTGGCCATGCCGAACTACTCAACTTCTTCAACAGTCAGTTCCCACTGCTGGAGAGCATGAAACACATCATCAAACATGTCGACGTGCTGCCTGATCGAATCTACCAGGAAGCGGAAATCCACTACGTGATTAAAAATGACCCGGAAAGGAAGGAAATCGTGGTCAGGGGTATGGCGGTCTTTGGGAAGAAGCCCGATGAGGATAGGCTAAGGTTCTTCGATGTTTTTCTTGATTCTTCGCAGATAAAAGAGAGGATTGAAGCTGTGATGAGTGGCAAGGTTTGACCAATCGATGTTCATTGGAATATCGTGTGCTGCCAGGCTATGTAGCATAGATATGTCAACTGATCTCAATTGATATATACGAAGTGCTCCCTTTATTAATATTAGGTGAATGCGAGCTCGGGCTTCAAGCTAAATATAGTCCATCAGTCAACAACAGGGCGGTCAATCAGCTTATTTGATGGCAGCCTTAGCTTCGCCTCGTCTGTCCAGTGTCGCCCAATGACTCCATATGACAGCCGCTAAATCTGAAGGATTAGTCCGTATTCCGTAATTAACATTGAGTTCTATGATCTATCGTTCTGTGTCAGAAGTCCGTAGCATAGCATAGCTTGGCAATGCTCGCAAAGCCAGTCAAGTTTCGACGGTCGAGACGAGGCGCAATACTCCGTCCTGTTGCAGTGGATACGAGGCAGCATATGAGCTTCCCCTGCATAAGCTCGGTAGAAGTGGAGTCAATATGATGCTGCCTGCAGAATGGAGTTACGTAGTTAGTTGCACGGTGAAGTCAGCCGCAGATGTTGTGTTTCAGCTGCACGTGACCGTACTGTGGCTGGGCGAATGGGCGGGTCAGCAGCGAGGGGCAGCGCCTATTTGGCCATTTGCCGATGTTTCCTAGGGCGATCGTCACTGCATCGTATCGCAGCTATATGATTGGATCAGCCCGGGACGCTACACCAAATGGAGATAACATAAGCGGAGACAGCCAATAGAGCTGCAGCGAGGGGGATGGCTGGGAGCCCCACCTGCCTGGCCAGCGAGTCTCGACTCTGGGTCGGTCGCTCCTGCCACCGCAGCTCTCAGTGGCGCCTGCCTCAGCGCGCATGCCTGGCGCGTCCCCAGCCCCTCCAGTCCCGATTCTGCCAAACAAAAACAAGTAAGCTGCGCCCCCCCACCATGCGCCTTCCTTTCCTCTGCGACGAATCTTGCTGCGACTCTCTCTCATCTCTTCTTTTCTCCTTCTTTTCCTTTGTGATCCTGGTCATTCGACACAACCGTCAATTTCCTTTACTGTTTCTTGCATTGTGGTCTCCGGCACAAAATGCCCAGTCCTTATCTCGACAAGTAACATTGGTGCATCTTCGAGAAACTGGTTATAGACACAACTCGCCGTATCTTTTGGCTCCAATCTCGCACACAACATGGCTTCCAAACCGATGAAAATGCCAACTTCTCATGGCCATACCGCAGGCATATACGCAGATATGTCTGTAGATGGACCACAGATAGGCACCCTGGTGGTCATCTTCGATCGTGCCAAAAATTTGCCTAACCGCAAAACAATGGGCAAGCAGAACCCATATGTCGCTGCACGTCTGGGCAAGGAAGCCAAGAAGACAGAGACCGACATGAGAGGCGGTCAAACCCCAAGATGGTAAGCACCCTCATTCATGCACATGGTCCATCGTTCCATCCTAACCGTTCCACCTCTTCTAGGGACCAAGAGCTCCGATTTACCGTGCACGAGTCTCCCGACTACACTCAGCTAAAGATTTCGGTCTTCAATGACGACAAGAAAACCGACTTGATTGGAGAAACATGGGTTGACCTCGGCTCATTGATTATCCCAGGCGGCAGTCAAAGCGATTCCTGGCACGAACTCAAGTTCAAGGGCAAATACGCTGGAGACATCCGCATGGAAATGACTTATTATGACACGCGCCCAGAAGATGAAACTGTTATCGAAAGACGAACGGTGATTACCGACAAATCTCAACCTAAGGCTGCCCCTGTTCCTCAGGGTGGATCATCGTCACTTTCAGGACCACGTCAGCCACGGCCTGTGAAGCGGCGACCTTTACCCGACGACCCTACTGGAGTTTCTGTGCCACAACCTGCGCCGGTGCAAGAGTACGTCCCACCAGCGCCAGCGCCAGTACCAGCTCCAGTGCCGGTTTCGACACCACAAGCATCGCTCCCCCCTCGCTCCGCACAGGGCTATGGCCAGCCTTTGGCCACTGCTGAGCCAGCGCAGCCTTCCCAATCCTCGGAGATACAACACCCACGAGGCCGCGGCGGGCCTTACGAGACGTATTATCCGGATAATAACATCGTCAGTTCGCAAGAGCAGCATATGAACTCTTACTATGAAGGACGCCCAGAGCCGCATCATGCGTATAACGAGCATCGCAACAACATGCAGGCAGACTATCATCAGCAAAGACGTCAACCTATTCCTGATGCTCACGCTTATTCACATGAGGTTGACCAACGTGGAAATGCTCCTTATGAAACAATTGAGCAGTATTGTCGACATTTGTCACAGCAGAATCCCTACACAAATCCGCCCGATGGAGCTTACAGCTATGACCCGGCTCCTCACACGCCTGGATCTAGAAGCTCCCAAAATCAACCCAATCCTTATGCAGTGGTACCTCACTCGGGGGCACCTGTCGAACCAATGATGAACAATCACAACAATATGACACCTGTGCGGCACGGTATGCATAGACAGAGTCCCTCGCGTCAAATAGTGCCTGCGGAAGAAGAACGACCATTCTATGCTGCAATGCAACCAACAGTCGAAGATGAAAATGATGAAGGACCTCCTCCCCCACCACCAGTTCATAGATCGTCTGTCAGCCCAGCAGTACAGCGTCCTGCGGCAAGCCCGAGTTCGTACAAACCATACTCTCATGAGTATGCTCACCAGGCTGAATCTAGGAGTCCTCACCGCGCCTCTCCCGCATATCCAACTGATCAGGACTTTTCGCATTCATTGTCCAAATCTCCTTCTCAAGGAATTGTGAGAAGCTATTCTCAAGACGCCTATGATTCATCGGTTCCATCAAGTCTTATTGCAGGCTATGATTCTACGAACACGGCGGTTGAGCTGTCGAGACCGACATACCCGGATAATCGCGTGGATCGCGCGCCAATCGGAGCACCTCCACCGTCTGATATGGGTTATACACATGAGAGCACCCATGCTCTAAATTCGGTTCAACCGTTACGGTCGTCTCCAGCACCTATTGATCAGAATGTTGTTCGCGCACAATCTGGCTCGGTCAGCCCACGTCCACTGTCGTACAGAAAGTCTATTAGCCCGCGTCCTCCATCGCGAGATAATCGCGAAATAGCAGGTATTCCATTCTCGCCAGACTCATTCGACGCTCTGAACCCAAGGCGATCACCATCTGCGACTCGGGAAAGCAGGCCGCGGTATGAGACACCAGACCGCGAAATGGAAATTACGAAGCAAGCCGATGCGGCGGCGGAAGATGGCCCAATTATTGGTGATGATGGTCGCATTATTGATCCTTCCGACCATCTTCCGTCCGATACGTGGGCTCCTGAGCCGGAGAAAAAGACCAAAAAGCCCGAGGTTATCATTCGTTTCAAGCACAATCCACAACACGCTTCGTATAGTGCTCGCTCATCTCCTCGAGAGCACCATCACTCGGCGTCCGGAACACCAGAATCGGCTCATCGACATACAGTCAGACCTTGGAGCCACAAGTCGAACAGCAGCCAGCAACCTCGGCAGCATCATGAGCACCTGCCACCGACGACCTACACACCACCCCGTCCTGGGAGTCAAGGTCGGGATTGCGATAGACACGACTCTTATTCTCACCAACGCAACCAAAGCACACCGGCAACATATAGCACACCTCCACGCCGCAGATCAGTGTCGCCGAGCCCGAACCCTCAACCTTCTCCGCTCTATTCATATGGCAGTAGCGGACCTCCGATCCCTGCCAAGGTTCCTATAGCTGCTCCGGTAGCGAATGGCTACCGCGGTTCCGGGATGGATGCTCTCAGTCAAGAAATGCAGTCGATAGATATCGGGTCTGGGGGATACGAGCCTGCCCGCGCGATTCGAAGATACGCGCCTAGAGTTCCAGTCACGACTAGTGGAGGCTATAGATAGGTGTGATGCAGCGCGGCAGGGGGCTCGCATTTATAACATATTTGCGGTATTCCCCGATCAGGCTCCGCCGTTTGTATATTTTTTTTGATTTCTATCATTTTTTTATTTGCATGTTTTCAGGAAACGGCGTTGGATGCGAGGTCTTTTGAAATTTATGATGCCACATGATATATGTGTGCACGTGTCGATGGCTTACGTGACGGTTAATACCCCATTCTGAGGTTAATTATAGTTTTTCTTCATTCAATACGGAGTACTTGTTATTGTCAAATAGCGCGAAGTAGTTTTGTGGTAGTACTACGCTGGTACATTCATTTAATGACCCCGGGTTTTTGAGGCGAGTCTCGTGGCACGCTAAGAAAATAAGCTCCCACTAGCGGAAACTCAATGTGGAGAGGGGGTCCGTGCGTTAGCCCTAAACCCATCGACATTGATTGCAATCCAGTCCTTGTTAAGTTTTCATCAGGGGTGTTATGTGGAAATTGATTTAGGGTTTTTTGTTATAGAAGTAATTACTTTATTTTTCAATTTCATGTGTATTTGTTCAACACTTCTGGGATGCCTTATTTTAACACTTTACACCGCCAACATCACCGCCTTACCGACCGACTTCAAAGACTGGTACAAACCACATTGGGAAATGATGACAATTAATGAGAGCCTTTGTGGGGTACAATGTTTTATTAATTCAAGGTAAAAAACAAAAGAAAAAATGTCCTAGTTAATACACAGTAGTGACTGATAGTGATAAATTACCACAGGATTTTTGATGGCTGACAACCGGGGAATGGGAAATGGGAAATGCGTAGCAGTCGATGTCGTAGATAGAAGAAACCGCCTCGAATTAAAGTCGATGTCCTCCCGAGGCGTCCCAGTGTCAATAACCAGAGATGAGGCCGTTAAGACGAGGGTAGGGCTGCAGATTGCATGTTGAGATATGCATGTCAATCGTAACACCAAGCGACACTAGGCTGCTAGCTGCATATCAAACAAACTCATCTTTCTCAAAGCATTGCTAAGTAATTAGTCCCTTGACGTCAATCAGTAAGCTTCCAAGATTTCTCCCCTTACCCATTTGCGAAGGGATATATGATGCAATAAAAAGGAATATATTATACATCCAAATAATGCACTGCATAATGAGTCACTATCTGCTGTATCTTGTTCCGGGATCCGATGGAAAAAGATGAAGTGCTCCACTCACCCCGCAAACAAAGAAAACTCTTGATGAACTGACCGCCCAGGCACGTGCCTAGATTAACACACTAGTGCGTTGTTGTTTTTTTGTTTTTATCTATTGTATGACCATAGTAGCATAATCTCATTCAATTATTGGATTGTTATTTGGAATTATCATCTAATGTGTGTGTAGTTACTATGTAAATCAGTGAGTCAGAGTCTGTCGGTTGTGCTGTTTGAGGCAAGTTGGCCATGGCGGTATTTCCATTTTGGGAAGCAGAGGGTGGTCGAGGACGAGGAGCACAACAGGAAACCATCTTCAAGGACATTCAAAAGAAGGATTGTGTACCTTGTATTCCATCGGTAGTCTCCATCAAATGGTACCAAGTTGCTTTGTAACCACATTTTGCTACACAGGACACCCAGACCATACATCCACACAAAAGACATCACACGAAAAGAAGGAAAGAAAAAAAGACGTCCGGCCGGACGAAGCCGCAGTAATATTACTCAAATTGGCCTTCCGCTGTAATTCTTTGCCACTTTTTGAGCCTCCATATTCCCCAATGCGTATACCGCTTCTCGCTTGGAAGCGCAAACAAGGCGGACTTCAGCGGCCAATTTCGTAGGTGATACCGCCCGATGATGAGTATAGTTACCGCTTCTGTAAGAGTGGTGCAAGCGGTAATGAGGGCATTCTCCACAGACACACATTTATCTGACCGTTCAGTCCCATCACCCACCTTCTTGATCTTTCTCCTCCATCACAATCACAACATCATAACTCTCCTCTTCTCTGTTTCCCCTGTCCTGCCTAACAAGCAGTCAAGACACAGCCTGTCCAAAGCATCTTTGGCTTATACCACTTCTCAGAATTCTCATTAGGTGAGTACCTGCAAGAAATCCACTCGAAAGAGGCTCATCGTCGTCCGTTGGCGGCGTCCCTCTTCAACACACAACACCAACGCATCACGAGCTGACCCTTTCTGTTGCACTTGCTTCGAGCAATACAGCCCAGCACAATGGCTCGCTCGATCATGAGCCCATATGAACTCTCCAATATTCGGAACACCGACATGAATAGTGTTTCGTATACTCCCCACCCCCTCGAGACCAAGGCGGCCTCAATCTTGAATCAGTTCAGTAGTGATCACCGCCACCGTCAAGATTACAGCCAGGGGAAACAACATTCCGGCCTCCAAATTGAAAACCATCAGCTTATGGTTCACATGGCTGGTCACCCGGTCAGTGCCGTTGACCACCATATGGAGTCTCGGTGTCTCCCTCCCCTACACACTTTGCCTCTGCCTCTGCCACATCTGCATCTTATGCCTCTGCAGCGCACTCTCCCTCCGCCACCTCTGAAGCATGGTTTTCATGCTTCGTCCTATCAGTCTCCTCCGCCTTTCCAGTCCCCTCCCTCTCTCCAAAAGGGTGCCCATCAGGACCACCATCACCACGAGCACCACCAGCAGCAGGATGTCCATCAAGGCCACCACAACCACAATCACCCCCACCAGCAGGATGTGATGATGGACGGAGAAGAGACCGAAGAAGAGCCCAAGACCACCCATGTCCCCAGCCCAACCAAGCCAACACTCTGCAAGTTCAATGGCCAGGCATGCCGCGAAAACACCGATGCCGAGAACCCTCGCAAGGTGGTATCACACATCTTCGGCCGCAACAAGATCTGCACAGTGTTCATCCCTGACGAATGCTGGGTCTGGTGGTGCCGCAAGCATTACCAGCGGTGCCGTTACCACACCGACAACTGGGCCCTCAAGCAGATTGACATACTGTTCGAGAACCTCGACAAGATTGAAGGCTGGGGCGGCGTCGAGAACTTCACTCTGGCTTTGCGGAAGCGTGAAAACGACCGCAACGTCGACCTGTCTGCCGACAAAATCCCAGCCTCTCGCCGCCGTGCTGCTGGCCGCCTTTCTTCCTCGTCTGCTAAGAACAAGAGCAAGACCAACGGCACTGCTCCTACCACAGACGCTGGCACCGCAGCACCAGGCGACAGCGAAGCCCCCGTCAAACTCAACGCGTCTGGCCGCCCTATTCGCTCGCCAGTCAACATCGCCTCCCCAGTGCCCCGGTTCCTGATGGACCGCGTCGGCCAGAAGATGAGCTTTAACGAAGTGCGCGCAATCCTGCAGGAGATCCGTCTATACGTCCGCCACGAGTTCTTCGAGAACAACAAGGAAGTGGCCTTTCCCGATGTCGAAATCTTGCCCAATTACACCCAGGCTGTGCTGCGTGAGAAGGGCGTGCCTGGTGGCCAGCTGTCCGAGAGCAATCACTCGCGTCGTCGTCGTGCTCGCAAGCCTGTCTCGAGTGCTCGTGGCCGTGCTCATCCGTATGCCTCGAACGCAAACTTTTGAAGAGCGGATTTGCCTTCTTTTCCCGATCTTTTCGATTTTTCTTTCTCTTCATTTTGTTCGATCCGTGTGCTGAGTTTGGTCGAGTTTGTGTCCGAGATTTTGTTTTGTATAATCGAGATGGCGGTGTGTTCACTGTCAATCATTCTCAGGAGTCTTCCTGCATCTCGATCAGCATTTTCTGGATATCAGTTTTCTTTTCTTTTCTTTTCTTTTCTTTTCTTTTTTTTTTTTGCATTGTCTTTGCTCTTTCCAACAAACAAAAACCTACAAAATGTCAAAAAAAGGGGGACGTGAAAGCTAGTCAGAAAAACAAGTGAAAACCCAAAAAATCATGGATTTGATTGATACCCTGAAGGTCTGCTTGTTTCGCGTCATTCGCTCTGCACGTTATGGATTAGTCTTGTCTTGTTTCTTTCTTTCATCGTGGATGTTTGAGTGAGTAATGAGTGTATGGCTTACTACTCATCTCAAACGCATCAGTCCATGTAATAGTTAGTTTTTCTACAGTGAAATCCAGCTTTGTTGAAATTTGAACTTTCGATATGTGTAGAAGTTGCATGAGCTATGTCAAAAGAAGAAACATGGTCAGAGTCGATGCTACAGGTATTAATTGGAAGACTTGGCCCGTTGACGTGTCTCAAATAGTGCATGGATGACTCAAGCAGTGCTAGTTCAGTCAGACATTGTAGACGAATGAAATAGATCATTAGTTATATACTTTGACACAACGCCGAAACTCCATGAATGGTAAATAGAAGAGAGAAAAAACCCGCCAGAAAGTCAAATCGTCGAGAAAAAAAAATCGAGGTATACCAGCCGAGGATCTCTGCGTAAGGGGAAGAAAACATATACACCGTCTGCTTTATAGACACGAGAAGAAAAAAAAAAAAAACATCGCCGCCAATTATTTTATTATTATTATTATTCTGGTCCACAGCCCAGCTAATGGTCCTCCTCCGCCGTGGCCGGAATGAGTTCGTAACCGCCCTCAGAAGGCAGAATGCGCGCAGCGACAACGACCGCTACAGCGCACAGAAGAGATACGCACCAGCTGACGGTGCAAAAGATAAACGATTTGTCGAGTTGCCAGAACGCGACGGTTTCGCCAAAGTCGAGGCCGACGGAGAAGCGGTCGTCGTTTTCGAAGAGGTAGGCCTGCGCGTCTGAGTGTCAACATGTATACTCCATACCCTGGGATAAAAAAAAAGGGGGAGGAGAAATACCACAAGAGCCATGCTAGCAACCTGCACAGCGATAGAAGCAGCGATTATCATAGTGAGGAACGTCCAACCAGTCTCGCGCAGTCGTTTTCCGCCCGAGAGGATGACAAAGTAGACGAGCACGGCAATGGACATCAGGGCAACCGCAAAGGTCATGAGGAAACCAACACTGCGCCACATGGAGCAGAAATACCGGTCCTCGCCATGGCAGTCTTCGTATTGGGGGAAGGGTTCGCAGGTGTCGGTCAAGGACGAGCAGCGGCTGTGGAGGCCGAGGGAGTAGTGGAAGGGCGGCTATTGTTCTAGTTAAGAGGAGCTCCAAGCAAGACATGGAGGGAAAAGAAAATACATTCGTGCTGTGATAGCTAATCCAGCTAGGCACAAAAATCGACGCGATAGACAACGCAAAAGCTATTGAGGTTGGATCAGTTGACGTTTGATGTTGTTATGATGACCGACGTCATCGCCAGGCAGCGAGGAAAACGCACCGACCAGGAAGAAACACAGCGTCAGCGCATACACGATGCTCTTGGTCAGGATGCCAGTGTAGTTGCGACCGGTAGAGCTCGGCAGCAGAGGATCCCACTCGTTCGCAGCCATGTTTGATTCAATATTCTTCTTCGATTGTTGCTGGTTGGTGGCGGCGGGCCAAGGTGGAGATGGCGATGGGGATGGCAGCTCGAGTCGAGTTGTTGACACGCAAACAGAACTCGGAATGGCAAAGGCGTTATACAGATGGCAGGTAAACACGCGCACAATAAACGATGACCTCTTGGTCGTCAGAGTCTGTAGACCAGGACCCAGCGGAGTGTCGAGAGGGATTATTAAATGCAGAGAGAAAGAAAGAGAGAGAGTAGTTGCAAGGGCCAAGATTCAAGACGGGGAAAATGGTTCGGGGGGGCCAATCTGATACGTCGAAAACCGGCTGCAAACAGGGCAGCGCCGCATGATGTGTGTATTAGCTACAGATTATCCAGTATAAGATTTTTCACCGATGAAGTAACGAGCGACAGTCGCGATCAAGGCATGCCGCACAGACAGTTGGCTGTTTTATCGTCCATCCGTATACATACTATTGCGAGGTCAGCTGGACACCCCGCTGGCCTAGGCCTTGAGAAGCGTCGCATCCTTCGAACTTTGTGGGTGAGGGGACCAAAGCTATTTTGCGAATGCTTATCAGATAAGCGCAGTAAATAATAAATTATCAGTTTGATTCAATAATCGGCTTGAATTGAGGTTGCGCGGGCTCCAATCGCGGTATACACCACCGCAACTATCCTATAGATTATGCTGCAGTATATTGCACGCCAAGGCGTCAACTGACCAACTACGCATACCTGGCACAACAAGGACATCAAATATGTAACTAAACAGCATGTCATTTCGCATCGTCAGTTCCCCGCGTTCCACACATTATCGAGGTCGCCCCTATTACTAATAGTAAGGAAAATCAAAACAAAAAGCAACTAATCTACACACGTCTACCCCAAGCCGCCATGGGTAGAGGTGAAAATCATCGCAACACCACCACCGCCACCATGCTGGGACTGTTCGTGCCTCTGCCAGGCTAACAAATGATAAACAACGAAATAGAAAGAAAAAAAGACAAAAAAACATGTTGGCAATTATAACAGGGGAAAAAAAAAAAAAAACGCCAACCAGAGGCATGCTCCCTCCATTCCCTCTCCGTTTTTCTCATGCAAAAAAAGACCGTTATTTTCCGCTACCCTGGATCAAAGCCCGAAAATCATCGTTACTTTTCTGTGGCTTCTTCTCGGTGTCACCACTGCCAGAGTCAACGTCCATCTCCTGATCATGGCTGCGATCCGGTGCTGTTGCGCCGCCACGTTTGAATCCAAGTCCTCCACGGCGACCGCCTCCGCGAGCTCCAGGCTGCGTGGGTCGCTTGATCGGCCCGCTCATTTGTAACACAGACGACGTAGGAATGGACTTGGTCTTGGTCGTACCGGCTTTTTGCTCAATCTTCTGCCTATTCACGTCGTGGGCTGTGCCAACCCGGATCTTGCGACCCGGTACAATCTCATGCCCCTCCAACTCCAGAGATGCTTTACCAGCCGCGTTGATATCCGCAAACTCGACAATCGCTCCCTCGTGTTCTGGCCGTAAGACGATTTTGATAAGAGTGCCGAATCGCTCGGTAATAGCCCGGATGCGACTGTCATTTACTGTGTCTGGGATGTTCATCAAGCCCAGCGTTCGAGCAGAACGGTTGTCCCCTTCCGTGTCAGGCTTGGGGCTAATGCCATTGGGCTCAACCGAGGGTGATTTGCCTTTGTGAGAGACAACAACTGCTGACCGTCTTACACCTGTAGGGGTCGATACCTTCACTTGCAACGGCCGACCACGGAATTCTTGCTGATGCTCCGCAAGGGATGCAGTGGCCTCCTCCTAGAAACAACAGTTAGTACCTGCTTACACTTTCGTAAATTGAGCGGGCGATAATACATACCGGAGAAGAAAAGACAACAAAGCCAAAGCCCTTGTGACCTCCGTTGACTTTTGCAGGCAGTCGCACTAACTCCACAGTCCCGTATTTAGAAAAGACCTCCTTCAAGTCGCTTTCGCTGGCGGCGAAATGAATATTGGAAACGTGAATCTCACGTCCTTCGTACATCGGACCTTGGCGGTCTTGTTTTCGGGACGGGTCTGATATCTTGACCTGGATGTGCAAATTGTCACCGACAACATTGCCATCCAATTTTGTCGCCGCAATCGCGTCGCTTGCTGACTTGAATTGCACGTAGCAGAACCGACGGTGAGTGTTATACTTCAAAGATGGGAACCGCACATCGATAATTTCGCCAAACTACACCAACAGTCAGCTTTCTACTTTAAGCGAAGGATAGCACTCAATAGTAACTTACCTCGCTGAACAAACTCTTGATATAGGCCTCGTCTGCCGTTGGCGGAAAGTTGGTCACATAGAGGGTCGAGCCACTGGCTAATTCTACATCAACAGTTTGCCCGTCAATGCGTTTTTGGTCTCGAGTCAGAGCTGTCGCAGCGTCGTCTTTCGAATCGAACTCGACAATCGCAGTCGTAAAGTCTTGGTCCGGAGGCAAAAACCTGATCTCGTTGATGATACCACACTAGAACTTGTTAGATTCTTTTCTTCTTGCAGATAGGGACAGACTTACATCGCGGAAAAATTGCCGAATCTGAGACTCGGTCACATTTGTAGGCAAGTGTTTCACAATTACTGTTGAGTTCTCGCGGTCTCTTTTCACTTCTGCCGGCTCTTCGTACTCGGCAACGGTGGCTTCTTCAGGCCGAGCCTTCTTGTTGGGCAAGCCGTTCACATCCGAGCTCTCCTCTTCACGCTTTCGCTTAGACGCAGCAGCGCTGCTGTCCGCTTCAGCCTGTGCCGCTGTAGCTGCGGCCTCTTGTTGTTGCACTGCTGCCTGTTCAAGAGCCTCCTTTTGTCTTCTCCGCATCACGGCTTTCATGGCCTTTTGCGTCTCAACAAAGGCTTCCTGGAGCTCCTCGGCGTCTTCGTAGTCCTCGCAGTGTGCAAAGTACTTGGTCATTATTTTTTCAGGCCAGTCCAAGTCCGGTCGTTTGATTGCCTGCTTCAACACAGCCGTGGCATAACTGGGACCGGGCGTTCTCCTTGCGGCTTCAGGTGTCATCGCCGCCTCGACAAACGTTCGCCAAGACATGATTTCCCAGTTGTAGTAATCCAGCCAAAACTCGTAACTGTTGCCGCGTCGAGGAATGAGGCTCTTGTAATATTCTCTAGCGCTGTCCCAGCTTCCGCTTTCGCTGAGGTATCGTGTGTAGATTCTTTCCAGGCGGAAACAAGGGTCACCCTGATATGATTTGCCGTACTTGTTCTCACCAAGTTCTTGGACTCGCTCAATTGCCGAGCGAATACCAACTTCGGCAACGTCCAAATCTTCGTCTATCGCGTCCGGTAAGAAAGCTCGTCGACGCAAATAACTGCACCACATTGTATGAACTTTGATAACTTCTTCCAATCCGCCGGCATCTAGCAGGCCAGTACTTGTCGCTTTGTGCTTAAGTTTAACAATCTCGTCGAACGAGAGACCTTCGCGTTCTGCAACAAGTATGTACTGAGACCACAGCGTTCCCGACCAAGGACAATGCCGAGTAGCACGTTCCAAAGTGGGGAGAATGGGCGCGATTTGGTGGTGGGGAGGTGCCATCGATGGCCGTATCAGAAACGTCACGTAATCCTCCCACATTGCCACATCCGTGGGAAATCGAAGCAAAGCCCGTTGGTAAAGAGCATTGATCAGCTGAGGACTGTAGACGTGTCTACCAGGATGCCGACTAAGTTCCCACTCAATGTATTCTGAGTAGACTGCCCATTCGAGATTGCGATCGGTCGACTCTTCCGCTCTCTGTACTTTGTGTTCAAAGTCCTGTCGACTCGCGTATTTCTTTTTTCCGTCCGCCGCTCGCGCGTTGGCCTCCACCATTAATTCTTCATAATTCCCGCTGTAATAACGAGTGACGAAGCCTGAAAAGAGTTGCGATGTTTCGTCCCACGCGGCATGAGGAGTCTGCAGGCGAGAATCGAATAGTCCCTTCACCTGTGGAACTCTATCGGATGATCCCGCATTGTGCAAATCCTGTACAGATAAATCGAGGAACTTGTTCCACACACGATGACTGTCGTTGATGCGCCAGCGCGTGGCGTCGGCTGCTCGTTGCCATACGTCAAGCACAGACTCCCAGCTGAAGACTTCTCGTCCAATCAATCGTTCCTCTTCACTCCATTGGTTTTGATCGCTCTGGCCCATCGCGGCGTTGTAGAGATAGAGCATCCAGTCTCCAAACATACACCACAACTTTGTACTTCCATATTCTTCTTCAACGGCTCTTTGGCATAGCTCCATGACAGCTATCCTTTCATCGACCGATCGAGCGATGAGGGTCTCATCCTGAATCCATTCAACCCAGAGGTCTTCGCCCATGGCAAAGAGTCGATCCATGTCCTCTCGCGCACCGCGCAAATCCTTCAACAGATCGTACGTTCTCGGGTCGCCATGTGCATCCGGGTTGTGAGGCGGGTATACGTGGTTGACAAAACCCGTGTGAAGTAACCGAACAAACTGCACATGCGACTCATAAGAGTGAGGGTTTTCTTGGATATGGCTGAACAACTGAGACGCTTGTTGTTGCGCATCTGCAGGTAGTGAAGTTTGTCCGTAATTTCGTATAACCGGTTCCCTGGGCTCGGGAGCTCGCGGTGGGTTCTGAAGGTTTGATGATGGGTTCGGGGTGGGGTATAACGGCGAAAACGTGGACATGTTGGTAAGAACTGGCGTATTTTTCTGATTTTGTGATTGCTGGCCCTGCAAGGCGGCGACCTCGGCCAAAGAATTGATTGACGTCGACTGTTGACGCGGTTGCTGCGCTTCATTAAAAGCGGTGTGCCCATTTCTAGCTTGAGCGCTGTGGTTGTTGGGGGCGCCGCTGCGACTGGTTTCAATGGCCTGCCGTGCGACCGGAGATGGACCTGAGCTAAACTTTGATTGACCAGAGCGACCCCTTCTTGAGCCCTTTTGAGGCGAGGTTTTGTTAGAAGCCGACGCGCTGGACTTGCCAGGCTTGGCGGTGGAGGAAGCTGGAGTTGACTGCCTCGACTGGGCAGCCGACTCCTGGGGTGAAAGCAGCGAGTTGATATCCATTTTCTGCACACTGTGGGACGAAGTGGCTTGGGCAGAGTAGATGACGGAAAGGAAGAGCTAGTTAGTTAGGAGCGAAGAAACTCAAGCCTCTCGTCAAGGTCGACTGCAGAGACCCGTGACGATATCGGTTGTTGTGGGCGCTGGAAAAAAGAGACTCTAAAACGAGACTCAATCAAGAACTTTCTCAAACGAAATCGCACACGTAATGTCTCGTCAACGAGTCCATTCCTCCACAAAATCGCGTTTCCAGGCCGGTCTGGAGTATGGATGGCCCGGGGGAAAGGATGGCGATGGGTGAAGAAAGCAAGTCCTCGGAGCTTGGCCGTTTCCGCGAAAAGAGCTTATTTGTTTTCTGTCGAGGCAGACTGCGCTCTGCTACCAGCACCGAAAGATGAGCGATAGAGCGACCGGTTCCAGCTGTTCGATGTGGTTGTGAAACAAACAAAGCGTCACGTCTCTCTCTTTCTCTCAATTACCGACGAAAAGCCAGACAGAGAAGCAGCTCACGGGCCACAAGAACCAGCTACGCCCGTCTGCTTCTTGGTTGCGGGGGAGGTCCAGCTAGGCGACGGTCTAAGCGAGAGTGACGGTCGGATAGAGAAGAAAGATGGACGGCGATGCGATGCGATCAGAGGCACAACAACGAGGGGATGGAGGGAGAGTTGAGGTCGTCGCTGTAAAAAGCGATGTGTGGAGCGCAAGTCGAGGGTGAAGAGCAGCGTTGCGCTTCTGGCGTCTTGGGCCGGCCGGACTGGCGGCGTGATGGCTCTAGAGACTCAGAGTACTTACCACGATGTTAGATCCCGGTTAGTTATGATCATTAATCTTATATTAATCTTAAAAATTGATGGCGATACTGAATTCTGCCGACTTAATTATTTACAGCGGCTACATCGGCATTGTAATGCTGGCTATACCATAGCAGCGCACGCATGTATCTGCAGCACTCTACGCGTGTTGATAGATATCATACCAACCGACACCTTTCGCAAAGAAATCAGAATTTAATAGAGACCTGAGCAGCGTACGACAGCAAGGCTTAAGTAGACCACACATACACTCGCATATTCACAAAGTCTTCATTCCGGAATGGCTTCAGCTCCAACGACGTCGTATGATTGCCAAAAAGGGCATGCTGCATGGGCCGGAGGCCATGGTTTCAGCCTTTGACGCGCTAATGCTGCCGAAACAGGCCTCAGGATCGACGAGCAGGCCATGGCTTTAGGCGGGTAAGCTGCGCTGATGTGCACATGATAGTACAGAGTAATAGTAGTGTTAAGAAAGAAAGGTGAGATGACGCCGCGCCAAGTCACGTGATCTGCCGTGTTTGCCGTGTTTGCATCCGCATCGTGCCGGCTCCTGCCAAGACCGGCTTGCCCAGCAGCTTTTTTCCGCCTCACGCAGCATCAGAGAACATCGACCGACGCCGTCCATTGCATGCTCACCGTGGTTCACCATGGCCACCAGAGGGATGGTCTGTTCCTACAGGCCGCTTCTGCGCGCAAGTAAGTATTCGTTGTCTCGCCGCCTGTCTTTCAATTGATGCCAACATGTCACTCAGCATATCCAATCCCGCGACTGCCTCGACGGACAATATCCTACACGCGAGCTCTTCGCGCAGGCGAAGATGGCAGCAAGACGAGCCCTGAAGCCAACAAAACAGCCCTTGATGCTAGCAAGACAGCTTCCGAAGCGAACAAGACGACTCCCGAAACCCCTAAGCCCGACACCAACCCGGAGAGCAGCTCCTCTGTCTTCTCCTCGATGAAAAACATTTTCTTCGGTGACGGCAAGCCGGCGAAAAAGCCCAAACGGCCCATGAAGCCTACGGATATTCGGCGCCAAGGCTCATTGACTGCGGATTCCATCTTTAGCGAAGATGTTAATGTTGATACTCCCATAGGGAGCACTAGTGTCGCGCCACAAGACCCTGAAGAATTGCCCACTCCGCCGCTCGAGCAACGAGACCCACACACAATGAGCATGACTCTCGACCCCAATCCAGTACGTCGCAAGAAATGGGAACGAAAAATGATCATCAGAGAAGTCCGGAAGCGTGGGCGTGTGACCAAGAAAGAGGTGATCATGGCGACAGAGCGTGAGGCCCTGGTCAAGTCCCACTGGTTCAAGACGTCGGTCAAGAAGCTGGTACCGCTGGCGCGACAAATTCAAGGCAAAAGCGTCGACGAGGCTATTTTGCAGATGCGCTTCAGCAAGAAGAAGGTTGCCAAGGACGTGATGGAGCATTTGGAATACGCCAAAAACGTAGCAATTGTGCGCTACGGTATGGGCCTTGACAAGCCTGACGAGAAGGAGTCCAAAATTCAACCGGTTGACATCATCCTCAAAAACGGAGACAAAAAGACAATTACAGATCCCTCGGCGATTTATATTGCTGACTCGTGGGTGAACCGCGGCCCCTACCACAAAGAATACGACCATCGAGCACGCGGCAGAATCAACATCATGCGCCCTCCTCACACTGGAATATCGGTCGTTTTGAAAGAAGAAAAGACTCAAATCCGGGAATGGAAAGACCGAGAGGCTAGAGCCCTGCGTCAACGCAAGTCGATGCTCTGGGTGCAATTGCCAAATCGCCCTGTTTCGGCGCAGAACCAGTACTATAGCTGGTAAACTGAACTGATCAGCTAGGCTGTACGCGGTGGATTGGCGTTGCTATGTATAATTAAAGTCATGCTTGCATTTTAGCTCTCATTTTGTTTCATGTTGGATCTACAGTGAAGACTATCCAGACGGCTGTAATATAGAAATAAGTATTGAAAGTATTTGAATCTGGTATTCTCTTTCTAGGGAAATTAAAAGTACCCTCTGACAAGGATCATCCGTTCACTTACGGTGACAACATCCGGTGGAACATTCCTACAAGACAGCACCGCTCTCTTTACCCACCTCCTTTGGGTGCAGATTTCTCAACGGTGAGAACAGACTTCTCGCTAATTTTCCCTACTGACAACATAATATCCTTGCAAACAACCGCCCCATTGAAGCGTTTGCGCCTCTTCTGACAGACACCATTCAAATGAGAACTTTGACCGTGTCTGTCACCCCAGCAAAGAGCCAGAGAGACATCTCGACACCCCAGCATGATGCCATCGGACACTCACCGTACGAATGGCGAGCAATTACCTGCCTTGGGCTATTTTTCTGCCAATGACTCACATCAACAACGACGTCCAAACTTTGCTACAAGGCCGATGGGTGATATTCAAGGAAACGCCAGCTCGATTACACAACAGCAGCCTGCGGGCCAATACCAGTCTTCTGAAATGACCCCGTCACAGTTAGGTACTAGCGATGCACTTGAGATTCTGGCAGATGTAGCGCTGGCTGGAGGCGGGGTTTCTACTGCTCGACCAAATGTGCCGCGGCCTACAACAGCAAGATTTGTGCAAACGGAGAGTGGCTCGCCTGGAATGAACGGGACATTACATCCTCCAGTTTCTCATGCTCCTACTTCGTCAGACCCTGCGAGGTATTTTAACCCATCGACGACAGGGGAATACAGACAACACAGATCCGCTCCTGCCACTGTTCCTGGAAATTCCTATCCCTGGACAGCTTCCACCAATCCAACACATCCCAGCTACAACCCACGCCCATCCGTGATTGATACCGCGGCCAGCTTGCAGTCCATTGCCATGTCCAATCCCAGCATCAGACCTCGATCTGCAAACGAGGCTTCGACCAGTTCAAACTCTCGCAATTCCTCCTCCTTTTCTTCTTCTTCTACCGCGACAAAGAAAAAAACTAGCTACATCATCTCGCAGATGGAAAAAGTGGACAAAGTAGAAAAGGACAGCGTTGGGCGGATCAAAGACAGGACAAACTATTTTGCTTCTTACGCGCATGACCACGGGCAGCACGTTACTCCTCCTTCTTCTTCTTCTTCTCCTCTTCCTCCATCTTCTTCTCATGGTGTTGCTGAAGATGTCGAGGAAGACGCGCATGTCAATGGAAACGAGAAGAATTCTTCTGACAAGGAGCAAGAGTCGACGCGAGACAAGCCGGGTGATAAGTTTGTGAAAATGTTTGAGCAGCCAGGCCAGCAGAGATATGAGGAGGCGATGCTGGAAATCCTCGATGGTATGGAGCTGCCGAGGTAATTTGGTCTCCAGAGGCTCTGTGTATTTGAAGATTTGATACCATGAAGGTTTTAGCAAGGGGGATTCTTTTGACACATGGGGGTATTCTTTTGATAAATGGCTCAGGAGTTGAAAGCTACGGCTACAACCCATACGGTTTTGAAATAAGAAAACATCGAAAGTAGTAATCTTTTCTATTCAATAAAGAGCTCATCCTAAACGTGCCCTCCCAACGTAATCTGCACCCCTCTAAGAGGATCCTCTTTACACTTCGGTGCTCTCGTACCAGGCTCAATTTTTCTTTCTGGCTCTCTCCCAGCAACCCTCTCCGCCTTGACA
Organism: Talaromyces sp. R2412; assembly: GCA_023626135.1. NCBI lineage: Eukaryota > Fungi > Ascomycota > Eurotiomycetes > Eurotiales > Trichocomaceae > Talaromyces > Talaromyces sp. R2412. Next base: position 6,628 of record JAMAGK010000043.1, on the reverse strand, counting down.
AAAACCGGAATAACACCACCAGTTTGCAACCCAAACCGGCGATGCCCGACAACCTCCAACATGGACGTAATAGCACCTGAATGCGCGGTAAACGAGATATAATGCTTGTCGTCATGCATAAAGACATCGTCGAGGAACCGCTTTAGCCGCGCGTCGCGAGCGCTGTCGGATTCGCGCAGCTCGGGGTCCCAGAGAGGGTCGGTTTCCGCGAAGCCGGGCTCGATGATATACTCTGGGTATTCAGAGACAATGTCGGATTTGGAGGAGCGGCGGTCGCAGGTGTGTATGCCGAGAGTTTCTCGGACCCCCTGAGAGGCTTTTTAGTATACAATAAAGATAGAAGATTGAAGGCCTGGCTTACCTCTTTGACCACCGGTCTGAAAGGCTTGACAATCTCCTTGTCCAATCCATCAAACGTGATAAATGCGGTTTGCAAACACCGATTCAGCGGACTGACATAAAACGACTCGGGAAAAGGGATTTTGCTTTCAATCTGCTTGCGCCATGCGTTGTGCGCGGTTTGCGCCTGCGATTTGCCGACCTCGGTCAGGCGCGCGTCGTCCCAGGATGAGGTCTCATTGCCCTCGAGCAAAGACCAGTAGCACTGTGATGAATTTTAGCATGAGGTATTAGTTGACGGATGTTTGTATGTATAAACTCACATCCCAGGCATCGGTGCCGTACCAGGATTCAGCTACATTGTGAAAGCCTTCTCCGTGTCTGCCCATGTACAGCACTTTGTACTGCACGTCCGGATCGGCCTGGTCGTTCAGCGCGCGCACCTGGAGCTCGAAGCGCTCCCACTGAGTCTTCTCTGCAGTGTCTGACCGCGTGTCGATGTCATATGTGCGGTTAATAAGGCCAAAGTTAGAAGATACCTTTTTCTTCTGCTCAGCAAGGAATTACAGAATTAGAAAAGGTGAACTCTTACATAGTCAAATTTCATTGGATCCGTACTCTCCTCATCCTGCAGGAAATACCCCTTGACTGTAGAGTACCGTATATACGAGCTTGACACTGCGTCAGAATATGCAGATTGTGTCATTTTCATTACCTGTGCCAGCGAGAGCGTGGCGAAGAAGAAGAAAGCACTGAGGAAGTTTGTTGTTAGTAGGAAGGACCTGTTAAGGGGGTGAATTGAATCATACATGATAATTACAGCAACGCGGTGAAGGTTTTTAAAGAGAGACTGGCGTTGTTTTTTGTGGGATGTATATGCATAATTGGATTCTGTGTCGTAGTGATGTTTCTCGATATCGAGGTCGTAGGTCATGGTGTTTGTTGTCGGGACGAAAGTGGGCGGGGCCGGCTTCAGGGAAGAAGTAGCGCCGTGTTTATTCACAGCGAATTTTATGCCACATTTTAGAGAGCCAAAGTCATAGTGAGAGATAGTAGAAATGTATGAAAGGCAGTCGCCTGGATTATCTATCGATCTATATCTATATATACTTATGTAAGGTCTAAAAATTTGTACAGCAAAGCGAAAAAATCTCCTCCCAGTCCTGGATGACCTTGGGCAGCACGTCCTGAATGCGAATCGCGCCATCAGCGACCGAAGAAGATACCCCAGCAGAGGTATCGTTCTGCCACTGCAGCTCCCATTCCAACAGCTCCGCGTTGAAACTCGTCTGGTCGTAATCGGCAGGACTGGTTTTAGTCAAGTAATCCACAAACCTCTGCCAGCGAGGAATGTAGTAGGAAGAAACAAGGCCGGACCACGATTTGGACGCATAGTCGCTAATCTGTCCGGTCGGCCCCCAGAGGGTGATTTGGTTGCGGGCTTCATACTCAAAAAATGCCTCGAGATTCTCCTTTCCGGCAGCAGAAGCTCGGGCGGCTGAAGTCCACGTTGATAAACGAAAGTGTGCGTTTGTTTGGAGGACGCTGTCTAGCGACCATAAAAGATTGATGAGTTTCTTGCCTGCGGCGCGGATCTTCAACACGCGCTGCGATCCGGATTTTGGGCTGCTGGTTGTGTTGTAGGCCGAGATTAACTCTTGGTAGAATGGATTGAAAGCGTTGGCGAGGACTTGGCGGGACATGTCGACTAGGTCATAGTCATATGCTGGGTTGTCCCAGAGAGACGGTTCTTGGAATGCGGCGCCGTATAACAGCTCCCAGGCGCGCAGCATATCGTTCGGATTGTAATTGATTGTGGTCGGATGGTGACCAGTGCGGTTGAGGAGGCCGGTCGTGCTTGGAATTAGCTCCAATATAGACTTGGATACTGAATTTGATGTCAGGTTGGTGTTGTTGTACACGGTGCCCCGCAAAGTATCCCATGCCGAATAGAGGCCGTCAGGAACCGACTTGCTTCCAGCGTATCTTGCGGTGACCCAGTTGCGGAAGTAGGTTTTAGTGTCAATAGGTGTCTCACTCCAGGCCTGATCAAGCAGAAGATCGTACACAACTTCGTTCCCTTCTTGGCCCTCCATCGACAGACCGAACCCAACCAACGAGCTCGAATTGTGCAACGCAGCAATCGGGTTCGCCGTAATGTTCATGACCTGGCCGTAAAAGCCCATGTTGCCGCCGTAGTCGTGCAGTTCGCACCAAATCCAAGGCTTGCCGTAGTAAGAGTTCGTGCGTTGCCACTGAGGTTGCGATTCTGATGCAAGGTCCAATATCAACATATCGCTGTTGACCGGCACACCACCTAGATAAGCTTCTATGCGATCGTTTGTCCAGAATGCCGAATTACTCGTGAACAGCCAGCCTTGCATAACCCAGACCGCATTCGAGTCGGCAACTTTGAGAGCATCCCAGTTGCCGCGGCTGACATTACGAAGGTAGTCAGCGTCGCCTGAAAACGGGTTATTCTCGTTGAACTGATCGAGCGTGTAGAATTTTGTGACATTGCCGTAAGCAGCCGTCTGCTTGGAGATGAAGCTTTTCTGCAGTTGAGTGAAACGGGGATCAAGTGGATCCAGAAATGTGTCGTTGGTATACTCAGTGGGAAAATTCTCCCACCCCGATCCATTGACCACGTTCGCCTCGGGAAATACCCGTGAGATGGCTCTAGGGACGAAGCCTGGGAATGCCGGCAAGATCGGGGTCATGCCGAGGTCGACCATGCGCTTTACAATCTTCTTCTGCAATTCGAACTGGCTGTCAACCCAGGACAAGGGCAAGGATCCGTTCCAGGAACCCTGAATATTGCCCAGATGATTCCACGCCTCAAAGGGCGGGCCGCTGAGAAAGTCCAAGATTTCATCGTCCGTCAGACCGATTTCCTGAAACACCTGCACAAAAATTTTCTCCACGCCAATCCAGGCAAGCGGCAGATTGATGCCGCGGAGAGCCATCCAATCTAGCTGCAGCTCCCAGTCCTCCCATGTCCAGAAAGCGCTAGTATAAGATGTCGTGACTGGCGGCGAGTCAGCGATGAAATAATACAGCAGCTAATGAGTCCGAAGTCTTACCCGTGTTGAAATGGTATCGGTACGGCACGATGCTGGACCCTGTCAAGGGTGCTGACAACTGTGGCAGCGGGTCTGACGCGAGATCCAACCGGCTCCCGATATACCAGTAAAGATCGACGTGGGCGACATCAGTGAGATAGCGGTGCAGTCTACCCATATTCAGTATTCTGTCTTCGATATGATGCGATTTGGAGTGCTTACCCCGTGGCGAGCGCGCTCAAGGAGTTCCCCTCAACTTTGACTTTGCCGCTCTGGGCAGTGGACACAGTATAGGAATCGCTTTCTCCGGCGGAGGTGGCATCTGCAATGCTAAATTCAAACGAGTGGACGTGTTGTGGAAGACGGCGCTGAACGAGAGCCTCGATGCCGGCGGTGGGCGGCGAGCTGGCCACGACGGCCGCCGCGAATGCTAGAAGCCAGGTTACAACACGCATTGCTTCTGCTATGTGCAGCCTTCACAACTGGAGGCGTTGAGTCGAAGAAACGAAACAGATCGGAGGGGGCGATGCGTTTTATTCAAATCGTGGACTGGTTGGCCAGCTAGTGGCGAGGCCAAAGGGCCGGGGAATGCATGTCACCTGCGCTGCGACGGTGACAGTGACAGAGGCAACTTCCAGCTGGAGTCAGGATCAACAACGGAGAAGGTTTGGCCCCTGGAGTTCCGAGGCCAGTCATGTGACCTTTGGTCATGGGATTTCCATAACTTATTTCGCAGCCACCTGCTTAGTCATTGGTAGCTTAGTCAGCCCCGTATAAGAAAATTGGTGGCCTCACTAAGAAAGACGTGGTCAGTTTGTAAGTAATTATATAGACAATAAAAGTATTTGTATAATATTTTTTATTTTTAATTTAACTTTATCTTAGTAGATGGCTGGATATTCCGAAAATATTCGTGATTTTTTTTTTCGAAGAATTTTTGACTTATGTAAACAAGACATCTAACTTTATAATGTAGATTCATCATAGAAATAGACATCATGTAATCTATGAAGCTCCGCTGGTATTGTGAGTGGATTATCCCACGCAGTTTGTAGAGCATACATTTTAGCATCAAAGAAATATGTAATACGTAAAGGAAATAGTCAATTGATATAGCATTACTCCACACTCGTCGTGTTAGAAACAGTCGTGTATGACATTAGTTGACGTGTTCTACTTTCAAATCTTATCCCAAGATGATTTTCTCCAATTTCTCCCTCTCACCACTTTCCCCACCATACCATTGAAAACACCCTCCTCTAACTCCATCATTTCCCTCGGCGTCCCAAACTCTGCAATCCTCCCATCATCCAACACAAGTATCTTATGAAAATCGCTGATCGTACTCAACCTATGCGCAATGACAACGAGCGTCCTATCACCAAAGTCGTCTCTGATACTCCTCTGAATCAGCATATCAGTCGCCATATCTACTGCACTGGTAGCTTCGTCTAAAATGATGATCTTCGGACGGGACACAATGGCGCGAGCGAGGCAGAGAAGTTGTCGTTGACCCTGGGAGAGGTTGAGTCCGCCTTCGGTGATGGGGGAGCTGAGAGAGTCGAAGGGGTTCATGTTCTTGTTTTCTGAATATGTTTTTATTCTCACTGGTTGATACTGGTGCCGAGGATTCATTGGTAGGGGTGACTAGTTGCACGCGTTCGAGAGCGTCACGGAGTTCCGAGTTGGTGTGCTGGTCGAAGGCGTCAAGATTTGACCTTATGGTTCCAGAGGACAGAATTTAAACTTTGACCGCAGTCCGGTATTTTCTAGCACCTGATAAAAATACTTGCTATTAATTTTTAAATTGAGATCTAGCGCCTTCCCCTCTTTATTATTTTACGAGAACTATTCCACCAATCTCAATTGCCTGACTCTGACCTTCGCTCAAACTTTGCAATCATGGCCACGAAATTTTCGAAGATGATGAAATTCAGAGACGACTCAGACAATGACATTAAATACGATCCATTGGGCGATGAGAAGTCTCTTCTGGAGCAGCCCGAGATCGAGGCCGTTCACGGCAAGAAAGGGTGGAGGGGTCTAACAACGATCACATATGCATTTACGTTGGCCTTGCTGTTCATCTCAAGCACACTCAATGTCGTGATATGGCTAAAGTTTTCTGAATTTCATCATCATTCCCACATTGATAGATTTGAAGAATATGGTAATGGACTTACCTCAACCCCACAAGACTACAAAAATTCTTACTAACGATCGATTCAGATTCACCAATACCGAGAGATCTAGGAAATGAATATCATACGCATTTCATCAACGGATCTTTTGAAAAGATAAACATCTACCGTCAGAAGACTAGTCAGGAAGTCGACGACGTCTGGCTGGCGCTTGGAACAAACGGTAATTCCTCTTTCCTCATAGTTAGTCGAGTCTCACTAATATACAAAACCTTCAGATGGGTCCATCTTAGTTCCTGTGGAAGAAACGGCCCAATTTGGCATCAAGGAAGGTCAATTCCAACGGGTACCTGACCAAGGAGGCGGCTATATGGCAGATATCTTTGTTTTCCACCATCTTCATTGTTTGGTCAGTGAACTTGAGAAGCAGAAAAAGGTATAGACTGACAAAGCCCTTAGAATTTGATCAGGCAGACTTCTCATTGGAGTTGGGACTATTATAGAGTCAAGGCGGGCACTGATGAGGCATTTGGAACTGCATTCGAGAACTTCGAGGGCGAGGATCAAGTCGAGACGCACTTCAGTTAGTACCATTAGTTCCAACCTCCTCAACACTACTAACTTTTATAGCTCATTGCCTAGACATGATCCGCCAGGAAATCATGTGTAGCGCTAATACGGCTATTTACGGACAGTGGTATGTGAAAGACAATGGACCAACGATGGATTTCAGTCTCAGCCGGAAATGCAAGGACTTCGACGCTATTCGAGAATGGTACGCAAACAATCATGTGGATATGGACAACACCTACGTGAACCACAGACCAGGAGACGTTGTTCTCAATGAGATTCCGTAATAAGTGTAGATACAAGATCCATTTCCAGGTATCAACCATTTATAAACATGCTAGCTTTCGTGACAATTGCCCAATCTAGACATCATGATTCAATGAATCAATATGGATTCCCCTATCTAGGAAGCTTGATACGAGAATACTAAGACAAGGATAAAAGAAGAAGAAGAAGAAGAAGAAGAAGAAGAAGAAGAAGAAGAAGAAGAAGAAGAAGAAGAAGAAGAAGAAGAAG
>JAMAGK010000042.1:129971-218119 GCA_023626135.1 Talaromyces sp. R2412 | reverse complement strand
TTCTTCTTCTTCTTCTTCTTCTTCTTCTTCTTCTTCTTCTTCTTCTTCTTCTTCTTCTTCTTCTTCTTCTTCTTCTTATTCTTCTTCTTCTTCTTCTTCTTCGTCTTCGTCTTCTTCTTCTTCTTCTTCTTCTTCTTCTTCTACCTCTTCAACACCAACGTCATCGTCTACAGAGAAAAAACCTACACCGTCCATCCGCGCGCTCGTCCTCGACAAGGACAACACTCTCTGCCCACCCAACAGCATCACTTTTCCCACGCGCTATCTCCAAAAACTCGAGTCGCTACGCACCTCACCGACCTCTCCATTCAACCAGCAAAAAAACCCGCACGGAATCCTAATCGTATCCAACACAGCCGGAAGCCGACCATCCTACGAGACCGAAGCACGCGCTCTCGAGGCCCGATTGCAACATCTCGAAATCCCCGTGTTCCGCGTTCAACAACCAGGGAATAAAAGAAAACCCTTTTGTGGACCCGAGGTGCTGGCCTGGTTCCGCGAAAGGGGGGTTGTCAGTTCGGCGGATGAGATTGCGGTGGTTGGGGATAGATTGGGGACGGATGTGCTGATGGCGGCGCAAATGGGGGCGTGGAGCGTGTGGTGCAAGAATGGGGTGACGCATGGGTTGGGACAGCACGCGGATAGAGTTGATATGGATTATAGAGGGTTTTTGGCAAAGGTTGAGGTTGCAATGGAGAAATATCTGCGAGAGACTCGCGGTCTGCAAGCCCGTGTGCCTCCGGGATGGGAGAACTGACATCTGGAACATTTCTTATATATGCGTAGATACCCTGATGTACTATATACTATATGCTCTGTAATATATGGATGTAAAATTTCAAAGTGCTTCATTGCTAAAATACAACTCATTCTGTACAGCACTTACTAATAGAATAGACACTGATAATTGAATAGTAATATAACAAAAAAAAAAAAGAATAATCTTCCCGCGTGCTCACATCAAGTATCCCAAGCTGATGTTCATAGACAAAAATATGTGAAATGTAATAAATCGACTATCAAGAAAAAAGTCCACACGAAGTTAATCAAAAGTGATATGGATCAAAACGGCGAACAATGTCAATCTACAGAGCCGGCCGTAGCGGATAACAAAAGCGTATATCCCAAGAATCGAAGAAAAGTGGATTGCGGACTATCCACCGGAAATTCCGGCACTCGATGCCAGAATGACACTCGGGTTCAATAGAACAGAGCCAACCGGCGTGCCGAGTTGGAAGAAAACGGTAAAAAAAAGGATATCACAGAGAAAACAAAACATCGAAGCCACGCCGAGCCGAAACGCCATGCAGTCCAAAAAACGAACGCCTATTTTTCTTTTAATCCGACAGCGCTCGTGATATATCGATATTTCAAGACCAACCTGTTGTATGATATATCTGAAGCTCATGAAGAAGTCGGATCGATCATTTCATACGGCTGATAACCAGCTAGATCTCCAGCTATGTTGTGTGATTGCGGCTCCGACATTCCATTCAATGAAAAATCATACTTGGGGCCGTCCATCCCAAAGTTGTTGATGTTGTGCTTCGAGTACATATCGCTCAGCAGTAGGCCGTCTTCAGAAACGCCACTTTGCTGGCCATTGTTGAAGTTGAACATATCGACCGATCCTGGCGTGTGCATGGCAGAAAGTGGAGGCGAATGGTCGGCAATAAAGGGGTCGGTGTGGTTCACGTTGGCCATCGGTTGTTGGCTCATCGACTGGTCCACTATTGGTGAGGGTGATACATAAGGCAGACTGAATTGAGTGCCAGCAGTCGTAGTGCCCATGGGCACTGTCTCAGAAGGCGGCGCAGCGCTGAAGAAAGGGGGACTGGCATAGTCAGAGATGCTACTCGCAGCAGTCGCCGACATGGGGTAAGCGCGTGGATCAACAGGGTACGCGGCGGTAGTGTCTATTCGTAGGTCGCTGCCCAATCCCTGCAACGCACCATGTTGAGGCATCGGTGCGTACATAGTCGTGGGCGTGAGATGAGAAATGGACTGTTGCAGCTGATAGGAAGGCATCAGCGTGTGCAGGTATGACATGTCCACCGCGGGCGGCACCGACCGACTGCGTTGCCGTTTGTGGCCCCTAGGCATGTGACTGGCAGTTAAATGCGGCTCAGGGAACATACCCATTTGGGCCAGGGGGAACTGGTTTGGCTGCGAGGCTGGTCGGTGGATATGGTGTGGCGGTGTGACCGGGGCCGTTACGGCATAGTTGAAATTCAATCGGTTTTGGAATGTATCCAAAGACACCAGTTTGGCCAGCTGCACGCTGAGAACCTTGGGGTGGCCACCGAGATGGTGAACCATAACTCGGCTCGCTTGCTGGTCTTCTGTGAAATCGCCGCATTGGTAGAATCCACCAGAGTTGGAGGAATCCATATAGAACAAAGGCGGCCGCATCAATTCGACGAGTAAGCCACCTGGCCGAGAAGGGCCGCCATTTGGGTTGGGAGTCGGATCGCCAGGTTCAAGAGTCACGTTCTTGATGTACGAAAAGGGGTACTCGATCTTGTAGCCAGCCGAGTCATTGTTAATGTAATAGGTCATCGTGGCCTTGTCAGGCGAGTAAAAAATGACGAGGTCCATGGCGTTCTGGCCAATTCGTCGCCAGCTTCCAATGCTCAGCGACCGACAAGTGAAGTGGTGAATCATAACTTTGCCCGATGGGCCAGCCTCACCGGCGTAACTATTGCCGCCGAAGCCACCCATTCCGCTGGCTCGTCCAAACAGTTCCCGGGCACCCGGTTTATGAAGGTCGAATTGCATGGCCAAATAGTGGCGCATGGAGTCAGGGATGGTATCACAGTCCTCGCCGGTTTCGATGCTCTTTTTGGCAATCATCTTGATCTTGGCCCGTCGGTTCTGGAACCAAATCTGCACCGATCTCTCGGTCATGTTGATCTCCTGGGCAATGCGTTCCCGCACTGCGGCAGTCGGAGTCGGGTTCTTGTTGAACTCCAGCTCCAAGGTGACCAACTGGTCCTGAGTGGCGCGTTGGCGTTTCTGGTTCTTCTGCTGTTGCGTCAGGGTACTCTTGCGTTGCGGGCGGCGAGACGAGGACGCCGAAGGAACAGAGGCAGCCGGGCTGGTGGCGGACGGCGAGGGCGACGAGTTGGCCGAAGTGGTAGACGCTGGTGCCGAGATATGGACCGCCGGAGCAGCGGCAAGGTCTGCGGAAGACATGTTGTAGATGAGTGTAGAGACGATTGATTTGATGGTGTCGACAATGTTAAGAAAACGAACAATCGACTAATTATCGGCCACGACCAGGGCCGACTAATTTTGGCTGGCGGGCAAAATGGGCGTGGATATCGAATTTTATTTTTTTGTTAATTTTGAAAAATCTGTAAGCAAAGCGCTCTGCGCTGTACGCGGTCTGATAACCGTAGTTGGCGTGTCTCGGGTGTGGGAAAGGGAAAACCAGAGCTGAACCAAGCAGCTCGAAAAGGGGCCGTGAGAGGCTGAGGCAGCGAAGAGCGCGTCGAGGTCTCACGAGACGGTAGAAAAGAGAGCGTGTGTATGTGCGATAGCGATCGATGGCCTGCGTTCGACTCGCCCGTGACGACAGGCAGGGGGAGGCGGGCTGGTATCGGCTGAGGCACAAGGGGGACCGGATGAGGATAGCGAGCGAACGAACGAACGAACGAACGAGCGTTTGTTAGTAAGGTATATAATCCGGGGGGAATAGATAGAAAATGAGTGATGAGGCGGCCGTAAAAGAGTGGACGGCGAGGCCTGTGGGCAATGAAAAAGAAGCAAAAAACGAAAAATATAATAAGGAAAGGAACGGGGGGGGGAGGGCAAAAGATGAGGTGCGACAAGGTGGAGAGAGAGAGGGGGGGGGGATAAAGAGCGCGAGAACAGACTCGTGACGGCACGAAAGGCGGTCGGCCAGGCAGGGCAGGGCAGGAGCCAGGCACGCAGGGCAGGCACGACCCGAAGGGGGCAATTGGCCATTGGGGCAGGCGCGCCCAGGCCGGAGTGCTCGCCAGGCAGGGAAGGAGCCCTCCCCCAACCCCGAGAGGGAAAGGCCGCCGGGCAGAGCGTTCAGCCGGCTCGGGCTCTGGGCGTTCCTAGGAACAACTTCTTCGCTCTAGCGCGCTGAGCGTCTCGTGAGAGTCTGTGGAAGGCCCTAGACTAGCCCCACCGCGACGTCGAACGCCAGGCGAGGCGGTGGACCGCACCGCTAACCAGTTTGGCTGCTAGCGCCGGCAGACAGCAAATTAGCCCACATACGGTTAGACAGATATTGGCGCACCATAAGCCAACATCCAGGGCCCGCACGGCCAGTTGACGCGCTCCGTAGGGCGTTGGGTTGGCCCGTCATCGACGATCGAGCCGTCACCCCGGAACCACCGCACCGGACACTTTCCTAGGCCCTGGTCGACGGTCGTACGAAGGACAGACTTTGTTTTCGAAGCTCGTAGCCTCGTACACGACTAAGCTTGCTTAGTAGTATTAATCAGTACGATCGTGGTGCAGATCCGCATCCCGCTCAACCGCTTCGGCCATATATCACCGATCACATAGGTACCAGACAAGCCTTTTCTGGATTCTGCAATCCTTCAGGCGCATTCTGGTGACGGAGTAGATGTATCTCCCGTCTTGTGGCACGGCCAGTAGCGCCAAAATTGGTCCGTCCGACTCCGTCCTGGTCGTCGACGTAGTATGCTTGTGACTTGTGCTGCCGGCTTCCCCGTGGCCGTTGAACCTTGTGTGCCTATGGAGATGCACATGCTGATAGAATTACTTCTTGCGCTAACAAAAGATCAAAATATTGGTCGCGAATTCTGCATAGCTTTCAGCATTGTACGAGTGTCTATAGATCAGCACATGGAAAGCACTCTTTGCGAGCGTACTTATGGACCAACCGCGACATCAAGATCCTCAACGGCTGTGGGACTCATCCGCCACAGTCTAGACAAGGGTCCCTGGTTGTGATAATGCTACAGCAAGTAAGTGCATGACTCTATGAGAACGCTGGAAGCGCCGATGCGGATATTCTTCAAACCAGACCAACAAATGCCGATAAAGCTGCAGGATTTCCTCCTAACACAATAGCGGTAAATAGTACTTTGCTCCAAGGTCCTCCAGACTTCTATAAAATCCACAACTATAACTATACCCAAGTCCTCGGAATTTACCTGTCTTGTTTACTCTGGGCAGGAACAGTAGTACTACGTAATACGTACTTGAGGCTAGGACTCGCCCCCCCCCCCCACATCCAGCCCGATCGCCCAATCATGTATGCAGCTGCACCCGCGGGCTGGCCCGTTCCTGCCGCATCCGGAAATAATCTGTAAGAGGCTTGTTTATAGCCATAAAGCTTCTTGCTTGCTAAACAGTAATAATAGCAAAGACTTGCCTCCTATTTGACTAGATCTGGCTGTTTTCAGCTGATGTCATCCGCCACGTGAAAACTTGATTTTTGTGTTGGTAGACCAGAACTTTAACCAAATGGCGGCTTGTTGCTATTTTTGACTTGTACTATACAAAAGCCGCGGATTGTTTTTTTTTGTTAGTCCACTGTCCAAGACTAGTTGACCAGCTAGCTTGTGTCGGATTCCTCTCTGTTGGTCCCGGACAGACCGATATCCCGACGGCTTAAAATCTGACAGCCAAATCAAATAATGTCAATTGGTTGGTAACTTGGTGTCCTTGCTGTAGGTAGTAAACCTTAATTGACTGAAATCGGTTGTTCCACATACGCGTACGTAGGACGTAACATATGCGTTTATTCTGTTTGTATTTTGTTTTTTCTCTTACTGCCATTATATTCTGATTATTACTTAAGTACCGGCAACCCACATACGACTACGTATTACTTACTCATGACTCATGTGTTTTCTTTGAGTTCATGCGGGTGCGGAGTTCCAACCAAAAGATTCTTCTGGAAGGGGAAGTCTGAAGGATCTGACCCGCTTCCTTCGTCCATCGACCTGCATCTCGTATCTACATACTTCGTAATTTACTTACTACTATCTAACTAGTAGTGCGCAACCTGATGCAGCCTCATGTTTTTTATTTTGTCAAAAGTAAACGAATGAACTACGGAATATTGCGAGTTGCGTTCGCCACGAATTTCTTATTTCTAACGCGATCAGCAGATCATATGATACGATATGATATGCAATTGTAACGCAGCTCAAAGCTTGCGAGATGCATGAAGTTCCTTTTTTTTAAAAAAAAAAAAAAAAAAACAACAAAAAACAAAAGGACGAATGTTTCCGAAATCTATGTAAAACTGCATGTCTGTATCACTACATTAGTGGTACTACTCATCTACATGTAGCAGATGTACTAGTCGTATATCAGTACCTAGTACATAGTATACAAAAACACGGGGTCGGTAAATCTTAGCAAACTTTCAATAATTCATTTTCCGCCGATCTTCGAAATTTAGCTAGTGCAATAGGTAATGAATGACTCGTGCAAGCCGTCTAAGAAGTTCTCCTGCTACATATAATGTCTTATATAGTACTAGTATGTACTTATCAGTTCGAGTTTTATGACTGCATGGCCACTTCTAGGGTATGTCTGTTAAAAAAAACAACGCCGCGGCGATAGTTATATGTCAGGTCGTGCACGTGGTTGATACGTGTCTGTGTTTGATATGCTGCGTTCTAACCTAGTGAAACTGATGGAAGATACAATCGTCACTGCCAAAGAAATTCCTCATACGAAAAGCACATGCAGTTTTGCAGTTAGTGCTATGAGGTATGTATGTTTCAGCCTGATCAGCTCAGACGGCGATACGAGACTACTACTACCTCTAGTTGACGACGGAAAAATGCATATCCGTATACTGCAAGCACATGAAACTTGAAATTTGTAGATAGTATACACCTTACGGCAAGGAGCGCACAAGGCCATTATCACATAGCAATTGGAAAAGGAGCTTTTTCTCTTTTAGTACATGCAACAAAAGATTGTACTGTATCTCTAGGAAAAAATCCAGGTCAGCTGGCCCATCTCAAAAAGTGCAGCCTGCACACTGCAGCAACGTGCAGTACGTAATACACGTGCATACGTAGTTTGAACGGCCGACCCCTGGATTCAATAATCGGTTGGGGAAGTAAGTGAGTTTGGGTGGCGCGTTAGCGTGCTACATGCTTGTTCTGAGGCACTAAATACTACTACGAACTAGTAACTACGTACAGTACGTACTAACAAGCGGCGAATCTCGGGGAGGCGATGACTTCAACGGCTGAAGTTTTAGAACTATAATATCGACGTGGCATGCATCGGGGAGACTTTTATTACTAGCATTCCGCACGCCGTACGGCAACAGAAAAAGAAAAGAAAAGAAAAGTGCTCAGATGAAACAGATCGACACTCTGCTCGGGGCTTGTCCGGGATTTCCGAATGTTTTGTCGACGAGGCCTCAGCTTGAACTTTGCAACTCAGAACCGAGGGTACGTGGTACATAGTACATAGCACACACGTAGTAGCACCCTGTACTCCGTATGTGTTTGCTGTCAATTCATTTTTGGAAGGAGACAACAAACTGTTTGACATTCTGCCTGCCATTCACGGTTAAACGGGGTCGGCCGCACTAGTACCGCGCAGGCTAACCAAGCCGACAAGTTGACAACACTTAGTCTTAGGAGTCGGACACGAGCAGTGGACCGGGACCTGCAGGCTGCAGGCTGCAGCTCAGCTAACTTACCACATACGTAGCTAGTTAAACCCTGATTCACCATCCCCCCCTCGTCGCGCACTGCAGGGGGATTCATTGTTGTTTCGTAAGGAGTTGGTTAGTCAGAGGTCCAGACCTGATCCAGGCAGAAAAGAAAAAAAAAAAAGCTTTCAGTTCCTCTTCCCAAGGAAACGACAGCTATCCACTCGCCGGATCAGCGAGTAACAATCAGACAAAATGCATGTGCCAGTGTTGAGAATGGATCCATCCAGAAGGCACAAAAAAAAAAAAAAAAAAAAAAAACAGAAAGGCGAGTTATGGCCAAATCCAGCCTAGCGCGACGCCTATTTCGATTGGGTTGGCACTTCTACTCTAGGCTTAGCGCCAGGAACCGCTCATGCAAGTCAAAAGGGGGCGCGCGCTGGTTGGCTGCATTGCTGCCAGGGGGGTGGGGTGGGGTCCTCGTGGTGCGGCGGATCCACTTCCTTTTTCTGTTATTGGGCTTGGGGCTTGCTTTTTTGGTTAGCGTGTTTCAGGCTTTCGGTAGGCTGACCTAGTGGCACGGGCCTCCTGTTTTAGGGACGGATCCGAGGACTTCTATTCTTGTTCTGTGTGTTCTTCGCAGGAGAACTTAATTAGTATTCAGTACGGAAGAATGACTCCGGAACGAGTATGATCATGGGGCGCGAACTATTGCAGTAGGATTTGGAGCAGGATCACCGAGGCTCCGATGGGTTCTTGCAATAGGTACAAGAACGATAAAGTCGCTTTTTATGAATTCATGATCGATCATCGATCGTGGCTCAGCATATCCCCCTGCCCAACACCAGTTGACGTCCACTGACCCAGCCGCATTTTCGTTCCCGAGGTACGGAATAAATATCCCTTTTTTTCTATATCTGTGCGTGCATAGTCATACAAGAGTACACACATGTGCTTGCATGTACATATGCACATAAACCCCTTTCTTCATTTTCCAGCCTCCAACTTCCAAGTTTTTTGGTCTCCATCCCTTGGAACAAAGTTTAGTCAAACTTTGACATGCAAACACCGAGAACCGCGAACGAGCCTCCTCCTTGCAGGACTCACTAGCCTACATGTACTACGTACGTATTAGCAAAATTGTGGCAACTTGCCCCGGATTGATGGCGTTGTGTCCCCTTGCCATATAAAAGGATTTCTTATTTTGCCTTGGTCCAATAATGTTCACCGTTCCTGTACAGGCTAGTCCAAGTCTAGACCAGTTCCGGTGGCGCATAAAAGAACGTCGTCTGATGGATATGTCAACTGGTAGTTTTCCCAGGATATTATCACATGATTATGGGTCTCATAATAGAAAAAAAGTGTTTGGTGGGTAGCCAGTGTAACGAACGTAAAAAAAAAAAGCTATACTCTGTGGACAGTGCTGGTTATAGTACATAATCACATGCTACATAACAATTAATGTTAATGTTGGATAAACGGTGCAGTCGACCGAGCGGATAGCCGCTGTCACGTGATGCTTGGCAGCACGTGACTAGGGCTTAGGGGCAAATCCCCGTTCCGACTCGGTGTCGATTCTCTTTAGATAATACAACCTTTTACTATTGCAATTATATAATCATCTATTTCAGATATATAATTACACCAGTAAATCTACACTAATTAGTCTAGATTAAAATCTAGATAGATTAACAAGATATATTAAGATTATAGCAATATTAGAAAACTAATATAGTTATAAGATCTTATATTAAGATTTAAATAGTTTAAAAAAGTTATAAAAATCTATATAGAAAAGGTTTCTTTAATATTAATAAAAATACTAAATTAGATAAGTGCTATAGGGTTTAAAGCTTATAATTAAAAAAGTTTTAATATAAAATTATTAATATTTTATATTATCTGCTGGAGCCTGCAATTAGAAAAATTTTAATAAAAAACTATTAATATTCTATATTACTGCTATATCACGAGACTACGCTATTAATATATTTAAAAGTTAATAAATACTAAAAATTAATAAGGATAATATATTTTTAACATATATAAAGGTACTAAAAATATTAATTATTTATTAATAATACATCTATATAAAATGTACATTTACTATTTTAAAATACTAATTAGAACTAGAGCTAATCTAAAAAATAATAAAAAAGATCCTGTTATAAGTTAATTACAAGATAGTATAATACTAAAAAAAAATTTACTACTGAATTGTAATAAAAACAGACATATAATACTATTCTTAACTAATAAACTAATATAGAATACCGGCCTTATAGTTAATAACATTAAAAACGCTATAAATATAGTATACTAAGATAAAGAAGATATATAAAGCTATAATTTAAAGGTTATAAATATATATACCATATAGACTATATATAGATTAGCACTAGACTAATATATAGACTATCTACTATTTAACTAATTTTAGTATAACTTTTAGAATTAGATAAAAAATAACTTTAAAGATATAGACTAGTATATATAAAAAATTATAAAAAAGTTCCTAATAAATAGAAATATATTTATATAAAATAATACTTATATAGCTATATATATATTACTAATCTATTTTTTAATAATAAAAGCACTACTTAACTAACTAAAGAAAAAAGCTAAGATATAAGACTTTTATATTATATTAAGAAAGTATACAAACACTTCCTACTTAACTTAGATATATTAGTTAATTTTTAAAGAAATAGAATAAGAAGCATTTTCATATAATAAAATAATATCGAGATCTTAATAATAAAAAGAGACACTATTATTAGATATAACATCTTAAAAGATACCTAGACATAACTAACTAGTAGAAGATCTATATAATATAATTAATTTTATAGCGCTATAAAGATCTTACTTAAAGCTAATTCAGAATTAAGTATATACTATTAGCTAAAAAGATA
Organism: Talaromyces sp. R2412; assembly: GCA_023626135.1. NCBI lineage: Eukaryota > Fungi > Ascomycota > Eurotiomycetes > Eurotiales > Trichocomaceae > Talaromyces > Talaromyces sp. R2412. The sequence goes on along the minus strand of JAMAGK010000042.1, from coordinate 207,568 downwards.
TTAAAAGACTCTATTTTAGATAGGAAGAGCTTAGTAAATCTAGTAATAACTAGAAAAGTCTTAAAAAACTATAAAAATATATATTTAAACTAATAAGATATATATTAATTATTATTATAAATAATAAAAATCTATATATAGAGCTTTTATTAAAAAAATATAAATATTAATTAATTAATTTTAATTTATTTTTAAAATTTATAAAAGCATAGAATAAAGTAAATAATTTTATTAATAAAAAGTATAATATTCTTAATAACAAAGTTATTATTTTTTTAAGAATCTGTAGACGCACAGATATTTAATTAAGCTAGATATAGACTGTATTTTCTAATATATTAATTAGTAAAGCGTTATTTTATTATAATAGAAAAGTGCTGTTAAAAGCTTTTTTTTGCTAGATTTATTAGATAATTAAGAATTATTTTAATATAAAGATAAACTATAATTTCTATTTTTAAGATTTTATAATTATAGACCTATGTTGAGTATATTAAAAAGAAAATGTTAATTTATAAATAGAAGCTGTAGAATCCTTTGTAAAAAAACTCTATATATATTAATGTGCCTTAGGTAAGAAATATAAAGAAGAAATAATCCTAAGTAATATTATTATTAAAGTGTGTAATTCTATATAAGAATTTAATAATGCTACTAATATATTAGAGAGTTATTAAACACTTATCTTTAAGCTCTAATCTAAAATAAGAAAGCTAGATAGATAGAGAAAGAATAAATAATTTCTTAATAACCCTGACGATGAATTTAGAGAACTATCGGCCTACTATATAGATAGAAAATTCCAAGAAAGAATAAATTAGAATAATAATTCATTATATAAATCTAGTAATGTGCCACTCTAAAGTTTATAAAAATATTAAAACTAATAAAACACTCACTTCTAACGTTATAATTTTAAAAATAATAGATGCTGGGTCTATAAGCGCACTAGCTGTAGATTCTATAATTATTTAAAAGAAAACTAATAATATATATAAAAAGAGTACAATAAATATAGCTATAGTAACGATAGTGGCGGCTATATATTGGATAAAACTTATTTTATTTTTTTTATAGATTATGAAGTAGAACCTACAATAGAGATAGAGAACGTAGATAAAAACGATAATCTATTAAAGAAGGATAAGAAAGAATTCAAAGTATACTTTATAATAAGTACGCTATAGAACCAAGTCTTTATATACTAAATTAGGATCTTTAATAATATATTAGAAAATAGCTCTAATTTAGAGCTTATTAAGAACTAATAAAATTTTAATCTAAGGTTAAGTTATATATATCTTATATAGCTATACTATAATGTTACTCTATTTATAGAGAAATATTAATAGAAATCTGACTTTATAATTAGCTAGAGCCTTTTACTATATATAAATAATAAAATATTAATTAATTAGAATACATATTTTTAGATTTTAGGTAGTTAGTATAACAAGATCCTTATCTACTGTTATATTAAAATAGCTATAAATTTTTTACTTTTAAAAGGTTATTAAGAAGATCTAAAGAGCTTATATAAGATCTTCTCTACTTCTTTCTTTTCTTTTTTCTCTCTTATCCCTCTACTAGCCACCGCTAGAGCAGTTTAAAAAATATTGATAAATAGTAAAGATTAGGGATAAAAGTCTTTAGTTCAAAGTATTTCTAATATAATGTACTAATATATATTTTTTTAATAAAAGTTCCTAGTTCAAAGCCTTTTTAAGATGATATACTAATATATATCTTTTTAATAAAACTCTAAGATTTAAAAATCTCTTAATTTTCTATAATTAGAGCACTAGAAATAACTAAAATAAATATTAATTAATATTTATACTAATACTGGGGTAATTTAAGAGATATTAATGGATAAATTAATAATATTAAAATAAATAAAGAAGTTAAACATTAATCTTACTATCAAACTAGACCTAATTAATATTAAAAAAGATATTTAAGCTATAAATAAATATAAAAAGCTAATATAACGTCTAATAAAAAATCTAGAAAAAAAAGTAATGACTGAGGTCTATATAAGCTATACTATAGACTAATAAAAAAATAAAATTTTTTAAGGAATCTTATTTGATATAGATACTACAAAAGTCTTAATTGTTAGAAAAAGATAACTTATTATTTTATAACGACTATATCTTAAGATAAAGATTAATAAATCTTAAGCTAGTGAATATATAGTTAGATTTAGAAATAACTTAGGAATTAAATCTATAAGAATAGTAATAGTAAAAATATTAATTAATATAATAGACTTTCACGTTATAAATATAAGAATTTTATTCTTATTAAGTATTAAGGACATAGACTATCTAAAAATTTATTTAAATAATATTAAAAATTAATTAATAAAAGAAAAAGTCTATATCCTGATTTATAGGAAATAAAGATATTCATAATTCTTTTTTAATAATAAATATGTATTTATTATATTCTTAATAAAGGTTAAAATATAATAGATTTATTAACGATTTAGCTATTTTAATATTAATAGATTATATAAACTTTTTAAATATATAGACTATAAAGATGTAGAATATAAGATACTAATAGAGATTAAGAAAATATATTACTATTACTAAATAAATAGCTAAATACTATACTAATTTAAATTTATATTAATAGAAGACTGAGAATTTAATTATAAAATTATTATTAATGTTATATATCTGGATAGCACTCTAATACTATATCTAGTTAACTAAATAATATTATTCTAAATAATATAATTTCTAACTTCTCTATCAGTAAAAGATATTTAGAAAACACTATATACCTATTAGATTGATATATATTTTAGATCTCTAGACATTATATCTTATAATATAGAAATAAACTTTATTATTATAGAATTTAAAGCTAAAATAAAGATAATAGAAATTTATTATTATTAAGTACTAGTCAAAGCTTATTTTAGAATTAATAAAATAGAATAATATTATATATTACTAAAACGTGCATATATAATCCTATTAGTAAAGATAGGTAATATAGTAAATAAAGATATCTTACTATAGATAGCTATAAAGATAGTAAACAATACTATAGATCTAGATAGAATTATACTAACTATACTAATATTTAAAGCCTATCTATATATAGTAATAAAATTACTATTATTAGTATTAATACTACAATATACCCAAGTTATAAAAAAAATAATAAATAATCTAAAAAATATAATAATAGAGTAAAAAGTTAATAACATACTTAATATTAAGAATAAACCAGTAATTACTAAAACACTTACTCTAGTATCTAGAGATAATATTAAAGTCTAGTAAAAAAAGAAAGAATAGATTAAACTATATAAAATTATCTTAATAAATAGTTATAATATTATTATTAATTTTTTTATAAATTATATAAATTTCCAGATTATATTGATATAATAGTACTATAATAACTCTAAGTTGATTCCAATTTAGAGCCTACTAAGACCTAAGATTAATAGATATAAAGCAGATTTATTACCTACTAATATAAAAGAAAGAATTTATACTCTTAAATTATATGCTTTAATATTGCTACCTCACTATAAAAGATAATTACAAAACATAAAAAATAAATTTAAAGCTAACACTGATATATACTTATTTAAAAAAAAAATAAATAATTAAGAACTTGCTATCTAATTAAAATATAAAAAAAAAATAACTATAAAAAAATAATTATTTAAACAATTATTAATTATTAAGATAGAAAGCTTTATTGCTAATAATATATTCTAAATTATACACTGAGATAATATTAACTTATAAAAATAACATCTTTTTAAATCTTAATTTATTTATAAGATTAAGAGTAAGAATAAGAAGCTCTATAAAAAAATCTAGCTTATTATCTAAAGATATAATAATACTAATAAAAATAGAATATTAATATAATCTTCTACAATCTAATATACCAGCTAAAGGTTACTTATTTATTTACTAGCGACGCTTATAAAAATAAATATAATTAGTAAATTTTATAATATTATCTAAATATATATATAAATAAAGATAAAATTACAGTATTTTATTATTACTATATTACTTATTAAGATTTAGTATAAATTTTCACTAAATTCACTTTTTTTAATTAAAAAGATATTATATAGAATTTTTAAAGTTAGTATATATTAATTTAGTATATATTATAAATACTATATTAAGAAATTAAATATAGAAATATTAATATATAATCTATACTTACTAATTATAATATTAAATACTAAAGATTTTAGACTTATTAATATATAAACTAATAATACACTTATTATATTAATAAAGAAATTTTTTAGAGAGAAATAGCATACCTTAAAAAAAGCTAATTTTAAAGTAAAACTAAAGATATAATTAAGAGTTAATAGTCTATTAAAATTTAATAATATAAAAATAATCTTAGACAGTAATAAAATCTTATTTTATTAAAAAAAATAAGCTAAAAAGATTAAATTAGTAAGAATTAAAGACTATACCTAGAAGTATATAGAATAATATATTTAGAGTATATATCTAACTTTAATTTATTAACTAGAAGTATTATATAATCTTATAGTAATAGCTTAAATATAAAAAAAAAACTATATAAAGTCTAATTATAAAGCACTAAATTAATACTTTAAATAGTAGATTAAAAACTAGAATTAAGGACTTACTTTTATACTATTTAATTTTACTAAAGCTAAAATTATAATCTTTATAGATAACTTATTTATTAATAATAAGAATATATCATTATAAATTAGATTTTTTATTATAATTATTAATAAGAAATATATATAAAAGAGATTATTTAAAGCTATTAATAATATTATTTACTAATAATTTTTAAAGTATAAATAGATAACTTAGAGTATACTTATCTCTAAAATCTATAGTATAATAATTAGATTTAACTATAGAATTACTATTACAAATATAATTAGAATAATTATTAACTGACTTAGATTACTTGATATTTTTATTATTATCTATACTGATAGTTACTTATTATATAAGTACCTCGTTAAGCTTAGAATAATAAAGAAAAAGCGCTTTATAATTAATTTTATAATACTTTATTAATTATATAAATAGTATAAGATTGATAAGATTTATTAAATCTATAGAAATAATAACCCTATAGATATCTTTATAAAAGCAAACTCTAATAAGATACTAAAAACATTTATTAATACTAATAAAATAAGAATTTAGATAAAAGACTTTATAGAATATACAAAGTAAGAATAAAAAAATGTTTAAAAACTGACCAAAAGTCTTAATAAGATAGAAAAAGTAAGAATTATTATAGAAATAGTTATATAATATATAGAAAGTATTTATAAAAGTGATTTAATACTAATTATCTAACTTAAATTAACTATAGTATATTAATATAGAAGTTATAATTTTAAAGCTATTTTTACTTATTTAATTTTATTATATAATTTATTTAAAAGCTTATAATTATAGTTTTATAATTATAATTTTATTTGTATATATTTATAATTCTTTTTAGTATTTTTAATTAATCGACTGCAACCTATTTATAAAAAAAGTTTAGTATTAAATAAACAGTGTAGTCAACTAAGCAGATAGCTATTGTTATATGATGCTTGGTAGCACATGACTAGGGCTCAGGGGCAAATCCCTGTTCTGACTCAGTGTTGATTCTCTTTAGACAACACAACCTTTTACTATTGCAATTATATGATCATCTGTTTCAGACGTGTAATTACACCAGTAAACCCACAGTTAATTGATATATGCCGGCACGGAGAACACACCCATGTGGTACTACATACACTTTCTTGTGGCTGCCTACCTTAGGTATTCAATGTGTTGTTCAATGTTTACATGTAGGGGAAAGTTCCAGTCTTGGTGGTATAATACCAAAATATGTGAGCTGGTAGATGTATGGAGTCGGCAGTCAATTGATATTTGAATTATAAATCAATGGATACCTTGACATATCAGTACGCTACTGCATCATTGATACATGTATCAATTGACCACTTCATGCCATGGAAGAAATGACCCAACTTTAACAACATCGAATGAATACACGTATTAATCTTTCATAGTTACTACCATCGATACCAGTGCTCTTTCATCATAACCATCAATTGATCTGGGATATCACAACTTAAAACAAAACGCTCATGCTAAACAGTATATACAATTTTCTAAAGATGCCCCCTCTTAATCGACCCAAACCCCTTACTAAACAAATCATGAATATCATGAGACCGGCGCCTCGCGGGGCCGGCACTAACCATGCCCATTTCTTCATCTGCGTCGTACGCAGTCACCACCGGTGCAGTACCCGCAGCATCCACTTCTGCTTCATGGACTTCTTCAGCGTTTGCAGTTTTGGCGGTGTTGTTGTCGATTTCGTTCCGCCGAAGTAAATAGTCGTGCACTTCCTTCTCGCGCGCAGCCTGATCTGCCTGTTCGCGCTGTAGCTCGAAACTCGATTTCTTGCTGCCGCGGTTCCAGCCCTGTTGCAGTTCGGACGCGGCGGCTTCTTCGAAACGGCGTTTGATAGCTGGGTCTCTTTCGAGTTCTTGGAAGATGTCGACGTCATTCGGAAACAGGATGGCGCGGATGGTGCTGACTGTAGTCTCGAACATGAGTACCGCCGAGACAATCAGGAACAAAACAGCCCAGAAATTCAAACTCCGGCCAATGCGTGTCAAAAAGTTGCCGTGGACGTCGTAGATGCTCTTTCCCGATGACGCGTCGTTGTAGCGAGCAGACAGGATCATGTTCCATAGGAACCAGCCACCAACAGACACGAAAATCACGATGCCAGACAGAATCGTCTTGTAGTGGATTTCCAGAAACTGTAGCTTGAGATTGATGACCGTGATGCATGCAGTAAAAGTTAACAGTCCCATCGGGAAGATGGTGTTATCTACCCCCATCAAAGACTGGCCGAACAGACTGTACATTGAGAAGAATATAATCAGTGATTCAATAACAGCCATCAGCGCCCATCCGAGGTAAATGCGTATGCTAAACGCTCCGTTGCGTTGACCTTTGGTGTAAAGCTCAGGAACAGCCAGCAGCGTCGAGGCAGCCAAATCCTTTTCAAATATACCCAAGAAAATGACGGCCAGAGACGTGAACAAAGTATTGAACATACTGAGAGACCAATTCTCGTACAAACTAGTCCCCGTATACCCATTATATCGCTGGTAAAGAGCCTGCGTGAGATAAAACAAAGTCTCCTTCCAAAACGTTCCAAGAGTGTACTTGCAAATGCGAATATAGTTCCAGCGACCATGGACAAGAAGCAGTTTCTGTAAAAATCGAAATTGCGCGATCGAGTAATCCGAGATTCGCGCCGCCTGCAACCCTTCCTTGCCAGTAATACCGATGCCGACGTGAGCTTCCTGGATCATGGCAATGTCGTTTGCGCCATCGCCAATGGCCAGAGTGATGGCATCCATGACCTGTTTCCGCACCGACCGCACCAAAAATGCCTTTTGCTTAGGGCTGGCGCGACAGCAGATGACAGAGTCAACCATAATCGCCAGCTTGAAAAACCGAGCCATCAAAATCTCATCCGCCTCAATCATAGACAGCGTCTGACCATCGACTACCAGCACCGAATGGGCGATTCTGCCTTTTCGAATGTTCGATATCAAAGTAACAATCGTCCTCTCCACATTCCCAGCCTCCTGGTCCAAAACGACAACCTCGGAATAATCCTTGACTAGACGGCACGAGTGGCCAATGTTGATGGCAGTCTCTCGCTTATCGCCAGTCAACATCCAAAGCTTGATATTTGCACGTCTCAACTTGTCAATCGTCTCTGGCACGCCCTTTTGCAGCTTGTCCTCGATAGCCGTAGCACCGATTAGGTCGAGCTGGGTTTCGATCTCTTCGCCTACTTTTTCAATCTTCTCCTGTCGGTCCACTAGACTAGTCGTAGCTTCCTGGTACGCTTGTTTCCATTCTTGGTATGCTGCCTCCTCGATAAACCGGGATGCATACATGAGCGTACGCAGACCCTCTGTGGCAAAGTCATTCAGATGCTGAAAGCACCTTTCAAAGATGGTTTGGTCGTCAACAACAAGGCTCTCGTCAACCAAATGTTCGGTGTCATCCTCCTGAAAAGACGGTCTGCCATCCGAAAAGGTCGAAGAGTTGCGGTTCAGTTGAGTTGATGGGCGCGGGCTATAGTGCTCTCCACCATTGTCTCTACTCAACCTTCCACCGTCTGTTTCGCGGTCTCTGAGCCAGACGTCAACGCTCCGACGCAGCGAGTTGCGGTTTGCGGAGAAGGTACTTGATCGTCTCTGGGCGTGCACGCTTGGACGGCGCGCAGATATAGGGCTTTGGAGTTCGCTGTTCCGCCGCATCGCTTCAAAGGCCTCCTCAGTCTTGCGCTTACTCGCCCGTCGCTCGACTTCAACGGCCTTTTCCTGTGCCAACGCCGCCTGACGGAGGAGTTTCATGATGGTGGAATCAGCGCCTTTACAAAACAGGCAAATACGCTGGTCGGGCATGCGGACAACCACAGACATCCTTTTTCGCGTACTAGTAAATTCAATCACGTCCAGGATCTCGTAAATCTCATCCACAGGGTCGTCATCCATCCCAGACGGGTATGTTCGCACCGTCAGAGTGTTTGACTGGCGATCCTGAACCAAGTATCCGAGCTGCTGTGCTGCACTCACCAGCGCCAACTCATCTGGTGACGCGGCTTGAAAAGACACCTCGCCAGACTCATCGCGCTCCGGGATACACGTGTGACAAAGAGCCAAGGACAGAATAAAAAACTTGGCTTTGCGCGCAAACAGGGTGAAAGGCTTTCTTTGGATATACTCGAGCATTTGAGTTGTGTTGCCTCCATGAAAAGCGCGCCCATTTCTGACCGACTTTGTACGAGCAGGTTGATGATCTGTGTGGGCAGAGGCCATCGACATGCGAATAGACGAAGCGCGATGGACACTGTCGACACCGGATTTACGGCGCATGGCCTTTTTGCCCTTGATGCTGCGTTTCTTGTGCATCAGTGGATGCCGGTCGCCGTCTCGTGCAGCCTCTTCGCGCAAATCGTGGTCGTGAAGCCAGGCTGTGCCGGCCACACTCATCATACGAAAGCGCATGGTGTTGTTGGTCAGTGTTCCTGTTTTATCGGAGAAAATGTAGCTGATCTGGCCGAGTTCCTCGTTGATGGTAGAAGTTCGTGCTTCCAGAGGGGTGTCAGACTCCTCGTCGTACATGTCAATGTCATTAAGTAAAAACATCTGCGCGACTTTGACGATTTCCATACTGACGTAGAGCGAGATGGGGATCAGCGTGTTGAACATGATCAAGAAAGAGGTGAAGACAGGACCGATCGCCACGTGTGCGCCTGCCAGATACCATGCACCGCCCTCGTAATCGCTACTCCAGAACTTGTAGGCAATAGTACAGACCATGGCAATGAGAATGACCATGCTGACAATGATGATAACGACATAGTTGACGACGGATTGAAGGGCAGGTTTTTTGATGCGAGGGTTTTTGTTTGCATTCATCCGAATCTTGCACTCCTCTCCAGTGTAGATGACCATGGCATAGACTCGTTCGGTGTTTCGCAGGATACTACCTCTGTATACAATTTCGTTGTTTGTAAGCGGAAGCCTCTCTTCGTTGACAGTAGCATTTCCATCGAATTTGTAAAGATCCAAATTCGGGTCTTCGACCGTGAAGCGTACGGGGCTTTGTCGCGCAATGATTTCTTCTGGTGTTGAGCAGACTTTGGACACTAATTGACAAGGCTGCTTGGTTTTCAAGTTGGTTTCGCCATCGAGGGCCATAGTTTCAACATAGGCCACACCGTCCTGGCCTGTGGCGTGCAGCAGGACCACATCAGCAGGGATGGGCTCGTTGCGGTGGAGTTTGATAACATCTCCCACCCGTACGCTCTGCCATTTGACCGCGGTCCAGTTCTCATCCTTGCTAGCGACAGATGCGTCATCTGCAGGGACAGAGCCTGCATCGCACTCTTCTTGTCTCCCATCAGGTCGTAGCACGCTCACGAAACGATTATTTTCCTCCTTGTCCAAGCGATATCGTCGCAAGTCGTCAAAGCCTTCTTTACCCATGGAAATACCAACGAAAATCATGAGAGGAATAAAAGTGGTAAAAGTACCCGTCGTACTCAACCCAGGAATCATCTGCAGGATCGAAACAACCAAGAAATAAAAATTCGCCACTTTTGAGAATTGCGCCACGAACTGTTTGGGGAAGAAACTCCACAGGCTGTATCGACTGGAGCGGATGGAATTGTTGATGTATGGTTTGTTAGTTCGCTCATCGAGCAGCTCATCCACGGAGCCTACGTTCAAATCAATATGCCGGCCATCCTTGGTCGGGAGAATTTCCTGTATGCGAAACACCTTTTTGCGAACAGTCTGCCGAAATTCCTGCAACCACTCGTATGCTTTTGAGTTTGTGGTCGTCGAGACAATCCAATTCTGCCCTCCAGCAATTAGGGACGAGGTATACTTGAGCGGGGTCGAATCAGAATAGGTCAGAGAATACAGGTCCTCCTGAGAATCTGACTCCAGCGATCGAATCGGGTGTACGCCAGGCCCCAGTTCTTGCTGCGTCACAGCAGTCTTTTCTTGCGTGGTTATAGTAGTAGTAGTAGTAGTAGTTGCTGTTGGTTGTGTAGAAAGTTCGATGTTCTCCAGTTCGCCATCGGGACTGGCAGAGTGCGTCTGTATATTCTTCGCAAAGAGAGACCGGCGCAGCGAGTATCCACGATTGCGCGTTCGCGACTGCGGCGAGGGAGGAGAGAGGGGAGATCGGGTTGGGTTGTTTATAGTTGTAGACGGCGTGGTTGTGTTATTGGCGACAGAGGTGTTGATCGTGAGCTCCGGCCGTCGGTCCTCGTCCGCTGTCTGCCTCGGTGGATTCGGAGCGATATCGTGCACGCGATCTAGGTCAGAGGAAAAGCGCACTCTGGCATGAGGGGTTGTGGTGGTGGTTGGGTTTTCGGTTGGCAGACTGGACGCTCGCCGCGGTGCAGCTGGTTCCTGCTGTTGCTGGTGTTCTTCATGTCCAGGCGAGCCGCCGTTCTTCTCTTGATCGCCAGCCATGTCGCCTGTGCTGTAATCGCTCGACAGACCCTAGAGATCGTATGCGGCGTGCGTTGATTGAGGCGATTATCGCGTATTCATAGTCCAGACATGTATGCTCCAGACACAGGAAACAACAGCACGACACAGAATAGTAGCACCTGACTTGGGGTAATATCAACAATAGAAAGTCAAACGAGAATCTATATACAAAACGAAAACGAAACGAGAAAGAAAAACGAAAATAACACCAGGGTATCAAAATAAACAAACTCCGAAGACAGTCGACTTCGACGCAAACGTAGTTGTTATTTGGCTTGGTTTTGGAAGAGAAGACCCAACGACAAGATAAGACAAGCCGAAATCAAGGCAAGGGCCACCGCTAAGCGCAACCACACACTAGACGAATGCGGTTGCCTAAAGACATCTGGATTCTGGACTTCTGGAGTCAAACGAGGCTGAGAGAAGAAAAAAAAATTGGGGGCGTCACCTGGTGTGTGTGCCGTGACTGGCTGGGCGAGGCGAAGAGGGGGGCTGAGGCTGGGCGGTGACGTTTGCAGTATTTGTCGGGTCTTGGCGAGGGCCCCCGCTTGTCTGCATCGGGTTAGTCTGGCCATGTGGCGGCTGTCTATTTATATCAATACTTGAATGTACGAGCATTGCAGGGATCTTTATTTTTTTAATGCTTGTGTCTATGTCTGTAAATAATATGGATATTTTTTGTATATGCTATGTCTCTAGTCCATCTTGTGCCGGTCCGTTATTGCATCGACTACGAACGTCTCAGTACCGTCTCGGCCTGTGACATCATGCCCGGATAAACATTGAACTAGTATACCTACGCCAGGCACTATACGTATAGAGTAATGATTGTCTTGATAATCATACTAATCAAACCTCATTGTTTCATTCAATCGACTAATAATGCCATTCCGTAAACCATTCTTTGTACATATCTGAAGCAATCAATCAATCAGTTCATAGCCACTAAGCCACGCTCATTCCCACGTCGTTTACCCTCGGCGCAACCCCATATCTAGTATCGGCGCGGAGGAGGAGGCTGTCCGTATCCCTGCTGAGGCGGGTAGCCTCCCTGTTGTTGAGGTGGCTGCTGTCCATACGGCGGGGCCTGTCCCTGAGGCGGGTATCCGTATTGAGGAGGTTGCTGGCCATATCCCTGTGGTGGTTGTCCATAGCCTTGCTGAGGAGGCGCGCCATAGCCGCTGGGCTGTCCGTAGCCTTGCTGTTGTTGAGCGGGATAGCCACCCTGGTTGTACTGTGGTTGGTTATAGCCGCCGCCGTACTGGCCGCCAGCTGGGGGTGGTGGCGGTCGTCCAGCGCCAGAAGCCTTTTCGTCTTTGGTATCGTAGGACGAGTCGATCGCACCCAGCATGACCTTGGCAATCTATAGTCCTTGATTAGTATTGTGAGTCTGCTGGATCATGCGATGTACTTACCCAAAGCTCACGAGTGAGGTTGACAGGCGGGTTGGCCCTTGACATCTCATCTTGTTCGACCTCAAAGTCTAACACATATCAGCAAGTAACAACAACACAAGGCGGAGATTTACAGACTTGAAGTGCAATCGATCAAGTTTCCGATGCTAGGGTCCTCATCCAATTTCGACAGGAACTGGCGGGCGTGCAAATCGGTGCCGACCTGGGCGAACTGGAAGGAGATTCCACCACGGCCGTAGCGGCTGCGCGACAGTTCGTCGACAGTAGCGCGAATGGCATCTGCCACGGCGCCGTGAGGCTCACCGGCGGGCTGTCCATCTGTAATCGTAATCACAAGAACGGGCTTATCAAGACGACCAGCGCGGGCTGGGCCAATCACCATTGGGTCGAGCACTTTCTGTCGAAGACTGGTTCCCATGGGAGTCAGGCCAGAGAAACGCACGCGAGACACCAGGGCCTCTGCCTCTTCTTTGCTGCGAATATGATCGCCCCGTTCGTCAGAGTTCATGAAGCGAATGTTGACACCGTCTTGATCGAATTTGGATGCAGCGGTGGCAATTAGACCCAAGTAATGTCTCAGCTGAGACAAGCGGGCGCCGTCTTCTTCAAACTGAATAGAGCCGCTGTCGTCCACATAGATGACGGTATCGAACAACGACAGTTTGAGGACATCCATGGCAACCTCCTGACCGACGTTCCATTCCTTCATGAGTTGCTGGATCTTATCCGGTGCGGTTTCGAGGTTCCGGACGAGACCCTCAAGTCTCTCGGGCGGGTAGAATGACTGCAGCTGCTTTTCCTGGATGGTTCCGATCAAGAGCTGCTTGTAGCTCGACAATTGTTGAGGGGTGGCTCGGAGACCGGGGCCTCCTTGAGGGGGTGCGCCGCCGTAAGCTCCGCCGTATCCCCCGGGGCCTCCAGGTGGTGGTGGTCCATAGTTTCCTTGCGGAGAACCTTGAGGCGGATATCCCTGTGGCTACGTAGAAGTCAGTTATCCGAAGACTCGACAAAAAAAAGAAAAATAATAAAACAGGAGAAGAACAAAAAAGAAAAAGAAAAAGAAAAAGAAAAAAAACACACGATAGAAAAGAAAACAATAAGAAAATAAAAATAAAAAATAAAAACAAAGGTCGCAACGAACGGGAGCATTGGGGTAGCCAGCCTGCTGTGGAGGGCCCTGTCCGTAGGGCTGCGGCGGCGGAGGGGGAGCCCTCGAGTACGACTGTTGCTGCTGCTGGCCATAAGGCGGCTGCTGGTATCCCTGGCCTGGAGGAGGCTGCGGCGATGAGCCTGGATAGTGAGCGCCTGGTGGTGGTTGAGGCGACGCAGCGCTGTATGGGGGGTACGGCGGCTGCGGGGATGACGTCGGATACGGAGGCTGCTGGCCTGGGTACTGCGCCTGTCCGTACGGGCGGGACATGATCGCGCCGACCAGGAGGAACAAAGGCGATAGAAATAGAAATAAAGACGAGAAAAATGTAGAGGTAGAAGGAAACGAGAAGAGAGGGGATGAAAAAAGAGCACGCGATGTGCTGCGATGCGATGCGATGTGAAGTGAAGGAGAGAAAAACAAAAACCAGGAAACAGCCCACTCTCGGGTGTGTGAGTAATCAAGTCGAGAGATCAAACAGCGAAGAACAGAAGGAAGAAAAACTCTTTAACCTACGGGACCGCTGGGTTGCCCAGCAGGTGGGTATGCCTGCTGCCCTTGTGGCTGAGCTGGGTTGTACGCCTGGTACTGCTGTTGCTGCTGCTGCATCATTCTATCTGTCAGCTTTCCGTTGATTCTGTTGAATGCATGTATGTAACTATTTATCCTCCAGGCAGCAACTTACCGGTGGTCCACCTTGCGCTGGAGGCCCTCCTGTATAGCCCGATGGAGGAGCCCCCGAGTAAACACCCTGGCCTCCAGCAGGAGGAGGAGCAGCACCACCTGCAGGCTGGCTGTTGGCGATCTTGGAGGCGAACTGAAAGCCGTACATGGACGCGATTAGCCTGGTCATATGGTCCTGCCTGCATCACAAGGTGCAGAGAGCCAAGGGAAGGGGGCTGCAACTCACTCCCATGATGTCGCTACGGGTCAGAAATGATGCAAATGCTTTCTCTCACGCAGGCAATTGGCTGGAATAGGACGAAGTAGAGGAGAAAGACAGATTGAGGGCGGAAATAAAGCTATGATATTAATACAATTACACAGATCCATGACAATAGGCTGACACCGCTGTGGCTGGTGGTGGGGGAAAGAGGGGCAGCAGCCCGCGTGTGTGGCTGTGCAGCTGCCTATGAATCATTCATACTTAGTTCATGGAATTGAATGCATATGAGGAAATACGAGCATACTTGTATTAGTATTAGGTGCTGGCGTCTGCATGACTGTGGCAGCACTTCCCGTTTAGGATGTCATTCAGTCTACGGGAAACCCTTGGAACGGAAAGATGGCAGAAAGGAGAATATCCAATGCTTTTCTTATTCTATGCTCTCTCTCTCTCTCTCTCACATCTATCGCTTGCCCTTCTTTTTCTTCTTCGAGGCATTGCTTGTCGTCTTTTGTTGCTGCTGTTGCTGCTGCTGCAAGGCCGCTTCATCCTTCTCAGTAACAACAAACCCCTGCGTTCTCTCCGCCGCACGCTGCTTTCCTTTGCGTCCCTTGGGCCTGTATGTGGATCGATCGCGCAGGGGCAACCATCGCTCGGCATCAGGTGGCTTGCTCGGGTCGTAGTCCTTGGGCAGCCGTGATTTGCGGACACGTTTCTTCGCACGAGCGTTCTGGTCCTTTGCAGCTCTCTTGCGAGCACCGGCCAGGACTGCGGCGTTGGCAGCCAGACTGGCTTGCGACTGAGGGACCCCTGCGTTTTCGAGCGCTTCCACGTCAACGTCGTCCGACACAAGATCCTGGACCTTGGGTAGGATATCCAGCTCTTTCTTGACCTTGGCCAGGTCTGTCGTAGCGTACGATGCAACATAGCCAGCTATCGCGAACTTGTCTCCCGGGTTTTTGTTGTGAATGGCACCGAATAGTTCTTGAGAAATCTTCAAATCCGCCGGGTCGGACGAGTGGAGGAGCTCGGATGCCGCAGCACGGAGAAGAGAGGTCGGCTGTGTGGGTTGCTGGCGCCAGTATGATGCGGCCTTGGCCAGCTCTGCCTTGACATGAGCTTTTCGCCCTTCGCGTTTATACAGCGCGATCAGCACGCTAACCAATCCAGGATTGTGTCGGACTTCTTGGTCGGCTTCTGAGATTGACTCTTCGAGGGCTTTGATCGTGCTTTCGAGCGCATTGATAGCTGACGTGGTGTTGCCTTCACCGGCATACAGTTGAACAATGGTCAACACCAGTCCGATATCTTTCGGGCGTCGGGCTAGCAAATTACGGAGCTCCTGAATAGCCTGGTGACCGGTTTTATCCTGGACACGGGCGGCCGCATTGTAGATGGAGAGAATATTGACATCTGGGTCGACCGACGGGTACGGACGCTGTGCTAACGCTTTGGTTGTTGATCGGATAACGCCATCGGATTTTTGCACTTCGAGATCCAGGGCATGGGAGTTTCCATCCAGGGCACTGGACTGGAATTTGAACAGTTTGTCACTGTCACGAGGCTCCGGGGTATCATGGAAGAGTTTGTGCAGCTGGTAAGGGTTGATGTTTTGTTTTTGTGTTGTTAAAATGTTATTCTGGGCGATTTTCTTGGTAGAGAGATCCGTGCTTCTGTAACAAAAAGGAAGAAATAAGCGGTGGTCAACTGCAAATAACCACCATGACTTACTGGTTGACGGAGATTTCCTGGGCAACTTCCTCAGCGTCCTCAAGCTTGCCTTGTCTGAGCAGCGTGTAAAGCTGTTGGATGTTAATTGGCAACAATTCACTCGCCTTGTCCTCGGGCGACAAGTATTCCGACGTTTTACACAGTTCTAAATAATTAGCCTGAATTCCACAATCCCAGAAAGAAGAGAGCGTACCTTTGGCGCGCTTCAATAAAATCTCGCCCTGTTTTAAATCGCCCCGAGCGATACTCGCACAGGCTGCATTGTACGCCGTCTCAAAAGCCTCGAGGTCCTCCCTGGTCGGTTTCCGGATCTGCGACAAATCCCCTTCTCTCTGCCATAATCGTTGCGCATGTGCTGCCCAGGTGTTGATACGTAAATCGTTATATTCGTTGCCTAGTTCTGCCTCGTTGCCAGCCAAGCTCTCGTATATCGTTGCGACTGAACCGAATTTCTCGGCACGGTAATTCTAGTAAAAGATGTCAGACTAGGAGCAATGGCAGTTTGAATGGCATCTTTAACGCCGTTAACGCCTTAAAAAAAGAACATACCGCTTGAGCCTCGACATGTTTCGCACCTCGCCCCGTCGCCGAACTCGCAATCTCAGCAGCCTCACTCAAACGACCGCACTTGTACAGCGCATAAGCGTATTCGATGGGCGCCTTCGCCTTGAGAGCGTCTCCGGCTTCTTCAAGCACTCGCAGCGAATCCTCGTACCGGTCGAGTTTCAACAATGCCACTACCTTGGCATGCTGTGCCTGCAGGTCTGTTTTGGATTTTTTCAGGGCGGCGTTGCATGCTTTGAGCACTTCATCATGCTCTTCAATCGATGAGCGTTGGAGGAGCTGGCTCAGCGATTGCACGGCAGACATGCTGCTGGGTACGCGAACCTCGCTAAAGGAAAAGGAAGGCAGGTTTGTGCGGGGTAGCGTTCAATCGATGGTGCGCGGGTACACGATTATGCCATATTCAAAATATCGTTTAACTGGTTCTGAGGAGGGTATCGCTTGCTTTTTGACAAGAAGCAATTGTCGGCGTCAAGTCGTGGATGTTGCTGTACAAAGTGGTTGTGCACAAAGTCTCTTGTTTCGTTCATTCGAGGAAGGTGCCAAGACAAGTTATGACTAAGCTTAAATTACGCCAGTTTACGGTACATTACAATACCCGCTTCACTTCGAGATATCACGACGTATACGCATCTGGCAGAAAACAGCGGTCTTTAGCTTTGCGTTTTGAGGATCTCAACAGTAATAAATCTTGACTGAGGTCACGTCAACAACAGTCAACAGCAGTTAATAATTAAAATCCTCTATTCAATAGGAAATTGTCCCTCATTGATGGTGGTTGGTGCCTAGGTGACTCACTCCAACATCCACGACTGAGGACAGATATTCAAGTCAGTGCCCAGCCCTAAATAAGAATGTTGGGCCGCCGAACAAGCAGTCCAAACTTGAATAAACAAAAAAAATAATACGATCCGTTTCAATTATTAAAACATGGGATCTTGGAGCAAAAACAGAATTCTATATTTCCTCGGTTTTCTTTCAATACTCGTTTTGGCAATACTATTATTATTCCGTCCTCCAAACCCCAACTCGCCAAAATGGATCCGTTTACAGACAAAAAGCAGTAAACAAATAAAAGTCGACTCTTACGGGCCGGAAGATTGTAAGGGAACCCTTCAAATATGACGGAAAGAAAAACCAATCTGACAATTGATGATACTTGGCACCACAAGATGTGGGCATAGAACTAGGAAATGATTATTCCCGAGTTGGCATCATAGTGAACAACACCTTTCACTTGATCCCAGACGAACATGGCCATACTGCCATGCCTTCATATGTCAGAATTACAGAGGACGAGCCATTGCTTGGATTCGCGGCAAAGCAGGAAGCTGCTAGCAATCCCAAGAATACAATTTATGATTTTCAGTGAGTACCCCCGCATATGAGATCTCACAGGCATATGAGATTTCACAGTGCTAAAATTTCAATTAGAAACTTGATCGGACGGAAATTCTCCGACCCTGAACTCCAAAAAACTTTAAAATTCCTACCATACGACGTGATCAACAACAGTAACGACAGACCCATAATTCAAATCCCGAATGAAAAGACAGGGAATGTTATCCTCACTACAGCCGAAGATATCACATCAATAATAATCAACCATTTAAAAACCAACGCAGAGAAATATCTCGGAAAAGAAGTACACCACGCTGTTATTTCGTACCCTGATTACTTTGACGATGCGCAAAACGACGCACTTAGAGATGCGGTCATAAAGGGTGGATTCACGGGTTATAATCGGCTCTCGAAAGAGCCTATACTTGCTGGATTGGCGCATAAACTGGATGTTTCGGGGGGTTGCAGAGCGGATGCCGAGGAGTGCCGTGTTATTACCTATGATGTCGGAGAGAGATATTCCACCGTCACAATCGAAGAGATCGACTCTGGTGTATTCGACATATGGGAGAGTATTCGAGAGAGACACAGCGGACCACACGACTTGAAAATTGTTGAAGCTGATCTGGTATGTTCGTCCACAACTTCACAGGAGGATCAATGTGAACGGCCTATACCATTTGAATCCCCCGCAACAATCATCCAACGCGTTCAAAGCTTGCTCCAGAAAGCAAACTTTACCGAATCCGGCATTGACGCTATCGTCGTAATGGGCATCAATCCTCAGGCCTATTGGGTCAAATCAGTCCTAAGCAGTCATTACCCCTGGGCAAAAGTCGCTGAATTGACGAGTTCAATTACCCCTGACATGGCGATTGTCTACGGAGCAGCGCTTTTAGCAAATATTCTGAATGGAGATGACGACGGTTGCACCCTATTTGTGGATGTGAACATGCTTCCTATTGGTATTGAGACAGAATATGGGCATTTTACGAAGATCATGTCTGGTAGCCATGCACTTCCAGCAAGCAGGGCAAGGATTTTTGAGACCTACGTTTTTGGGGAGGGTCAACAGGAGTGCATTACGGTAGATTTTTACGAGGGCAACAGGCTGCTGGCAAAGGGAAACAAACTACTTGGCACAGTGAAATTGCAAACAGCAACAAAAGGCCGAGTAGAGCTCGAGATCAGAGTAGACGTACTCGATGGCGGACTTATGGAAGCTCGAGTAATAGAGACGAATGGCTTGAATGAAGCACGAACGGGGAATCTCAAAGCCTGGACAATGTCTAACGGCGTCGAGGGGGATTTGGAGGTTGAAGATGCTCGGTTGAATGCAGGCATGACCTATGAGGATTCCTTAGAAATCTTGCAGCGGCAACAGAGAGAGGGAGCAGCAGGAAGTGGTCTTCGGCTTGTTCATCCGGAAGATACATAGTGCAATGAAGTAGGTAAATACATAGTGTGTAGTGGTTTGTGTAGAAGGGCTCCTCCTGCATGTCCGCTAAATCCGACAACGCCGGATTTCAATGTCGCCCCTGGCGCGGAGATAGGGACACCTAGAGATAATACGTACATAGAAAACTCGAAGCTTCTATCCATACTACTGACATTGTTATGACCACACTTTGTACTTTGTATCGGATCGCCGGCACGGCAACGGGCTAATTTCCGTTTCCGGCCCGGTACAGGGACACACAGCGGGGTCCTCAAATTGATTCTCTGTGCTCTGTACCTGTGAGTCGCCACGAGGGAACCAGCTTGATCATGGCCGGTGATCAAGCGGGGCTCGAGTGATGATCGATTATCCTTTAAGAGAGGGGGAGTCGTTGTTAATAAATTCGCGTTTGTCTCTCCCAGCAGTATGTTATTTTGTGTCGATAAGCTTGTATTCAAGAGCCCACGTCTTTAAATCTCCCCCCCCCCCCCAAGCCAATTGACAATATCTGAATAATGTCGACGTCGACTGCTTGCTGTTCGCGAACCCCAATTGGGGCCAGTGAATCGGTCCCTGTGCACAAGATTGCTGGGTTAGACACATGTGAGTTTGTCTGTATCGCAATACAGCTTGAAGGTTATTTAATAGATGCAAACCAGATGTTGCGGGCAACACTTCGTCCAAGAAAGGAGTTATTGTCGTCTACGACATCTTCGGCTTCTACCCTCAAACACTCAAGGGTGCCGATCGCCTCGCCGAGCAGCTCAATGCCGTAGCCCTGGTTCCGGACTACCTGGAGAGCAACTATGCCGAGCACTCCTGGATCCCTCCTGACACCGAGGAGAAGAAGGCTGCCTTTGGCTCATTCTTTGCCAACCACGCCGCGCCGCCAAAAGTGGTCCCCAAGGTCCAGGCCACTATCGCCGAGGCCAAGACCAAGTTCCCCAGTGTCGAGAAATGGGCTATCCTGGGATTGTGCTGGGGTGGAAAGGTGCGTCTTTAAAATCGCGAACAAACATTTTGAAAGAACAGCTGAATACTGACTTCTGGCTTTTTCACTCTAGCTCGCGGCTCTGGTCAGCACAGAGGGAACTGATTTCGTTGTCTCTGGACAGGTCCACCCAGGGTAAATAATCCTCGCGATTCTCCGAATTGACAAATATCTGACTGCTTGTTAGTCTTCTTGACGCCAACGACGCCAAGAGCATCACGATCCCTCACATCGTTCTCGCCTCCAAAGACGAAGATACAGCCGTGATGGCTGATTACAAGACCGCACTCGAAGGTCGTGCTGGTCTCGGCTCGTACGTCGACACCTACTCGACCATGCCCCACGGCTGGATGGGAGCCCGGGCCAACCTGGAGACCGCCGAGGGCAAGAAAGAGTATGAGCGAGGGTGAGTTGATCAATCCCCAAGTATTAACCGATGGAACTAATCACATAGCGCAGATACCAGGAGATTGGAGACTTCTTTGCCAAGTATCTGTAAAGCCATGCGGCTCTTGCATAGCATGAATGGACAGCGATGTATATACGTATTGAGATTGAATACCATATTCCGATTTGATCCCCAAGTTCGATGCTATGATCGTTATCAAGATCGGGCCCCTGGCAAAGTTGGGTTTGTCATCTGAAACAAGTTGCGAATGCACCAGCCAAAGGGGGATTAGGTGCGATGCAGATCGTCCTGGTGGCGTCTTGTAAAAATTTTAAAGTCTTGCGATAGGGGATCAACTACTATCTATTCGGTGTTAGTGGTCTCAGTTGGGTCACATATAATACGCGGTTTCCAGTACGGAGTACGTACGTAACTGCATAGTAGTAGTAGTAGTAGTAGTAATAGTACTAGTATATCAATTAGTACGTACTCTAGAACGTCGAAGCCAGACTAAGCTTTGCGCAAGATCGCGTCAAAATCAAGCATTGTACGGAGTATTTCAGGTTGATCCACAGCATTGTTGGTGTCTGTGTTCCAGTCCAAGCGTCGGGCCCATGTGTCAACTTCCCAAGTGCCGACGACATGTCTTCTTCGTCTTCCGAAAGAGCGAGTAATTAATTCTTCCAGCCCAGGACGCAGCAGGAATCTGCTCTAGCAAGCGTACTCCGTAAACTCGTGTAGCCAAGTTGTGAGGATTGTTGTCATTGTCAGGGTAGGTGACGGAGCATCGACACGCAAACAGGGAAGGCAGGCGGCGATCACCCCTTCCTCCCTCTTAGTCTTGGGCGCGGGCCGTTTTGGCGCCACTCGCCATTCTTCTCCTCACACTACTACGGAGTAATTGATCATCACCTGTTCTCCCCTGCAACAGCGACACTATTTCCTTTCTCAACTCGCAGACAAATGTGCCTTTTCACAGCCTAGCGCTCGCCTTGTAACGCCCATGTGCCGAGGCCTGCTTTCAATCGCTCTTTCTCGCTGCACCGACATCCGCTTGCTTCGGCTCTCGTGAGCGCACGCGACTGAGCGTCCTGCTCTCATCTACCAGCAAGCGAGACCAGCTTTCGGTGCTGTTCATGCTGGACTAGATAAACGTCTCCGCTGCTGTCGTCATGACCAAAGACCATTACGCCCGGCCGGCGAGCCGCCAGCGAAGGAGGGTTCGATTTATACTGCTGTGCATCGTCGGGGCTGGGCTTTTCCTGTTCTTTAGCAACTATAACAAGCGCGAGCAGATTATCTCGTCCATCACTCAACATGCAGGCTCAATGACTGGTGGAATTGGAAATACCGGTGGAAATACAGGGAGCACTGGTAGAAACACAGCAGCGGACATCGCAAACCTAGGCGCCAACAACGCTGGAGCAAATACTGGAGTAAAGACAGGACCCGTGACAGGCCCCAACACAGGAACGACACCCGATAAAACGACCGGTAAAACAACTGGGGCTGATGACTCCGTGGCCGCCGCGCCGTATTCATGCCACGACGATCCAACGCTTGTCAAGAAATATGACCTGAAGTTCAATGCAAAGTACACTCGTCGTGCAATCGAGGTCAAGACCGTGAACGACGTAAACCTGCCCATATCCAACCGAGTGAACGTGAATTTGTTCGACACCAAAACTACTGGCTCTGATTGTCCTCCCCCGATTACGGTGCAAGTCCCCGCTCCGCCTCCCCCTGTGGACGCCTCGTACATCGACTTTGGCCTTTCAACGACAATGGAGCGGCTGCTCGATTCGATGGACGCGTTTTCCATTTGGGCGGGTAACACCAACGCTCGGTTTATGGTCTTTGTTGAGCCAGGCGCGAACAAGCGGCAGGTTGAGCGCAAGGCCAAGTTTTTGGGTTTGAACATTCAGTTGTTTGAGTCGACTGTCGACTACGAAAACCGTTATTCTTTGCTAGTGAAGCTCTTGGCCGACAATGCTCGTGCCCAGACAAAGTGGGCGTGCATCATGGACGACGACACCTTTTATCCGTCACTGCCCCGACTGGCCAACATGCTGAGCCGATACGACGAGACCAAACAGCACTACATTGGAACCGTGACTGAGAGTGACACCCAGTTATCGATGTTTGGCATTTTCGCATACGGCGGCGCCGGCATGTTCTTCTCTCGGCCTCTGCTAGATGAGCTCAGCAAGATATGGGACAAGTGCGATTCTGGAACCGACCACGGAGACGGCAAAATTGCCCACTGCGTGTATCAGTTCACGCATGCCAAGCTTGAGATGGCTGACGAACTTAACCAGCTGGATATTGTGGGCGATGCCTCTGGCTGGTTCGAGGCTGCGCGCTCTATGCCGGTGTCTCTGCACCACTGGAAATCGTGGTTCCAGGCAGACATGGTCAAGATCAACACTGTGGGCGAGATCTGTGGCGCTGAATGCGTCCTTCGCCAGTGGAAGTTTGCCGATGGCTGGATCCTGACCAACGGTTACTCGGTCATTCACCATGGAGCCAGCGTCTCTGACGAAGAAGGCGCCTTTGGGATGGAACGCACCTGGGATGACTGGAACGGGTCGACCGACGAGTCGTATGTCCGCGTCCTGGGACCCTTGCGACCAAAAGAAAACGACAAGATTTCGTTCAGATTGGAAGACAACATTATCGAGGGTGGCTCGGTTCGTCAAATTTATATTCGTCGCGACGAGAAGGAGGACCACCTTTTAGAGCTGGTTTGGCACCTGGCCTCATGAAGCTAGCTTTCATTCCTTTTTTTTTTTTTTTTTTTTTGCCATCGTACCTCGTATATGTATTATTACAAGACTTTTGACCATTTCAAAGACTGGATACGGCTCTTTTGTTTCGCCTGTGGGCTCAATCCAGCATGGCTGTTCATTTCATGGCGTTTCTTGGGGTTTATGTTACTTCAAAGATTGTATATATGAAATTAGGATTGCTTTAATATCGTCGATTAATGACATTACATTTCGTGTCCACCAGATCATCTCCAACATCTAGTATATCCAGTATATGGCATTATTTTGGCATATACGCAGTGAGAATAAATCACCACTTCAACTCCCAATCCCCACCCCAAGCACCGCTCTCCTTGGTCAAATCCGCCAACCCATTGACAACAAGCACCTTACTCGTCTTATTATACTGAACATCATCGCTCGCCACCGCATGGCCATTCAGCGTCACATTTCCCGACGGCTTTGACGCAACACCCAAAACCGTAACATTCGCCAACGCATTCGCATCACGGAAATCGCCGCGCACGCTGGCAAACAGACTCGACGCATTCATTGCCGCGAAATCAACGGTTAGTGTGGCATTCGGCGTAATACTCTCGCCGTCATCGACGTACAGCGAACCAGACGCGGTACCGTTACGACTCAGCGCGACGAGCAGCGACCATGGACTGTTGCGTGCGTCGCGCGTGGTCAGCGCGGGTTGTTGGAGGGGCAGTACGCTGCTACCACGCACGAACACGGGGATGTGGCCGAGGGGCGCGTGAATGGTGGTGTTGACGCCGGGTTTGGCTGCGGTGAATTCGCTTTGCGTGTACCAGTCGTACCACACCTCGCCGGTACTGAGGCCTGGGAATACGCCGCGCACGCTGTTGGCGCCTTGCTCAAGTACGGGAATCACCATCAGGCTTGGGCCGACGAGGAATTGGCGATCGGCAGAGGCGAGGCTGGGGTCTGTGGGAAATTCCCAGGCGAGTGCGCGCATGACGGTTGAACCTGTGGTGTGGGCGAGGTGGAAGAGGGTGTAGAAGTAGGGTAGCAGGGCGTAGCGGATCTGCATGGCGGATTTGCTGCTATCGATAACTGAGGCCCAGTGGTATGGTTCTTGCGGGAGGGCCGCTTGTTCGTTGTGATTACGGTAGAATGGGAAAAAAGCAGAGAGTTGCATCCATCGGTTGCACAGCTCTTCGTCGGTGTTGCCGTTGAATCCGCACGTGTCGACGCCGAACATGGGCACGCCGAAGAGGGAGAAGGAGAGAGCCTGGGGGATTGACAGGAACATGTACAGCCATTTGGAGGCGTTGTCGCCGCCCCAGTGGCCAGTCCATTTTCCGGAGCCGGCGAAGCTGGACCGCGAGATGATGAAGGGTCGCTTGTCGGGGAATACGTGCGTGAGAGCGACGTATGTTGCGTTGGCTTCCTGGTATCCCCATAGATTGTGCACGTCGTATTCTTGCACCCCGTCGATGTGGGTGGCGTTGGGAGAGACGGCGTGTACTGCAAGGTCATGGCCCGTCTGGACGTGGTTGATCACGTATGGAGGGTAGTTGACGTCGCGGACGCCCGGTGTAGGAGTAGTGACGAGATAGGCGGTGGTAGAAGTAGCACCAGAAGTTGAAGTAGCAGACGCAGCAGCAGCCTGGCTAGAAGATGCTGATGCAGCAGCCGCAGCTTCTGTAGAGTTTGTCACGTTGAAGTTTTCCGGATAGTCGTAGATAACAGCTCCCGGTTCGCCTGGAAGCAAGAAACTTGGGTGCACTGGGTTCAGGGTGAGGTTGTTGGAACCGCAGCTTCCAACGCAGAAAGACGAGACCTCATTCATGTCGATCCAGATGCCGTCGAATTTGATTTTTTTGTGATACTCGACAAACTCATTGGCCCACCAGTCAACAGCTTTGGGGTTGTGCCAGTCGGTGAACACCGTATAACCGGGCCAGACGGCTCCAATGTAGGTAGTGCCATCGGGGTTTTTGAGCCAGACATCATCTTTGGTTCCGCGTTCGTACGTGGGGTAACTAGGGGTTAGAGCATTAGCAAGTCACAAGTGGAATCCAATTGATATAAACATACGCGTCAGACTTGTTGTTCGGATTGGGATCATAAATAGCAGCATCGATAATGGGAATATAGTGACGGCCGCTTTTGTGAAGCTTCTCGAGAAAAGCCTCTCCATCTTTGTACGACCAGTCAAGTTGGTCATTCTCAAAGTTGCGGTATTGGTTCATATAGTCAATATCCGTCCAGATATTTTCCAACGGAATCCCAAATTTCTCAAAAGTCGAGACGACATCCGCAAGTTGGCTCCAGCTCTTGTAGCCCCAGCGGCACTGGTGATATCCGAGAGTGAAGTACTGCTGCATGGCGGGGAGTCCGATGGTACTGGTCTGGTAGGTCTTGCTGACCTCGACCTGGGTTGGACCAGAATAAAAGTACAGGTCGATGCTACCGCCGAGCGTTCTCCAGGTAATATTGTCGGGGCGCAGGAGAACTTCCTGGCCGTGGGCATTGCGCAAGAATACACCGTGTGACAGCGACGTGTACTCCTTGGATGAATCCGTGACATTGGTAGCAGCAGCAGACACAAGCTTGTATGTGCCGTGTTCCGAGTCAACTTCGTAGTACCGGGTGTCCAGGTAGAACGGGTGAGTGCCATAGATATTTCTACGTGCATTAGCAATTCAATCCAATGGCTGAACACTTTTTTGGAAAAAAAAAAAGAAAAACTTACTGGTCCAGTGGGTCCGCCGCATCCGCGTTGTAGGTGGTGATGGTGATATTATTTCCCAATCGTAGTCCATGCATGCGCTCTCCAAGACCATAAAGATTGTAATCATCCGGCAGGACACTGGCAAACTCAATGAACTGGTTCTCAAAAACAAGCACAGAGCCTTCCGTGTTGAATAAAATGTCCCCGGTAGCCTTGCGAATCACCTTGAAATTGAAGGAAGGCTCGTTGGACCAGGTAAACAAGAGGTCTGTCTCAGGGAGCGAGTCCGACTCTGGTTTGGGCTTTGGGACCAAATCCTCTGGCAAGATGTACCAGCTCTGGTTGGAGGCGTCAATATGAGTCGGGGTAATATGAACATTCAGACGGTCCTCCGCTTGGTATTCTACAGTCAGATCAAGCGAAGAGACATCAGTTCCATAGGCATTGCAGGCCTTGCCAGCAAGCGACAGTTTGGCTGTGAGGCCATACTTGGTGCTGGTGACATTCGACGCCGTGTACCCGGGACATACTTTTTGCGCATTGACGGCATTAGGGTCATCGACATTGGCAAGCAAGTTGGCACCAATATCATCAGATGCTGGTGAGGTGAACTGGGACGATTGAGCTGAAGTAGTTGACGAGACCGGTTTAGCGAAGGCGCCCAGAGATTGGGATAGCAGAAGGCATGCTACCACGGCCACCGAACGTGCCATTTTTCTCTCTCTCTTTCACTCCCTTTATTCAGAGCAAAGTACGGAGTATCGAGTCCAGGTGTTTGCTGCTATCCCCAGAGGACAAGAAAAGAAGTGGTCCTTGGTCCTTATATGCAAGGAGATCCCTATGCTAGATTATTCTGTGTTTTCCCGCTCATCCCAGGGCGAATTTCCGGAATTGCGGCGAGATTCACAGCTGCTCCCTACGAGTTACACAATCAATGAAGCTATGGTGAGGAGAGCACGAAGCTCCAGCTCCCCACAATTCCGCCGTCTGCCTCGGCGGGCCAATTAGCTTCCCCGCATTTTCGCCGTGTGGGGTTTGGGGCAGCCAAACAGTGCAAACCCTCAGCACCTTGCAATCCCAAGTACGTACAACAAAAATAAATAATTACATCGATAACGCAAGTGTATAAAGCGTCTAATTAGCAGGTATCGTCTTCTAGTTCTGTTGTTCGGTGACTATAATCACGTGACTGTATTGGGGCACAACCCTAATGACTCAAGATCGCAGTGATCCGGCCACGTGACCGGGCCGCGCCTTCCCCGCGTCGGCTCGGCCACAGCGACGAACTTCAACTTCACCTTTCGGCTGCGATAGCTCAGACTCGCACGACAAACGGCAGACCGGACGCTCACCTTGTTATGTATTTTGATGATGGCTCACGGCCAGCATGCAGCTGGCGCACCGTGCACATCCTGCACGCGGCCGTCTCTGGCCAAGCCGCGCGATATGACCCCGTTTGATTGGCCAGCGACCCCGACGATTCCCCGATTCTAGTTGGCTTCAGCTTCGAGGAGCAATAATCCCCGCCTCTCAACACCCATCGAAGGCATCATGCTTCGGCGGCTCGTGCTTCGCTTTGTAACAATTGATTGCGGGACTCAGACTCAGAGAGATAGATCTGGCTGTGGATAACAGAAACCAAGGCCGAATTCCAAATGCAACGCTGCAGTCATGCCTAGCTGCTGGTCATTTCTGGCACGGCCCACCGCCGTTACCACTTAAGTCTCAAGTGTGGCGCTTTCCGGCATAGTGCCGCAGGCCCGCGCCGTAAGCCTTCACGGATGCTCTTCTTCAAGGCTCAAGCAAGTATTAGACACGATCAAGTACCTCATGGCGACACTGACCTGGTGTTATATCGGCACTAACAGTCGTATGAATCTCAATCTGGTCACCACTCCGGCGCTTTTACCTCGGGCTCGAGCAAAGTTTCGGTGTGTGTGCTTGGGACTAATTTTTCTTTTCGAAATGCTAGAACCAACTCGTTTCAGCTTCCCCGCCAAAGTCTATTGTGATCTATCGCTCCCCCCCTCTTATTACAGGCACACCGCTCTCATACAATGAGTCCATCGTCGTGACGTCGATGTTGCGTTTTCAACGGCACGTAGTGTCGCTGGCGCCAGGAGTGAGCATTCAAGGTTCAAACTTGAACCCAGGCCAATGAACACAGCTTCGTTATTATCAATCTGAAACGCGGCAAATTTCCGGAACATGAACATTGTGAATGGACAATTTTTTTTCTTGACCGGTAAAAACATACCGAAGTCGATCGTGCGTAGATCAATGCAAATGCAACAAAAGCGCTTTCCAGGTGCAGTAGTTGCCTACAACGTATCATCTTGTCATGAATTTTAGACAAACCCCGTGGGCAGAGGCTGTCTCGACTTTCACGTGCAACGCAAAAAAAGGTGATCATGCTTTTCGATGAAATCACGGGCATGGAGCACACTCGCCCGACATCAAATTAATCTACTAGTGAGCCAACGGCACTAGTCATTATCGACTGAGTCGTGGTGGATTTTGGCGTGTGTTTGCGCTCTTTTTCACTTCTGCTCTCCTCTGCTGCTTCTAATAATAACCTACTTCGCAGCGATGAGCCAAGGAAGCGAACTGCAGGAAAGGCAAGCTGACGGAAAATCGCTCATACCATGGATTGCTTCCTGCTCAACCCGACTCAGTTGTTGACGACCGCTCATGGGCGGTAATAAAGTCAGGTAGCAATCACAATTCGTAGACGCCCCAAACCTGCATGATGCAGTGCGTCCTCTGCAGAACCGGCACCGGGTTCTCCGGCGCTTGTACAATCTTAGCATGAACATGACTACAGAAACTGTGATTTGAGTTTGTAGAAGTTTCGAGACTACTATCATGTCCAATTATGGCCTGCCCCCTCCTTGAATGTATGGACCTGTACCCCAGGTTGAGGCGCCGGTAAGCCAGGGATCCATACAACTGCCGGATCGGCAGTTACGTTATTGGACGATGGGTGTACGTACGTACAGTCCTGGAGGCTGCCAAACACCATCAGTGATCATCTCCGTTTCGTGTTCATGACCGGAGCAGGCTCGTGGGCTTAGCGGGATCGGTTCCTGCAGATACAGCCTACAGGATGCTTGGACGATCACGCAGCACAGGCGACTGTCAGGCGTCTCGTTTGACATTATTATTATTCTCGTCCGCCCTATTATTTTCGTCGGAGAATATTAAGGTGAAGGATTACGGGCAGGTACCTTGCTAACGGCCCATTAGTGGCGTGATCACTGTTCGCCTTTTGAACCGTGCTTCAAAATCAAATTATGGGGAGCGGAAAGCGCAGAAGACACGAAGAAGAGCGAAGATGACGCCTCGTGAAATTCCGAAAACCGGACATCCAGACACGACAAAAGCAGGATATACAAGTTCAATGAGAAATCAGAATACGACGCGACGTACAGCGGATGCCACCTTGTGTATACACGATTCAGATAGGCTCTCGACCGAGGCGTGAATACGATAGGCCGGCCTTCTCGAAAAAAAGCGAGCCTACGAGGCGATCACTTGGCAGCGTATGGCCGAGCGAGTCTTGCTATGCAGCGACTACGTATGCCCGTACGTATGCAAGAAATTAGCAGCTTGCGCCGCCTCCACCAAACATCGATCTGCCGGCCGATTCCACGATAGTCGGGTATGCCAGGGGCTAAGTTGGACTCGGGAAAAACGGGTTGTAACTTAGCTTAATAGCTTCCAACTAAGAAAACACCGCAAAAGTGCCAAAAACAAACTGGCCAGGGCCTTGGTCTCACACCGAAAGGCCCAAATAGGTGTCGTGTCCCTCCGCTCCCCGCTCTACTAGCAAGCCGCCATCTCTTCCCCAGCTTGCCCGTCTTCCAGCCTAGCCCGCTTTGCGAAGTAACAGCCTGGAGAGCGGACGTCACTGCAGAAATTGGCCCTGTACAAGAGCCAATGGCTGTATCCACTGGAGTCGTTACTGTTAAAAGAGCCGATGTATCCACAAACAATCCTGGGGGAATCTGTTTGATCGCTGACGAGTTTGCAAGATCATGTCTGATAATCTTCCATCACCACGTTTTTATTCCTTTTTTCAATAGTACCGCGTACTTTTTTTTTCGTTCTCTTTTCTTTTTCGGCTTTTAGCTTGGTTCTAGCGAAAATTCCATCTCGATATGGATTCCGAGTCTGCGCCACCGGCATCTCCGCCGACGTCAACCAAAAAGAGCCTGAAGCAAGCCTGCGACAATTGTCGTCGACGCAAAATCAAGTGCAACCGTGCTCATCCGTGCGATAAGTGCCAGCGGTTGTTACTTTCCTGCTCGTACAGTGATGTGCTGCAGCGAAAAGGGCCAAAATTCCGGACATTGTATCCTCTGGCGCCTCTGCACCCCTTGGCTTCCCAATATCAATTCCAACAGAGCAACAACAATAACAACAATAATGACTTGGCGTTCAACCAAAAGACCCAGTTTTCGCGTAAGTCCATCTGCAGCCTCTCCCATACCGTGGACCAAGATCGTTTGAAGAGTCTTGAATCAGTTATGGACAACGGGAACTGTAATCTGACGCTGATTGTAGTGGACGGTTGCATTACGCCCTTACCATGGAACTATCCGACATACGAGGCATACTCGTCTCCAGAATCCATGGACTCACAATATGAGTTACATAGCTACCAGAATGCCTTGCCGCAGCCGCGAAGGCTGTCATCGACAGTGTTGGTGGCTCATGTAAATGTCTACCTGAAATACCTGTATCCCATTATGCCGGTCATTTGTGCGGAGCAGGTCCTGAAGGATTGCCATGAGCCTGAAAAACTTTTATCCCAACGGTATGCCTTTATGGCTGCGTTATGTGCCGCCACTCATGTCCAACTCAAGCTTGACGGCACTGGTAATGGCACAGAGCCTTCGCCGGTGGAGATGAACTCTTCCATGTCCGGTGAAGATCTACTGACCGAAGCCATTAATGCGAGAAAGGACTGCGACATTCCCGAAAATATCACCATCGAGTCGCTTTTGACATCGTTTTTCCTCTTTGCTGCATTCGGCAATCTAGATCGTCAAGACCAGGCTTGGTTCTATCTCAGCCAAACAACAAGCATGGCCCATACTCTTGGATTGCATAGGGAAGCAACGTATTCGGAACTTGAGCCAAATGATGCAGAAGAACGTCGAAGAATATTCTGGCTATTGTTCGTTACTGAAAGGTGAGTTTGAGTCGGTGGTAATGATACCTTGCTTGTGATTTGCAATCGCTAAGTGGAACTCTTTGCAGAGCCTACGCTTTACAGCAGGCTAAGCCCATCATGCTCCGAAATTCTATCAACAAACCGAAAGTTCTGTACTCGGACGACCCAACTTTGGAATACGGCTTCCTCAATTTGATCAATATCTTTGAAAAGCTCACGCCAGACTTGTACGATTGGGTAGCCGTTGGCGGCGATGAAGCATTCACTGCTGGTTCTGTGGCGAGTAACATTCAGCAGAACCTAGCCAAGCCAGTACCGATTGAAGGAATGATGCAGATACAGCAAGTTGATATTTTGGTCACCCAGCAGTGGTTGCAAGCAATGATGTGGAAACTGTCCATGAGCAACTCGCCGCAACCTACGGACTCGGATACTTTACTGCCATTCCACTTGCCTGTGCTGGTTGGGAAGGCGTTGATGGATGTCGTTGGGTCTGTATCTCAGAGTGCAATTGACGCGCATGGCATAGGCATGGTGAGTCTCTCTCTCCCCCCCCCCCCCCCCCTTCACTCAATTTATAAAGTCTAACGCAACTTTTAGGAGCAAAAACTGTATGACATGGGCCTGTCAATAGCAGACGTGACACGAAATATGCGCGGCAATACAACGAACCGCCTCACCAACACCGTTGGCGATCCCAAGGAACTCCTCTGGGGTATTTTAAACATTCTGAGCCGCATCCGTGGCTCTCCGTCTTACTTATTCCCATCGCTGCTGGAAAGATCCAGCAGCATCTTTGGCCTTGAGTCGCCGGCGACTATGGCAAATACAATGAGCGGCTACACGACAGATGAAACATCCCCAACAACAGCAACAGCCCCTGCCGCATGGAATACGAATAATATGGGTGACGGTAGCAGTATTTCTTCATTAGAACGATCGTCTATTGGCACAAACTCGAATAGTCACCATCACCACCATCATCAACCTCGCCGCAACCGAAGGTTGACAAATAATGAAGAACAACACAACAGTAATTACAACAACAGTACTTTTCGACGAGTTTCGTCAGCATCACATGCGTCGCACGGCAGTAGTATTGCGCCGCCTTTGGTTGATTCGCTATACATTGCTTGACGTGATTTCTTTATTCCTCCCCTTTTTTACAAATTTATATTTATATGATACCAATGTTAGTATTCATCATTTAATGTTTTCAGATTCTTCTATTATTAAGTCTGGGCGGAGATCTAATTATGATACATAATTCACATTGCATGCATGGGACGAGGAGTTTTGTTTAACTTTTTCTATGTTGTTTTGACAGTCTAACATCAATCTTGACAGGTTCAAATTTTGGTGTATTCTCAGATAGCTGCTTGTACAGAAACACAAAGTTTACTTTGATTCGCTTTTCGATGTTCGCTGTTACTTCATTTGGTTCGAAAAATAGAAGATGGTGGCATGGTGTTTTTGAATGTTACATTGTTTTGTTACTTTTCCAAGAGAGAATACATACGGTGCGTGCTAGTCATACATGTATAATTACCAACATCGTTAGAGTATCAATGGATGCCGATTGACATCACTGCCACATGCAGA
Source organism: Talaromyces sp. R2412 (assembly GCA_023626135.1). NCBI lineage: Eukaryota > Fungi > Ascomycota > Eurotiomycetes > Eurotiales > Trichocomaceae > Talaromyces > Talaromyces sp. R2412. The sequence goes on along the minus strand of JAMAGK010000042.1, from coordinate 174,301 downwards.
TGCACATGTACATGTAGGTAGCATTTGTCACATTTAATATTCTCGTCGCGGAAGTATACATATGTGTAAAGCAATGATGTCAGATCCTATTGATATTGATGCTTTCTCTTCTACATACGTCACCTAATACATGTAACACCCCTCTCTATACCAACGCCCACTATATGTGCTCTCCCGCATTAGAACGATCTACCTGCGCCTCCAAATCTCCGAGAGAATACCCCCCACCATCTTGACCTATCCTTCCTCTCTCACCGGCCATCAAGTCATGTAGGTTCTTGTCGAGCGCCTCTTCCGGCCGCTGCCGCTTTCGCTGTCGCTCATCATCACCAACGTTACTTTCTCCAGCATTATTGTCTCCTTCCTGCTGTCCTCGGGAAGAAGTGGGAGAATTATTGATATTGTTACTGCGCAAGAATGAAAGAGAGAATATACTTGACAAGCAGCTCTGCAGCAGCGTCATTGGCGATAAGTAGTCGATGATGGTTTGCATATGGGGTAAGAGGCGGAGGCTGGGGAGACATGCGGCGATCAGAGCGACTCCGGACTCGATCATGCTCCAGTAGATTTGTTCGGTGATCTCCACTGATTTGATGGGGTTTGCTTTAGCAAAGTACTGTTTACCTGGGGGGCAGTAGAAGGGCACAAGGGGAGGGACTAACGGTCTTCATCGGTGGCTTCAGTGAAACTTGCTTGGTGGGAGTTAGCTTGCTTTTTTTCAGGGCTGTTGACAGGAACAGGAAGAACCTTGGACAGAGATGATTGTGATGTATAATCTCAGAAGAGATGCAACGACAGCTCTGTGGATATTTATTAGATATTACACCTTCGTCATAGAGGAACACTTAGGATTCATACATTGCCCCAAGGACGAAAATCCCGGTAACGGCGACCTTTCGAGCCAGCGAGATGTTGTGCATCCAGATCTGAAAGATGTCAATACTTGCACACATACTCCATTCATGAGCAGAGAAACAAACCTTGGGTATCGGTAGAATAATGACGAAAAGATCAATGATAAAGTCCGACATACTGAAACCATACTCAATGGTGAAAAACCTCTCCCCGCACACCGTTATCAAGCCGTACACATCCCCCCATTGAGCAACGATATCCACACCGCATTTGAATAGTAGGGCAAAGAAGAACCCCACGCCCCAAGCAATAGTCACACCGACGAGGAGCCAAGTTATGATTTCAAAGGGGTCCGTGTGGATTAATGGACTGCAGAAAACGCGGCGGTAGTAGAACAGTATACTCAGTTTGACCAGGGCTAATGCCGGGACTTGGATAAGTTGGAATGAAGATTGGACCTGAGAGGATGCGTAAATACTGTGTGAGTTATAGGTGAATATAGAATGAGCAGACCCTAAGAACTCACCTTCAATGAGAGGCGATTCCCCGGGGTTTGTTGCTGTATGAGGTCTGGAGGACCAGGAGTTGAGTAACCCAATCCATGACCTTGTACACCTAGATAAATAATGTATCAATTGATGTGTTAAATGATGTGTATATTTGTAAATGAAAATCTTGTATACCGATCAAAATGTCGACGCCCAAAGCAATAGTTAAGATCTATCATCTGTTAGCACATGTATTCCCCTCACGAGCTCAAAAAAGCAAGCATGTACCAGCGCAGGTATTGTTAGCCAATCATCCACCATGAGCTTCGCGCCTTGTGAGCGCCTCGTGTAGAATCGCAGCGCTACAAAAATGATGCATAACGCAGGAAACACTGCGCCAACCGCAGTGATCTCCGCCGGTGAGATTTGAAAAACAATTCCGGCTGATTTTGCCATTCATTCTTGGATTTTTTTTTTCTCGCACTCAGCAGGTAATACTGGAGTTGTGTGAAGGCAATGTTGATCTGGCGAGTTAATAATCAAGGCTGGGTTAATAAGAAGAATTTGGCAGAACACGTAATACGGCGCATCTCGGGTTACACAGCGGGGGGGGGGGGGGGGGGGTGGGGTTGCAATTAGGATTTGCATGGATATTGGCGACAAATGTGAGACCCTTGAATGGGGTTGTCGACGGGATGGCGGAGAATAATCACGTTGCATACACGTCGCACAGTAATTGCTCTTTTGGGAAAGTGCGACGCTTATCCTTTGGAAATAGCAAAGTATCGTCGCTGGATTAATTACAGTTTTAAACAGGGGGGCCTTAATCCCTAATAATAGGGTCGCTTACAGTTGTTGATAGACCGCACAAGCTTAAACAAAACTGGTAAAATTACGGTAATATTACATGGCTGGTTCTTTGAGTCATCCAGCAAATTCTCTAGAAAGAAAGATCAATATCGTCGTTGGACTACCTAAACATTTTCGATATCCAGTATGTACGTGGATATTTTTATAGTGCCGGTGACCATTTCATTCGACGCTTATTCATGTCAGCCCCAATGTCTGCAGGCCTAACTCTGTAAATTTCACGCAAGACTCAGCTCTGGTTCAGCCGCAAAAAGCAAAAAGGGGGGTTCTTTTTGAAACGTTTAATGCACCTCGGGAGCTGAAGAAAGACAGATCTTAGTAAAAGTCACCAGCATTGGTGATGGCGCTATCTTCTGGGGCCGGATTCTCAGCCATATCCTCTGGAGGCAGAGTCAATCAGCAATCATGTATGCTAAAATAGAATAAACAAAATAGCAAGTTTGACATACTGTACGCTGGCGTAGGGAGAGCATAGCCCGTTATGGCGAATGCCAGAAGCGCAAAGATGGCTGCGGTACAACGCATGTTTTACCGAAGGAGGTCTTCAATGTTTTCTGTTTGATATGGATAAATGAGTGTGTTGGTTTCTGATCTCTGTAAGTATAAACGTAAGACCGAGTAAATAGGCAGGATGGGCATTATTTATACGTAGCTAGGCACAGGCAGTGCCTTGCAGTCATCAACACTAGCCTATTAGATCTCAATTGGCAAATACGTCACACATATGAATGTCAAGGCTAAATATAATTATTCACACTACCAGTACATGTAAACATCGGAGTCTCTCTCAAAGACGGGTTACAAATGGTAATATACAGAACGGCCCCTCGCATGAACTTGGAACTAGCACTGGTGATTTCGGTTGTGCCTGCTGATGATTGGAGAGATACGGACTGCTCTAAGCAATACTAACGTTGACGCTGCGCGTGGAGAGCTGGCGAACCTTCTCGTTTCTTTTGGTATCTATTCTACTGGCTATTTTCGATTGTTGGTTGCTGTTGTACTTTCTTACTTTCGTCATGGCAGTGATCGATTCCCAGCCCATGCCCACCTAGACCTGCATCAAATTATGCTCCATTCTTCACATAGGATTAAAATGTTGAGCTTGTATAAATTTTTCACATGCAATATAACTATACATAATATCTATATCTCACACAACTTCCTCCAAGTCGATTAGATTGTCCTTGCCGTCATCACAGTAGCCGAAATGGTCCTTGAGAGGGATATCCTCGACTGAATCTCTGTAACACGCGGTATGCTCTGTCGCCCATTGGCGTAGCGCATTCCAATCTTTGCACTTGCGGATTTGCCCATCCCCGGCAGTGTAGTCTCCAAAACTATAGAGCGGGGTGTTATCTGCGTTGCATTGAATTGACTGGATTTGAGGATCAGAATCAATGATCCAATATAGAAACAGCGCACTTACCTGTCTCAGATAATCAAAACAATGTCCGGCATGCGGGGGATTGAAAGTGTATTCCTGTCTGTTTACTGCTTCCCAGAATGTTTTTCGAATTATTGCCTAATTGGGTTGTCAGTTAGGGCTAGATGCGCCGTCACAGTCAATTTTAGGTACGCACAACACAGTGAAGCAGATGGTAGGACTCGAGAAGGTAGAGCTGTTTTGAATCATCGTTGGGATGAAGCAGCGAATCTGGCCAGTGCTTTTCTTTCGCCCATTTCTTATCGACTGCGACAAGGCCATGGGAGGGCAACATGTCGTCCCAGAGCGCGTCAACCTCGGTGCTGTTCTTGCCGCTGTATTCCGTCCACCAGTGGAATCTTGTCCACTTTGTTGGAAGATCTTCTACCTGTGCTATTGGAATGAGCAAAAAAATAAAGTATTTTCTAGCGCTTTTGGTTTGAACTTACCGAATTCTGGTGGGACGGACTCGAGGATATCTCCTCGATAGTTGCTAAACACCGATGCAGCAAGCAGGACAGCAAGGACCACATTCAGCAGTACTAAACCTGATATTGTCCATTTCTTTGTCTGTTTGTCTGGAGAAAAATGGGCTTCATCTTCTCCAGCGTTCTCGCTAAGTGGAGCGTATTGGTGCTTGGAGGGCTGCATTTTCGATTCACACGAGAAACCCTTAAAATGACATGCGAACAAAGACTCCAATATTGCTTATTATTTGACCTACAATCAACTTTTTAGCTCATTCAAAGGCTGTGGATCCGTGCTTGTCCCACCCATCCTTCAATGTTGCGGTAGCGATTCCGGCGAGTATACTGTTACTAGCGTGATACAGAGACAAAGGACCAGCTGAGCCTGCATCTCAGCTTTTCCGGATCAACATCCATGTAAGACAAACAACAAACGCAATCTAGTGGGGTTGCACGTGCTCACATGGCATATTTGTCGACCTTTCATCGATTGTCGTATATTTTTGTCGATCAGCACTGAGCGTTATTATATCCAGGCGGGGTTGCTTGATTCAGCTCCTCAACATCCATAAAAAAAATGGGTTTTCTCTCAAAAGCACTGGCATGGGCAGCAGTTGGTTTATTCGTGTGGTATCTTGCTCAAAATATCGCAGAATACATTGCTGTATTGCAGCTGAAGCGCAGACAAGGATGCGTTGAGCCCCCCAAGTACCCTCACAAAGACCCTATTCTTGGGCTGGACCTGTTTATAGCCACTGGCAATGCGATGAAATCTAGAAGCCTACTGCCATTTAATTATCGTCTGTTTGACAACCATGGCAAGACCTTCCAGTACATTTCATGGGGCCGCCCGACGGTCAGGACGATGCAGCCAGAAAATATCCAGGCGGTCTTGTCAACTTCATTTGGAGATTTCGGCGTCGTACCTGTGAAAGCAAAGCCTTCAAAAGATAAGGAGCCAGGGACGGGCAACGTATTGATGTCCAAGGGGATTTTCACGGCAGATGGTGCGATATGGGAACATGCGCGATCGCTGATAAAGCCGACTTTTTCCAGGCAACAGATAACCAATTTCCCATCCTTAGAAGGGCATTTCAGTAAACTCCTGGACTTGATTCCACGTGATGGATCGACGGTGGATTTAGCTCCTTTGTTGAAACGATTCGTACGTCTCAATGCATAGACATGGTCCCTATGGAAAGCTGATTCAGAGTTGGCAGGTTCTCGATACGTCTACAGAATTCATATTTGGAAAGTCTGTCGAATGTCTTTTGCCTGAGGCACCTTTCGACTCCAAGCATTTTCTGGACTCCTTTGACATTTCCATGCGCGGCTTAGGCGAGAGGTTACTGCTCGGCAAATTCTCCTTCATAAAGGGACGTGATCAGAAATACAAAGACGCAGTGAGCGCTGTTCATGCCTACATTGATGGTCATGTCGAGAGAGTGTTGTCCGAACGAACAGACCAGAAGACCGAGAAGTCTACTACGGACTCCAAGGAAGAGCGCTACATCCTCCTCAACGAAATGGCAAAGGAAACACAAGATCCTGTGGAGCTTCGATACAGCTTGCTAAATGTGTTTTTCCCAGCCCATGACGCAGTTGCTGTGACGGTTAATAATATACTATTTCATCTTGCTCGTGAACCCGAAATCCAGGCCAGGCTTCGAGCAGATGTTTTGGCGGCAACAGAGTCGCAGCCGCTCAGCTTTGAGCTTCTCAAGTCCATAAAGTATTTGCGCTATATATTCAACGAAAGTACGTTCTACGCACGCCATTCCCATTAAGATACCACCACTAATTAATCAGATGTCCGCCTTCATACTCATCAAGGCCGCCTCCTTCGAATCTGCCACAAGGATACTGTCCTCCCCGTCGGCGGCGGCGAGAAGGGAAAATCTCCAATACTAGTCAGGAAAGGAACAAGCCTTCAACTTCACACACAGGCCATGCACGTAGATCCCGAAATCTGGGGAGATGATGCCCACCTCTTCCGACCCGAAAGATGGGAGACAGCCCGGCCAACATGGGAATACGTACCCTTTGGTGGTGGCCCACGTATTTGCCCTGCACAGCAGATGGCCTACACGGAATCGGCATATATTATTGTGAGATTTCTGCAGGAATTTAAAGAGATTCAGAGTCGGGACCCGGAGCCGTGGACAGAGCTGCATCGGATGATAGTGGAAAACAGGAATGGCGTCAAGGTTGCACTAATCCCGGCGTAGAATGTCTTTGTTGCCTAGTGTACTTAATTCGAGTCCTCTCGGTAGATTTAAATGGCATCATTGTGATTAATCAAGTCATGTCGATCAGTTTCTCGGCGGCTAAACGTATGGACGACAGTGTTTGGTCCAAGATCCAGCCTTGCCATAACCCTAACTTCCACGTAAGCTGCATGCTCATGCACGGTCTGTCACTCTTACAGCCCCCACATTTAAAGAATGCTAGAGTGAAATTTTAGAAATTGGGGTCCTTTTCAGCTAGGTTAGGTTTTACGAGAAAGTTTCAGAAAAATTAGTTCATAATTATGCGTTCTACCCCGTGGACCTTTCATCATGAAGTTGTATGCTGGTATCTTTAGTGCAGCCTTTTAATCGTAGCTTTCCGAAACATGCAGACATGGCCCAGGAATACAGTTTATTATCTCAAGATGGTACAGGAGAAGACGAGGAATGTTCGCAGCGATCCCGTTCGTTGAGTCTATCAAAATGGCAAGCCGTTGCTTTTCTGGCGGCACTGATAATTTCCATTACGGTGAATATAATTTTTGTTGCAAGTCTGTTATGGAGCCCAAACAATGCCTCCTGTAGTGGCACAGCTTATGGTAAATATATGTTATCCACGCTCAGAGATGTTTACTGGCTAATTGCCACATGTATATAGCCGGCCTTGTCCAGAATGTCTCGATGTTCTGGAATCGCACCACGCCGTACGAAGGGACTGATGCAGAAACCGATAAGCTGTGGCAGGACATTACTATCGATCATGGAATCGTCGCTTTATCAGACAAATATGCCGAAAGCAAAGGCTTACCCAAAGCGCGTCGGTTTCCGTGGGACCACTCCAAGGGTCTCTATATCTTGCAAGGTTATCACCAGTTGCACTGTTTAGTAAGTCAACTTTTATCTTTTTCCCTTTTCTTTTACTACTGATCTGACGCGCAATGAATTTCAAAGAAACTTCTCCGAACCTCGGTCATGGAATTGCACCGTGACCAAAACCAAACAGTACCCTTTGGCCATCTCGTCCACTGTCTCAGTCTCCTAAGAGACGATGTTATGTGTCACGCAGACGATACCCCCGACGGCGAGGCGTTTGCCTTGGAGCCCATGATGGAACCACGATACAGACAGTGCAAGAATTGGACGCAACTAGAGTCATGGGCAATGGAGCATACCGCTTGCTACAGTCTACGGCATTCGTCGTGGGAGGTCGCCGGTAGTCTGGAGCGATTCAAGTATTGTCCCAAGGGTTCGCCTTATGTTGAAAAAGTGAATAAGGCTTTTGGGGAGGGTGCGAATGTAGATTATTAGGTATCGAGTAATATAGCAATAATTTGTGTATGTGCAGAATAAATTTAGACCAGTGCTTTTTCAGGAAGTCAACATTTGTATATTTTTTTTCTAAATAGTATTCTTCTATTTGATCTATCTAATCACAGATTCAAATGTTCAACCAAACGATTCATGTCCAACATGAATTCGGTCGTAGCTTGTTATACACACACTCATAATGCATTAAACGCAGTGTCATGGAATCCTGTACAATCACTGCCACTCGTCATTCAAACAGGCAGTGCTGACTCCGCAGTCACTGGGCACAGTGTACGATCTGTTGGGGTCGTCTTCCCAGGTTATCGTTCCACTGCTGTTCTTGAAGTACTTGTACTCGAAAGTGGAGCCTGCCGGTAAAGTGAGAGCAGTGTACCACAAGTTGTTGACACTACGGTAGTCTTGCGCGCTCAGCAAGATAGCGTCGGTAGTGGACCAGTTCTTGAGGGCCTCGGAGCTACCAGATAGATAAACATTTTCGCCCTCGTTTGTCGAGACAATTTCTTGGAATGTCACGGCCACTTCGCTCGGGGCAGAGCAAGAAGGGCGTGAGCTAGACGTAGGCGCAGTTGGCCATGAGGTCGCAGTTGCAGACTTGTAGCTGCCAGTGGCCGGCGAGGCAGAGCAGGTCGAGGGGACGCTGGCCGCTGCGCTCTCGCCCCATGATGCTGGGACCTTGGAGGCTCGGCGAGAGGCTGCTGTGAGCAGCGCGGCGTACGACCAGGTCAGGCCCGAGGCGGACATGGGAGCGCCATGGTCACGCTGAAACTGCTCGGACAGGGTACCGTCGCTAGGGGTGTATTTCGCGACAATGCTCAAAAAGCCGTCTGCGTAGGTCTGGACGGCGGAGACAATGTCTTTGTATTCGGAGGAATCGGACGAATATGAGCCAGTTGCAGCAGAAGAGTATATATCCTTGAAGAAGGCCAAGCTGGTGCTTGTGATATTGATGGAGCCGATCTTGTCCCACTGGTAGAGGGCATCATACAGCAATTCAGCAGCAGCAGAAGTTGCCAGGTACCAAGGGTTTCCACCCTGGAAAACGTCTTCAGGGTACCGGCCAATGGCGACAGCAGAGCCAGAGCTAATGTTGGCGTTGATGGTGAAAATTTTTCGGAAAGAGTCGACAAGGACCTTGTGACTGGCTAACGATCTCGCGGAGCAGGGCTGGAATGTCACATCGTCGCAGTCTGCCTTGGGGTCAAAAGTGGCAATGATACCTATGGCCGTGTTGACATCGATGCCTGAGCGGCCATTGTCGGCAAAGTTGGCGACAATAGATGATCCGTTCCAGTAGGACTGCAAAAAGCAGAGGACCTGAGGTGCCTGGTTGGCGCAGTCATCGCAGGAATGACCAAGAGACTTGGCCAAGGCGTCGCCTTCAACGAGAGCGCGGTGCTGAACCGCGGTGGCGAAGAAGGACGATCCATCAGTTTCTTCCCAAAGGTCTGAGTGGTATGTATCAGCTGCAAAATCAGAACTCATGATGAGGATCAAGTCTCACCGAATCCGGTTTTGTTCCAGTACTGCGCAACATATGCCAGATCATTCTGCACGATCGGCCAAACAATGGAGTCTGCAGTGGAGTTGTCCCCATTGTCCTGGGATATGGTTAGTTTGGCATCATCAGGTACTAACTTCCGATGCTTACAATCAAATAGTTCGCATACGCAATCATGGCCGTGGCTCTCAGCGCCGGTCCATCGCGCTGGGGACGGCCCCAGTCGCCCGTGAAAGCAGTTGCATTGACCATAAACTTGGGCTCTCCAAGTCCGGAGCCATCAGACAGGTCGCCAGACGGGTTTGAGATGCCCTGGATTTTGGCAGACGTGCTGATGTACTCTTTGATGACGGATTCCAGATCTGAGTTTCCTCCGATAAATTCATTTACCAGACACTTGAGAGTGAGAGCAGAGTCTCTGGTCCAAGTGTACCAGTCTAGGAGGGGTTAGGTTCCATGAAATTCTTTAATATCGGTTTCTAATAAGTCTTACAGTTGGGATCAGTCTTGCTAGGGCTCGCGACAACAACACCCTTGCTGATACCCTCGGAATATGCGCCACTAGCGCCAATGTTGTTCAAAACACCTTGTAGAGCGATAGGAGTTTCTGTCGACAGAAACGAATCCAGCGATCCAGTCGCTCGGGGAAATAAACCGGATGTGGCCTGGGCAAGGCCCAGGAGACCAAACGCGGCCAGAGCAGCAGCCATGACCGAAGTATTGGCGACTCGCGATAGTATTTTCATGTGAGGATACAAACTTAGGATGTCGCGTGTAAGTTGGGAAGAGGATAAAGTACGTCTATCGCATAAAGTAATTACTCTATTCTTTGACACTAACAATCCAGGAACGAGCAGAGGCATGCAGGCGATCAAAGCTTAGCACATGATAATCCCTTGCACATGTTGACATGCTATGAGTCTTTGATATGATATGCTAGACTAAACGCCTACTACGACGTTCTCGCGTCCAATGACGTCCAGTAGCCTGCACAGCGCAAGGAGATTGGCTCTCAGGCTTCGGTGGGAGTGCCGAGTCCGGCATTGCTCATCTCTTCCCCACACGGGGGCCCTGAAAGTTGATGATCGTCTATCCAATGTATCAACCAGGTCTGGCGGTGTCTCCGTGGCCTGCTTAGCGGGGTGGTAGTCCTCCTCACAGCGACGTCGTAGCTATGGGTCCGCTCCGCGTGAGGTTGTATCCATTTCTCTTGCCGGGCGCTACTGCCGTGGTCAGGCCTGCTGACTGTATACTCGAGAGTTTATATCGACCGAAGGAGATTTGTTCTATCTTTCCGGGGTTGATAAACCATTTGACGGAGCACACCGGGGGATGATCGGAGGCCCTGTCGGAGAAAGACAAGATTATTCTTCGGGCACAGGGGTTATTCCAGACGTTTGGGCTTTAGCTGGTATAGGGCGGGCTATTAACTTATCAGCGTGGCTAACACTAATTAGAGCCTAGGGGAGTCCGATCATGGGGCCGTTCAAAACGCGCCATGATCCATCTGACAGGCTAAACATGGCCGATTTGTGCGTCTATTATTGGCGATCGCATAGAATATGGATGTTTTAGGCTATTAGTCCGCCCGACGCTGGCATTTTCCTGTATCAGGGGTAGTGAACACTTGCAAAGTACGGATTGCCACAAGGTTTTAATGAACTTCCAGCAATTATAATTGTGATTATTATTGCTGCAGCCTGCATGATGTATAACCATGCATCGGCACTTAACACGCCCGCAATTTATAAACCCCGCAAAAACAAGACATTCCATGTGGGTTCTAAGCATCCTAGCCGTGGAAACAGTGGAAATTGAGTGTCATAGTATTCTTATGCCGGTCAGAAACTAAGCGAGAATTTCGCCGTATCGCCGACTTGTGACGACATAGTTTATAGATTCTCTCAATTGGGCTGTCCGATGACTATTAGTTGTGTTTAGAACCTTGGACAGGGTTGCGGCAATAAGCATAATTATTGAGTGAATGCTATGCACGTCAGCCGGTAGTCGAATAAGCGCCCTTGCTGACCCTGCTAGTACTCAACTACCATTCAGTGGCATTCAACATCGCCCTATCAATATTAATAAATCGGGGTGGGTAAACATTAATTTCTTAAACCACCGGCACATTGATGCAGGTTTCGTTCGTTTCATACCCCATTCCGATCAATCGATGGATCATCATTTGGGATGGGACAGGTCTGAAGGAGCAGTAAACATTATTTAAACATTCAAACCCCCGTCGTAATCTTCACAACGTGAAAGTTTAACTTCGAGTGTTCTATCTGGTAGCCTCTGAACCTTTAAAATGAAGCTCTCACTCCTTGCAGGCATCACCGCGGCAGCCCTGCTGTCGGGTGTTGCCAATGCAGCGACGCCTGATGACTGGCGTTCGCAGTCGATTTACTTTCTTCTGACCGACCGATTTGCGCGGGCTGACAATTCGACCACTGCCACTTGCGATACAAACAACGGAGTAAGTCTTTGAAGGCGTGGCAGTATACAGTTGCTGACGACTCACACGTACAGGTGTACTGCGGCGGATCATGGCAGGGAATTATCAACCAGGTAGGTACTTGGATTCATGTAGCAAACCGATTTCTAATGAAATATAGCTGGACTATATCCAAAATATGGGCTTTACGGCCATTTGGATTTCTCCCGTGACAGAACAGTTGCCTCAGACCACTTCCGATGGATCATCATACCACGGATACTGGCAGCAAGATATGTAAGTGATAAGCATATCAACGCGATCAGCATCATTGAGACTGACCTGTATAATAGCTACTCGCTGAACGACAATTTTGGCACTGCCGATGACCTGAAAAACTTGGCCTCGGCGCTGCACGACCGAGGAATGTACCTGATGGTTGACGTGGTGGCGAACCACATGGTACGTCTTTTCTTTTCTCCTCTTTTTCCTCTCGGTCTGGGTGATCTAACCAACGGAAAAGGGCTATGCTGGAAACCCCAATGATGTGGACTATTCCGTCTTCAACCCATTCAACTCCCAGGACTACTTCCACTCGTACTGTGCGATTACCGATTACAGCGACCTAACCATGGTCGAGCAGTGCTGGATGGGTGATGACACTGTGTGTCTGCCCGACTTGGACACGGAAAGCACCGACGTGCAGGACATTTGGTACAGCTGGATTGGGGACCTTGTTGCCAACTACTCTAGTAAGCGGTCCAACCAGCCCGGATTGACAACATTGAAAACTGATTGCCTGCTTAGTTGACGGCCTCCGTATCGACACCGTGTTAGAAGTCCAGAAAGATTTCTGGACGACATACAACGAAAAGGCCGGCGTCTACTGTGTCGGCGAAGTCGACAACGGCGACGTAACGGTCGCCTGCCCCTACCAGAACTACTTGGACGGCATCCTCAACTACCCAACATACTTCCCGCTTATACGAGCATTCGAAAGCAGTAGCGGCAGCATGTCCGAATTGTCCGACATGATCACCTCGGTAAAGTCTGACTGCTCAGACACCAACTTGCTGGGTAGCTTCAGCGAGAACCACGACAACCCGCGGTTTGCCTCGTACACGCAGGATTTCGCGCTGGCCAAGAATGTGATTACATATACGATTTTGTCGGATGGCATCCCCATCATCTATGCGGGTCAGGAGCAGCACTATGATGGTGGCAATGACCCGGCTAACAGAGAGGCGACGTGGCTCAGCGGATACAACACCTCCGCAGAGCTGTACACGTGGGTTGCGAAGATGAACCAAATTCGAAACTATGCAATCCAGCGGGATGATTCATACACCACTTACAAGGTAAGCCAACTCAAAAAAAGATCCGCAAAGAATATGTACTGATGGAAGCAGAACTACCCAATCTACCAAGACACCAACAACCTGGCAATGCGCAAGGGCAGTAACGAAAGTCAAATCGTCACGGTCGTCTCGAACGTGGGCGCTGAGGGTGGTCAGTACTCGCTGACCGTCACTGGAGCTGGTTACGCGGGCGGCACGGTGCTCACGGAGCTGGTCACCTGCACGAACGTAACGGTGGAGGACAGCGGCGATATTTCGGTGCCTATGAACAGTGGCTTGCCCAGTGTGTTGTATCCGGCGTCCAAGCTGAATGAATCTGGACATCCTTGCTAGGTTCAGGTTTGTCTGGAGGCTGGCCACTGGACTTGGGTGGTTCATGTTCAGGTCCTTGTGTGTTTAATGAAAATGTTAGTCTAGTTGATTATGCGGGCAGTAGTTGTAAATATCTCGCAATATGTGAACAGAATGAATGAATTAATGCACTCGAGCATTTTAGTAAAAAAAAAGGCTTTCTACCGTCGATAATTGTTGAATGACCAAGTTCACTTGGCGAAAACCCACTGACAAGACAACGGGTATCTACGTACAATCTGACAAGCCATCCCAGACTGTTCTATGCATATGTCTCAAAAGTTATTAGTTACACAACCCTTGTCACGTTGAACAAACACCATCGACTCGAATTTTCTTTTTTTTTTTTTTTTCTGTCTCCATGAGGTGCTGTCCTACAATGTGCATGGCGTGCGTGGCGAGCGTGACGTGGGTAGTTGCCCGATTTGGACATGTCAGTAGTCAGTAGGGTTTGGCGGGTCAGGTGATGACAATGAATAATACGTAACGATGAGCGCGGTTGTTACTTGTCACTTGGCGAGCTTTTCTCGTCTTTTTTTCTTGTTCTTTTTTTGGGTTACAGAACAATCACGCCACCATTCGGAGAATTATCACCTGCAGTGCAACAAGACCGCAAAGCGACCGCTGTCTGGATTTTTTTGACATGCGAGTTACACAAAGTCGAGAACTGCCGAGAGGACTAACTGTTTGTCTAACCTTTGCTGGATGCTTTTGCATTGGATGGTGTCTGACAGTGTCTTGTGTTGAAGTGAGTGTCTAGATTGGTCGATGATAATATGCAGACAAACCTCGGTTCATACAAGCAGTAAAACATTTGACGCAGAAAGAAAGACCGAAAAAAATCACCAGTCGTTGTGTTTAAAGAAATCACGAATCAGTACAAGAAACAAATCTTACACATTGCTATACTCATAGGCAAGGAAACAGTAAATACTCACACTCGCGTAACTGTATACATGTACAGCTGTGATTTTTAACCCTTTCCCCATCCTGCCGAAAACGCAAAACCCTGATATTTAGTTTTTCATCCTAATCGTAGTACGACCTAACGTCTGTAAGACTGACTACAGTGCAGCCTGCAGGGGAACCCTCAACTTGTGACCCCGACCAGACCAGACCACACCATATTCTTACACAAGGTTTTTAATTTTCCAAGATCAATTTTCTTATCTACCGAGACTTCTTTGCTCTATGATGGGTCGTACAACCGGTAAGTGTCATGCAACGGTCTCTATGTAACCGTCGCCATGCACAATTTCCTCTATCCAGTCGGAGAATTTTTGGGGGAGGTGGTGGCAACTGTCAACTCAATTTTTTTATCCCTCTAGTCTAAGACGATATTTGACGTTTGTTCATGTGTTACAATATAATCGATGCACTCGGTCTGATTGGGGTGGTCATGCTGGCGAGACGCTTGTTTCGGCGTCCGACTTCAAAAGCCAAGATGAGTAAGTGACAATCACTGATAGAGTCATATTAGGCTGGTATCAAGAAAAACTTGCAGGGTGCCATATTTAGAAATGTACTTTGTAAGACTCGGCAATGTATTTCATGTCGGCACTTTACTTGAGCTGTACACAGTACCACGTTGCCTAGCCAGATGCACGTATACGACTATGTAGAGATTGAGTATACAGACCTAAATCCAAATCCGGTCAATTAGGATCCACCAACGTTTTTCTTTACAATGCTATTTCGTGCCCAACATTGAAATCTCAAACTCAGACATGACTCAACCATAAACTCTAACCTTTTGGGTGTTGCAGCTGCCACAAATCCCAGCGAAAATAATGTCGGCGGCTATACATATATCAACACCGAACAATCCCAACTCGCGTGACAAGGTCATTTAATCAATGTATGTACCCGTCATCTACAAATTCCCAACCGTCTCACCACCACTGAAAAATACACCAAATTTTGAACGTTTAATTAGTACGTCGTACAGGACCAATTTCAGCCCCAACCCATCCCAACTGCCACTAGCGATGCAATCCACGTGGTCTACCAACACGCAAAACCCGATCCAACGAGCAATCAATACGAACTCTCCAAACCCAATAGCCACGTCCCAGGGTCACATATGTAACTTTAGGGTCTTTTGCCTGCATTATTGGCACCGTTAGCAAATACTACGTACTTACTGCATCAGAATGTGGAGCCCTGGTCCGATATAGTAAGATCGACTATTGCCTGTATGCGGCTAGCCTAGTTATAATGGTATTACGTCATCCACTCAGGACTATTGAATGCAAAAAAAATATATAAAAATAAAATAATATTGAATGGAATCAGTAAATCAATGCAATGGGAGATATAGGAAATAAAAAGGGTATCATTGACATCCTCTCAGCCCCTGCGCCATACATAATAGGTAGATAGTATAAGCATACAGAAGAAAACAAAGATAAAACAACGCGCTCAAAATGATATAAGATCATCAATCAGTCATGAAAAAAAAAGAAACGAAAATCCCAGAATCAATAATTCAATCTCGCAGCCGTCCTAAAATGCAAGTTGAACGTGTATGTAATTAAAAGTGAGATAATTGGGCGTAGCAGTGGTATTAGGTGATATTCGATCAATGCAAGATGGTGATATGTCGCCGAGCAAGTGTATCTGGCAGTCTAAGTCGCTGACTTGATGTTTTTGTGTTTTCTGGGGGGTTTTTTTTGTGATTTTTCATGTTACTTTTTTTTATCCGTGATCAACCGTGTCTCGGACGTGTTGGGGACGAAGTCGATCCCGGCGACGAGACCCCCGGGTCATCACTCATGGGCGAGCCTGATCGATGGTCGTCGCTGTTACGGATCTGGTTGCGCAAGGCCGGCAACTGGCGCCGGCGAGCGTTGATAAACCAATTGCTGATCTGGTCCTCGTTAGTACGTACTCAAATCCTAGCTTGAACTCAAAAGTTTCCACATACCTGGCTGATCGACAGACCCGTCCGCGACATGAACATCTGCTTGTCCTCCTCGGTCGGATACGGATGGTCGAGATGGTCGTGGAACCAGGCGCGCAAGATATCAGTCACAGGCTTGGGCAGATTGCCTCGTCGTCGCTTGCCGCGCGAGTCCATCGGTTCGCCAATAACACCAAACGTCGACGCGGGCAGGGTGTGGTTGTGAGTGTGATTCATGGGCGAGTACTCGGACTCGCTGGCGTACGAGGGCGGATACGGGTGTCCGCCGTAGCCCTTGTTTTGAGAGTGACTGTGGTTGTACATGGCTGGCGGCGCTCCTCCATTGCCACCACCAGCTGGACCAGAATAAGGAGCGGCGCGGAACCGGTCGTCTTCCATGCTGGAACGCCCGCCGTACACCGACTCAGGCCCGGAGCGCGGCGCTGCGTCGTAAGCGCTCATCGGACGGTCGAGATGTCGCCCAGAGGCGGCCGATTGGAGATCTCGCAGCGGCGGTAGAATGGGACTAGGCCCACGCGAGGGATACACAGAGCCTGCAGTCGGCGTGCCCGGCGGAGGCAGCGCCTGGCCACGGTGCTGGTGCTGCTGCTGGTGCTGCTGCTGCTGCTGCCTCGACTTGTTGAACGAGGCAGCTTCCGGGCCGGTGTGAGACTGGGCATAGTAGGCGGCCGAGTCGATTTCTTCGTGTAGATGAGGGGGGAGAAGCTGAAGAGTCAGTACAATTGCGAATAATAAAAATAAAGAAGTATATACCTCTCGAAACGACGGAAGCGTCTGGTTCCGCGACGGAGCAATATTGCTCGAGTATGAAACAGCCATGTTCTTGCGATTGTGTTCTGGCTCCTGGCTGTGTTGTTGAGACATGCGGGGAGACCACGGCGGCGATATAAGGGGATGTCGAGGGTCACAGACTGCGTCGTGCCCAAACCATTCGAATGCTGCACAGCTGACCAGAAGAGCGGGGGTACAGAGCAAGAAAGGTCAAAAGGTCGTGGTGGCAACTGCTGTTACCCCGTATGTAACAATCCAGAAGAAAGTCCAGGTCTGGTTCTACGTGTCCCACGGTAAGGTGCTGGAGGGGAAGATGACGATGATAACGATAAGGAGGGCGTGAGGAAGAGAGTAGAGGGAATACGAGTCAGGGATCAGGAGTCGGGGCGAATGAAAACGAAAACCGAAAAGGATTAAAGGGAAAGGAAATCCAAAAGAACCCCAAAAAGAATAACCCAAGAATGAAAAATGCCGGAAGTGACAAGAACCAAAAGGCAGTACCAACAGGTCCAACACCGTGGCAGCCAGCGCAAACCAAAAGCGAAACAGGTCGCAGCTACAGCTTACAGGGACCAGCCCGGTAAATAACTTAAAAAGCAGATCAGGCAATGTCAGCCACACAGGGCGTGCCATCTACCAGCGTTAGTTCGTCCACTAGTTCTGGCCGTACCCAAAATTCTGGCAATGACAGAACGCGAGCGAGCCAAGTGGCCGGAAATCAAGGTTATGCAAGGTCGAGAGTCGGAGCGTTTTGCATTTGTTTAATTATTTTATTCTACTATTGGATTTTCCTATTGTTCTATCGTTCTGTATTCTGTTCTATCACTCTTCTCCGTCCCAACTACTACGTACATACAAAAGTCCGGATCACAAAGGAGCTGGGGGCTGCAAAAGGATTAATTCAGAGGGCGCCCAAAGTCGTTTAGTCATTCTCGAATGGGTGGTGGAGCCGGTTCTCTCATTTTTACTAAACTAGTCAGTGCTACTCCGTAAAGAGGAATGACGATCCAGCTGTGGAGAGGGTGTCTTGAACTGGGCATCGGAGCATCGTGACTGGCTTAAGGTTTGACAGATGTCGTGCTATCGAGTTGGTGGTATTTTTGACAGTCTACTTACTGTACATGACTTGGCAATTATCTGTTGGTAATAGCACACAATATACAGTATATACAGTAGTATACAATAGTATACACATATCGATTGGCATACGGAGTACAATGTACACAATAATATATACGTGTGTTTAGTATGTTTGTACGTGGATATTAAATTACTACTCCGTACCAAACAACCGGATCGCGGACCCGACTCACGGCGGATTTCCCGATCGGGGCAATGATGCCCGTCTGTTGGGACTGGCTACGCGCCTCGTGGTTGGGCATGAAAATAAATAAAAGGAATCAAAAATTCCCCAAAAAAAAACCAAATCACATAACAGTGTTGTAATTATTGCATCTGTACCGAGGACCAGTATGCATGGAGTGTGCATGCCCCAGCGCTGCCTTGCGGAGATGGCGGCTCCTCCGAGTATTTGGTACTTTCAACATTGTATAAGAATACGTAACAGGTAATTATCATTATAACAACAATGTTCAATCTACACGTCTGCTTGAAGAATAATAGTATTATTATTATTATAAGAACTTTATAAATGCCAGGATCAACCCGGCTGACTACCTACTAGTCGGATCCTCTAGCGCTGCTTAGCAGAACTTACCAGCATGTTACTACGTATATACCAGTACTATACGGAGTATACTAGTAATAATACGCTAGCGAACAGCCGAGGTGCAGGTCCTTATGATCGTGCTGCACCGCCAATCAGCCACGAACACCCGTTCGTGCGATCGACCAATCATCTGCACATTGTCTTTGTATGTACAAATATACATACATAATGATGATTAAAATTAATTATATACTGCTATAGTCAGTATATACAGAGAAATGTGTATTTTCTCAAGTATCGCTTTTATTCTGGCATAATATATTGTAATGTATATACCAAAGTGACAACCTGCACAGCCACACAGCCACACCCACCCGCCTAACCACATCCGGCTTGGCCTGCGTCACTGTCAGTGTCACTTGTCACTCTGCAGCTAGTACTAGTGTGTGCGAACTAGTACTAAGTAGTACTAGTCTGCACACACTAGTACCCAGCAGTACTAGCCCTATTACTACACAGCATTTTGCCTGTATTGAGTTTTACTGATATGTACGTATATCCGTATCGGCTTCTCGGTACCCCGTCGCATCACCAGCTCTGTCTAGCTCGTGTCGATCTGCCTTGATCGCCCTTTGAATTTTATACGGACGGCTAATTGATACTAATATTGAGAGCTGCTAGAGCCAGCCTAGGAGCATACTGTTACAGTGCAGCAGTGATCACTGACCACCGTGGCAAATTTGAAATATGAAAATCATTAACGCGGATGTCTGACCTGACACACCGGTATATCTCTCTTTTTTTTTCTGTCCGAAATCCTTCACGCTGCCTGCATATTCCGATTGGTTTCCAGAATCTTTTTTTTTCTTGCTGTCTGTCTGAAATGACAGGAATGTCGCTGACGATCGATCCCCATCAGCCGGACCGCCCAATCGGACCGCCCGCGACGTCATGTATCACGATTGGTATGTGTAGCGAAAAGTTTAAAGTTATATTATTGTGGCCCTGAAATTTGAGATTTGGAATTATGATCGTACTTGACAAGTTCTGACATAGTTGACGAATTCCGGATCCATGGTTCAATTGGCCCTCTCTGTGCGGAATCCCGGCTAGTTTCCCAAGGGCTCCGTAGTTGCTAGTATACGACTGGACCGAAACCAGATGTGGAGCTAGTGGAGCAAACTGTCAATAATGAGCAGCCACGTAACGAGACCGAAAGCTTGAGCTAAGGCTGGTCTTTTTTTTGTTTTGTGGTTTTTTTGGGGTCGAAAAACGAAATCGAGCGCGCTCTGACAGCAATGACACCTTCCTAGGCGGGCTGGCGCCGGAGATTTCTCCACTACTAATAATCAGGGAGTCTCCTGATTGTGATTACAGAGTATAGAGTGCTCTCTGGTAGCTGTGTCTATCAACTTAATACGTACTGTTGTATATCCTGACATAATTATTACAGAAGACACTGATCGATCTGGCACGAGCCCTGCATGTCATTCATTAGTCAATAAAACTAGCCAATATAGCCAGCAGTAGCACTTCCATATTCAGAAGCTGTCCGAGCTAACGCCGAGGCCATGTGGCGGACCAACATGCCGATGAACAAAAAACATAGCAAGTACGGAGTATCCGTATTAATTAAGTAAAACTGTCTTAAGTTTCTATCCCTGTTCCCATTCTCGAGTCCCAGCACAGTGGATACGCCTCCCGATCTCAGATCTGGTTTTTTTTTTTTTTTTCGTTCTGCAAGATCCAGAGCCCCTCTTTTTTCTTGCTTTCTTTTCTGGGTCACGGTCTAATTAGTACTAAGTACCTACACACCTACTCCTCTTTCCGGACAGTGCCCGGACTGCTGGTATGCTCGAAACCTTGGTTCAGCAAATCCAAACAAATCCAAATGCATGCAGAGGGAAAAGCGCTCCACTCCCTAAACTACTACGCACATATCTGTCGCTGTCAGTCTCTTGCGGAAAAGCTGTTCCGTATTTCGGTAACTTTGTAATTAGTAGAAAGTTTTGTATTCTTCAGATGCACCTTTTGCCTTTTGGCCGACCCCTCGGTCGGTCGATCATCCCCCTCGGTGGACTCCTTAAAATGACAGACTAGTTAAGCTACTGACTCATTTCCAGAGATTCGTCTTTTTTTTTTAGTGCTAGCTAATCAGCGATACGCAGGTACGAAACTCGATTTACCTTGAAGGTTGAACTTGACCTTTGAAGGGAGTACGTATCCGTGCTGAGCAACTCACTCGTTACTAAGAAGAAGAAGCCGATGAGTATGTACAGTATGGACTATGGAGTAGTCTACATGTCACACGAACCCTTGCGTGTGGCGCATGCTGCATATCGCATCGCATCGCATCGCATCGCGCATCGAATCTGCCAGACCTGCCAGTGCTGCGCCACCTGTGGCAAGTGACAATACTATACAGTACTACTACGTTATCGGCATGCCTGCGCGATGCAAGGACATTGTGGCATTCCTTCCTGTGTTTCTATACAGCTCAAAAGTCCGAGAAGCTCCGTAGGGACCTGTGCTACCAAACAACGTATGTACGTGCGTAGTACCGCGTCTGCTTAGGCAGAGCAGTTAATTAGGCAGGCAGGCAGCTAGGGATCGGTCGATCCAGCACGGTTTATCTGGAGATTTTTACTACATGTGGACGCATGCGCCAATACTAGTAAAATACCAATGGCAGCTGGGGCTCGTGTGATGCTTTCTGATCTGTCATATTCGTGCACAGTAATGAAACCACACTATCCGTACTATAGTCATAAGCAGAGCAAATAACACGGTGGGTATGCATGAATCCAATATTCTTATTATTGGGATTTTTTTTTTTTTTTTGGCTTGTTCCTCGAGATTTAATATTTGTTGTTGAGTTCAGGCCACGGACTCGTGTCAGGATCGACATTGAATTCAATTTTCTCTGCCAAGCTATTGCCTGCTGCCTGCCTGATCATTGATGTCATGACTTGTCTCTTTTTGTTTTTTTGTTTCTTTTCCTTTTTTTTCCATCCACTGGTGCACACTGCTTCGATCGACAGCGGTCGGAGAATTTCACAACAGTCTTATTATTAAATTAACGGAGACGCCGTAGTACAAGCAGCTAACAAATTAGTATACGCTACTGGAAAAAGCATTGAATCAAAATCTGATCGATCGGCATTGAATCCCAGGTTGTACAGAGATTCAAGGTTCAATTGAGATGGAGAGGCGGCGATTTTGGTGATATGTCGACTTTAGGACTGCATGGGTGCCTGATCACCTTTTTGACTAGAATTCGATACAAAGAAATAATGTTGGTTATAGCGATGCAATAGGATAGTTCAGTGTTTGTGCTGTAAACATTTTTACTGTGTTGTATAGATTAATTTATGTATTTGGTAGTCCAGAGCATATCAAGATTTCAGTGTTGAGCTTTCTAAGGACATGGACATTCAATGTTTAGTGCGAAGCACCAGTTGACGTGCAGTGCTTGCATGGACATGTGCCAATATCATCAATTTCAATGTTGAAGTGATGTATCAAATGATATTCAATGTTACATGTACCGAAGTAGATAGATATATATATAGACTCATAGTCTTCAAATGTCACCAGTGAACATTGAAACAACATTGGAAACATCCCTTAATCTGTGGCAGTTGACTTTGAACATTGAATGCTGTATACACATCAACACACTGGTGCCAGCGCTCCTCAAATATTGTCACCATTATACTCAAAGGGACTTCCAGGTCAATTGAAGTCATCAACCAACAGTAAAGGAAAGCAAGATACTGGCAGCCGTTTGAATCTAGCAAATATGAACACCAGAGGAAGAACAGAGCTGGGCTAAGTGACCAACTAATAATATGTACACTGATGTAGAGGCATACTCCCGATGCATTCAACTTGAAATTTTAGTTTCAATTGAAAGAATAAACAAGTCAACATGTGAACATTTGAAAAAGCGCATTTGGTCGACCATTTCTGTCATTTGCAACTTTGGAGCGAATTGTCTTCAAAAAACTACATGTATACCCCTGTGTGCGAGAAAATCAATTCATTTGGGAATATCAATAATCATCTCAACATATAACTTGTTTGAACGTTGATCAATTGATGTATCCTTAAGTGCATGTAGTCTACACAAGTCTTGAATATTGAATAATCAAGTAATGCGTGGAAAATTATAAACACAAACGTTACCTCCATGTCTTGCTCGGGTTAACCAGTCTATACATCTAAACACAAAAAACCTCCTACGCCAGACTATGCAGAGACAAAAGAAAAAAATCGGGATAATGTACATGTACACCAGATACCTCGCTCTCAGAGAAAACTTTGACAAAGATTTACCACGTTTCCTATATCAATTAGTTTCATGCTCGTCATCTTGAAAGAACAAAACTTACTGCAATATACTGCCCAGCCTCCTTCTTGCGCGCCCAAAACTCAGTCGCTTCGGCCTCATTGAGATTACCCTTGGCCATAGCCACATCTACCAGAGCCGCCTCAACGCCCTCACCCATCCCTTTACTGCTACCGCACACAAAAACGCGGCCGTCCAACGCATTGATCACGAACCAGACGAGGTCTGCCTGGTGACGGACTTCCTCCTGCACGTAGCGGCTCTCGCCCCGCCGGCTTTGCACCACTTTTTTCACTTTTTCTTCGTCGACGCCCCATTCGCCGCTGTACAGTTCGTCGAGAAGTGAATCGCGGATGCCCTGTAGAACCCATACTTTGTTCACGCAGTTGGCGGATTTGAGTCGTCGCTGCACGAATCCGCGGAACGGCGCGATGCCAACACCAGCGCCAATCAGCAACATAGGCCCATCAAGGACAAACTCGCGTGCGAGAGGGTTGGCCATTAGGCCGCGGAACATGGGGATGTGGAGATCCAGGGTCTTCGGATCGATGCCGGCGCGCTCGGCGGCGGTGACTTGGTCGGCGAGGCGTTGCAAGAAGCCTGACCCAACACCGCTGCGGGTGCCGTGACGCCAGTCGTCGCTTTCGTGTACGCTGACAGCGATTTCGATGATCCGTCGTTTGTCGCCCGTGCGGGCTGTGCATTCGATGGTTGGGTCTTGGGATAGAGAATAGAAGCGCGGCATGAGGGTGTTCAATACCGACAGCAAGTAATCCAGAGGCGGGTGTGCGGACGGGAATGCTTGGAGCAGTTGCTCAAGAGTGACATGAACTCCCGTGCGCAAGTCACAAAACGTGCCCTGTCCCTGCGCAGAGCACAGATACATGAGAATCTTCTTTTCGCTCGGGTCCGAGGCATACTCTGCCAGAACGCGGAAAAGCTGCTTGGTAGGAGGATAGCTCTGGATGTCCGAGCACCACCGTAGTAGCTCTCGTCGAGTAGTCGTCAATTCGCGCGCTTTCTCGTCGCCCCAGATGGTCGGCCAGCGTCCGTTGGTGGTGCGAACAGTAACCTTTTTGTCTCTAATGGACTTGGGAATACCCAAACAATTAAACACGCCGTCGACAGCTTCGTCGCTGTTCATCGGACACACGCCAATTGCGCCGCCAACGACAAAATCGACATTACCGCTCTCCTCGGGATAGTCTGTCACGTCGATATCGAAATGATACGTCTTCTTCTCGGCACCAGTCTTGGTGAGTTCACGTGCGTGGTGCAGCGGCGCACGAAACACGTCGTATGGCGGGTGAGGCTGGACAAACTGCGGAGGGTGGTCTTGAGGTCCCAATTTGGCATCAACAAAACCAGCCGGGACGGGCGAGAACGAGACAGTCTTTTCTGGCAAATCAACAACACTGGTCAATTCACTGTCCAGTGCCAGACGCCGGATCTTCAAGTTGAGACTGCGAAAGGCCTGGTTGTCTGGTGTGCTGATCGGGTTGAGGATTTCGTTGGTGGTGGTGGTGGTGGGCAAAGGCTGTGACAAGCAGCAACCCCCTCCGCAGCACACTTTTTCCACCAGCTGTGTTGTCCCGCCAGTTCCAAGATTACCCAAAATGCGCTGCACGTCCTCTGAGCTCTCGGCAATCAGCGCAGTCGAAGCACGACGCCTCCGCTCCGTCTTCATGCTTTTAACATCGAGATAGGTATTGTGGTGGTCGTCGTCGGAGTGCTCCGTGACGGGGGTTTCCGCCGAGTCTGAATCGCTTTCGGAGAGACCAGCGACGGACTGGGACGACTGGGACGCGTTGGACACTTGATTCAGAGTCATGGCTTTGACGGCGTCGGCCAGGATGGGCACGCGGCGGGGTTCTTCAGGGATGGGATTATCGGGGTGTGACGTAGCCGAGACGGGGATACGCCCTCGACCAGCGGGGGCCGAGTGCACTGCGGCGGTGGACATTTTCGAGGATGAGAGATTGGAGACGGCGTGGACTTTTAAGAAATGTTTATCAGCGTCCTCCAATTTTCTATAAAGTTGAGTTTGCAACGCGGCGACCAGGCCGGGTGGCGAGTCGGGACGGGTCGGGCTCGTATACACCGTATACCGGCAGGACAGTTGAGAATTGAAGAGTACATACCCATTGAAGCCGATGAAGTGCCAATTGCAATGTTGATGCCAGAGCCAATTGCCAGAAAACGAGCGCTGGCAGGGAAAAAGAGCGCAGGAATCGGGCGATTGAGGAGTGGTCGTCTTACCGAGGCGTACACGGTGGCGGTACTTTGAATTTCGTCTTTTTGAGGGCAGGGGAGTTCTGAGGACGAGGATTTAAATTGAGCAGGACATGAATAAAACAAAAATCAGAAAACGGTCGATCGCATAGGGAAGAATGCTGCAAGAGAGGAGAGATAAAGAGGAGACAACGTGGTGAGGAAGAAGAAGAAGAAGAAGAAGAACAAAACGGGGGGAAGTGGATGCTCCGTGGCGGCTGGGTCCGAATCTGATAAAAAACTATGGGGGGGGCTGCCCCGAAAACGGGCCGGTATTTTGGTACTTGGATTACGGTGCTCTAAAAAATATAGTGATTTTTATTGTAACCCCTAGTTATGACAATCATTTCTTTGACCTATATTTATTCTAGTGATTGCAACTTATTATGTATGCATGGTGAGCTGGACACCCTGCCTGGAAACGGATAATCGGTCTAGCCTGAGTAATCTCAATCTTAGTCAGTCTTTGCAAACTGAGTAAACAATATTGAGCTGACAAAACAAGCCCGACAATCGCACCTGACAATCATATTAATGATAACAACAGTACATACCTGTAATATAATAATATTCACCCAGAATAATACTCAGTGGTACAGGTACAGTAAATTAAAAACGCTTGGCAGCCCGAAACCGGCCGCCCGGCATGTACTACGGCGACACTAGCAGCTGATGCAATCTAATCTGATGCATCTGATAAGCGGTCTGCTTTTTTTACCGCTTTTCTTTCTCCTTTCTTGGTGCCTTTTTCTCTAGTAAATATATAAATGATTATAAAAAGTATACGAATTGTCAATCAGCTATGAGCGCTCTCGTTCTCATTAATCTGTCCATCTATCGGAGAATATAGAACATACTCCGCAAACAACAAAGAATCATACCGAAGATGCGGTCGGTGGTACTGACTAGTAGTTCTACGCAGACTCCACCGCTGCGTCTGGCCAGGGCGGTCTCAACAAAAGATCAGATAGCAATTAGCGTGTTGGTTGCATTGTTAGTCTGTTACACAGGTGTAATCTTGCTTCGTCGATCACATGAGTTAATGACTGTCAAGATGAGAAACGTCGCACATTTACAGTTTCTGGCGTACTCAAAGAATTGCTTACTACTACTAGTATGTTTGAAATACTGACAGTATATCAGGCCCAGTACTGTGGTAGAGGCTGGTCTTTTCGAAAATCGGATTCATGTGCATTGCAAACAACTAAATCTATATCAAGGATGTCTTCCAGAGCGCATCCACTCCCCTCAAGCCTGCGGGCGTCTAAACGGGTGCGCTTCGGTATTTCTACACTTGTTAGCCTCTAACAAATAAAGACCGAAAAGAAAACTCACAGCACGTAGTCATCCAAACTCACGACATCCGGCTCGCTAAAGGTCAAGTAGAAATACTTGAGCGTCTCCGCCAGCCAGAAACTCTCCATCTTGTCCGACTTGCGCGTGTCAATGTAGCGCACGTCGGCGATGCCTGCGTGTGCGATTTCGGTGCGTGTCATCTTCTCGATGCTGGTGAACATGCGCCATGCCGCGTCTTGCAGTTCCTTGTCGCCGGTGATGCGGTACAAAATGAATACGGACTCGATGGCTTCGGGGCTGTAGAGAGTCAGTAAACAGTTAAACTCGAACAGAAAAACAAGACCTACCGCAGAATATATTTCGGATCCGTCACGCGAGTCATCCCCGGCGGAAGGCCCAGCTTCTCGGCCATTTCGCGCGTCGACTCGTCGTCGCCCGTGCTACCGTGGTTGTTCTTGCGCACATCCGCCAGCCACTTCTTCTCGTCCCACGAGCAAGTGTCCAGGTCGTCGCACACGCTGGTGTGGAAGATCTCCGGCATCAGGCCCGTCGCCATCGAGTCGTACGCCCAAATACATCCGTCCACCAATTTGCGCGCCGTCTTGATGTCGGCCGGCCGGTCGAAGATCTTGCCTCCAATGCCAAACATGCCGCCCACGAAACATGTGAGATGCTGTGCTTCGGCGTCTAGGCCAGTACCCGTTTTGGTGCCGCTGAAGAGAATGTCTTCTCCGTCCTTGGTCATCGGGCGGAAGAGCAGGTGCTGCCGGATAGGACCAACGGTCGCTTCGTACATCTTTTGGTATTGCTTGGTACGGTCTCCGAGAAGAAGATGCTGTTTCGGAAGATACTCGTACGTCGAGTCGGCCATGCCGCCCAGGGTAAACTGTCGGCCACCGAAACTCAGATTGTCGAGGTCGACAATCATCGGCCACAGGCCCGGAATAGCAGTGTTCATCTGAGCCTTCTCCAGCTCGTTGGAGACGCGCTGCACGGCGTCAAAGTATTTGGGATCTCCGGTTAGCTGAGTCAGTCGTGTGAATTCGAGACACAAGGATCCAACTTCGGCAAGCAGTGTGTTTTTCGCGGGCGTCATGGGTTCTCCTCGCAAAGATCTAATTTATGTCAGTCAGTCACGTCAATCTTCATTCAGCAAGGCAGGAACACACTTCTTCCAGTCCCAGCGGGATATTTGCATGTGGTTCGGCGTGTCAAAAGCGCCATACACCAACTCTCCAACCTCTTGCGCCTTCTTCAAAAGCACCGGA
Source organism: Talaromyces sp. R2412 (assembly GCA_023626135.1). Lineage (NCBI taxonomy): Eukaryota > Fungi > Ascomycota > Eurotiomycetes > Eurotiales > Trichocomaceae > Talaromyces > Talaromyces sp. R2412. Next base: position 146,448 of record JAMAGK010000042.1, on the reverse strand, counting down.
TATTTGCCCTCGGACAAGTCGTAGGCAGCCATAAACCCACCCATGTAGCGAATAGTCGTTTCAAAAACGTTGATATACTGGTCGCTAGTCGTACTAAAATCAATCTGATCGAGCGCATCAAGCGCACTCTCAAACTCATCCTTCATGCCCATAATCAACAATGTATCCAGCGTATCAACAAGGGTAGCCGCCCAGCCAGCAAAACTATTAGTAAAGCCGCCGGAGATAGGCGACACCTCGTCCTTTAGCCACGCGTATTTTTTGTATCCGGCCCAGGCATGGTCAAAGGCTTCCTTGACGGCCGCCTGTCTCTCCAGGCGCCGTTTGCGATCCAGCGGCTTTTCCTTGGGGAAGTCATACTGGATCTTGGGGATTTTGCCAGGGTTTCCGCTCGGTAGCTCAATGTATGATTCTATGGGGTATTTCTGAGGGCGTGTCTGCCAGCGCGTGGCCGAGGTGTCGGACTGCGTCGAGGAGGAACCAAAATTCGTATCGGGGACATCGGAGACATCCAGCTGGGGCAGCTCGGGGGGCTCGCTGCTTTCAAAGGTGAGGTATATAATAAACGTCAGAACAAAGGCCGGCACGACCAGACTCTTGCGTATGAAGGGCATCGTGCGCGGGCAGCCTTTATCGAAAGCCGACGACAGTGGGCAGCATTGATGTTCGTCAGGAGAGCCGCAACGAATCGAATTATAATGGGTATCGCAAAGACAAGACGGCTCAGGGAGAATGTGTCATTTCGCGCTGGCCGTAAGAGAGCGATGGCCGAGTAGATAGAGAGATGCAGGCTGGAGATGTAGAAGTCGAGGTGTTCATTACTAGTCAAGGTGAATCTGGGGCGGAGGGCACACGACCGCCCTATCGCAGGCCGCCGTGCGTTGGGGCTCTTGGCCGGCATTTAATCTATTGCATGTCTGGGTTCGACAGAAGCTGTTTAGGTTATTTTATTGTAAATATTTTTGCAAAAAATTGTATATATATATATGTACTCCGTATGTATGTATGAAAAATCCCATTAATTAAATCAAAATAAAACGCAGCTATTTTGTTTGATACACCATTCGACAGGCATTCTTCGTGGTCCGCGGACCCGAAAATAGCATGCTCCATACAGGACAAGATATGCAGACACTCCTACAAAGTAGTTGTTGGAATAACAATAGAACATTGAAAGTGCATCTTCAGCCTTTTTTTTGACCCCGGCAAAAAAAAAAAAAAGAAAAAAAAAACGTTCAAATTTTCAACTTGGCGGACTGCCATCGCTGCGAATCCAACAAATTTCTACGGAGGCAACATGTTGGTCATTTTTTCCGACAACGTTTACAGGCATTTAAAATCGTCATTGTCAAGCTAACAGAGTCCAATTCTTGCTTTAAGTAGGTGTTGAACGGTCATTTGTAGTTTTTTGTTTCAACTTCATTCAGCAATTGTTTCATTTTCGTGAATACCGCAGAAGAGAGAAGTGGCATTTAGGTCTATTCAGTATCAAGACACCACGACTTCAATGCTATAAATAATCATGATATTTTCTATATGACGTTTGCACCAGATATCTTAAAATGTATTCAGAAAATGTATGTAGTTTTACTTAATACAACTTCAGGCAGCGCAGCCAATCGGCCGTCTGCCGGGCTGCCCCACTGCAGCTCGACTTGCCCCGTTAAACATTGAAGGCTGACCAGTTCTATATCCATCACCCATTACTTGCCCTCCAGAAAACCTCACCACACGACACTTTACTCTGTGAAAAGATCTTTAAATGACTGGCAATCGCTGGACCAACATATAACACAGGCATTACCATGCCGCACACAGGGTATTTCTTCACCATCACCTTTATCAGACAATTTGACAATGATACTAAACTCTCCCAGCATCTTTTTCATCCCCTCCAGCCCCAGCGCCCCCAACATCGTAGCCAACCTGACCGAGCGCCTGCGCACCGTCTACGGCGACGAGGTCGTGCCCATAGGCCGCTGGGGCGTCGAGCACAAGCTCATGAAAGACACACCCTCATGCCTGCCTGCCTCAGCACATGCGCCCAACCCGGTACCCAGGGCGCGCTACATGCAGTTTCTATCGACAACGTCACACCCCAAAGTCGGATTTATCTATGCATCAAAGGATGATCCCCAGCCGACCCAGCAGCAGCAACTGCAGCAAGGAGGTGATATGGTCATGTCGGCCGTGCCCATTGCCTCGTCCGCCGAGCTGTTTCGCCATTTCGTGCGCGCCTGCGAGCCGCTCTGGTGTCATCGACACACAGTCACGGTGACGGGCAACATGTACGACGTGGGCGATTTCCGAGTGCGATTGGGTGAAGTGCGGCAGACGCAGCCGCAGGTTCGTGCGCGAGGGACGATTATGGAGGTTGAGTGGAAAGGCGTATCGTTGATTGCTGCCGCGACAAAAAAAGACTCGCAAGAGGAGAATGGTGACTCAAATTTTGATGATGACTACGTGCCTACAGAGGAAGAAGTCGACGCAGAGTATACGCAAATCGCACAAGTGATTCGAGAATTCTGGGCTCGACTGGACATCGCCGACAAGACGGCGCGAGAATCCATCTTGGTGGCTGATGTGGGCAGAGAAGTACGACAAAAGCTACATCAACGGCGACAACCAGGCTGGGCAGCGAGAGACGCGATACGGCGACGGAAAAGATTAGAGGCTTTAGCATTGGACCGCAGCTGGGGAGGCGCGGTGGCTCCGCTGGAAAATGAAGACGATGTGGATGCCGGCGTCGACCTTGCCAGGCAGTACATGGAGCTTTTCCGCTTCAACCGATAAGAGTTATTTTCTTCTAGATATATCATATATATCATTGGCTTTTGGCAACTGTAATACAGGGAAAATGAACGGTATAGAAAAGAAGAATCAAGCCGAGGGCGTATTCGCTCAAGCAAGAATATGACTTGCGAGTAAATTAAGGATAATCGCCAGTCAGAAGAAAAAACTATGATCGTTACTGCATATCTGACTTGGCTTTGAACGCTCAAGACGTAAATGGACGGATCCAAGCAACGGCCTAAATTAAACACCTGCCTAGTAGTAGATCATGGGGCGTAACAAGGAAATCACAACCCGTTATATACCTCCAGACCAAAGAAAAACAAAAAGCTAGCAATAATCCACTATTTCTGCATCATGAGCTGAACGAATTCGTTGTCTAAAAAGAAGATCAGTATACTGCTTGGAACAATAAGAATAAGAGATGTCCTACAGTCGATTCTGCCATCGCCATCCTGGTCGGCCTCGCGGATCATCTCGTCGACCTCATCGTCGGTCAGCTTCTCGCCGATCGAAGTCATGACATGGCGCAGCTCGGCGGCCGAGATGAATCCGTTGTTGTCGCGGTCAAAGACCTTGAAGGCCTCGCGGATTTCCTCCTCCGAGTCGGTGTCCTTCATCTTGCGGGCCATCATGGTCAAGAATTCTGCAACAATCAGTTTATAGTGCAGAAAAACAGACCAAAAAAATCATACCGGGGAAATCGATTGTGCCGTTGTTGTCAGCATCGACCTCGTTGATCATGTCCTGCAGTTCGGATTCGGAGGGGTTCTGGCCGAGGGAACGCATGACGGTACCCAATTCCTTGGTGGTAATTTGGCCTGAACAAAAAAGGGTCAGACACAGGTAATGTATATCGAATAGCTAAAAATCGTATTGCTGATTGGCATCGATCGTTGGGGTGTCGGTTCACTCACCATCACCATCCTTGTCCTGTACGACGATCAGTCAGCGGCTTATCAGACAACGCGGGGTCAGCGCCCGGCCAGGGCAGACACGTACAAAAAGAGAGAAGGCCTCCTTGTACTCAGAGACCTGTTCTTCGGTAAGAGAATCGGCCTACAAAAAATGTCGACAAATTGTCAGTAAGCGGTTTTTGTCTTTGCTTGGCTGCCCCGCACAGTGGGGGATGCACCACGCGGCAGCAGCAGCAGTTGTAACCAGCAGATACAACAGGAACAAGCGGTAGGAGGCAAGTATCATACCATGGTGAAAGAATATGAGGGGGAAAGGTAGCAATTCGAAGAGTCTTCTGGAGATGTTTTTTTGTCAGGTCGAGGTGCAGCAGCAGAGTTGCGTGGTGGTTGAGCTGGAGAAGAGGAGAAAATGGGGCTTGACTCGTAGTTAGGGGGAAAGCAGCATTTCAGCTGTGGCGGCCCTGTGGCGCAGCACGGAAAGCACGTGACTTGGCAACCTAAGAGTGGCTGAGCTGCAGATCTCTACAGTATTTAATTAGATAATGCATCCTGGTTTTATTATTAGATGCAATCGACCAGTCTGGCCAATGGATTGCTGCATACGTATGTACGACGCAAGGTACAAATCCTATTATGAGAAATTATGTATGTCGCCCAGATCGATGTAGTAACTTCGAGTTGTCGCTCAATCTGTAAGCAGAGTAAACACTAAATACGGTCTGGTTGGTGTGTTTTGCCTAGATAGATCCATTGTACAGAAAGAACCTAATGAATGTAAGAACTAACGCTAATTCATTATTCTCTGTCGTTGTATTCTGTTCACTGTTGACTTTCCAAGATACTATATCTCCACGCTAAACCCCAAATGGAAAAGACAGCTCCGCGCCCCCGAGCCCGCAACTTCGCCATGACATGTGAGCGCTGAGCAGCATATTCAGCTGTCCCTGTCGTCCAGAGCCGATAGGCTTGCACTCATCGACTGTCAATTCCAAGGCCATAATCTATCAGCCTGCAGCGATTGCATAAGTGCGCGGCTGTGTTTCTCCGGAGAATGATACAGCCACGAGGCCGCCGGATCTAGAGGTCAAGCCGAGAGACGTTTCTCGTCTTGATATGCCACCATGTGGCGTGACCGGACCAACCTGTATGATTGATCTTGACTATATTAAAACATTTTCTAATAACCTTTTGTACAGCTACATCTCCTACCGCCAGTCCTTCGCCCACCACCCGACCAAGAAGCCACGTTACTTTGGTCCGTCCTCGGGCTTCATCGACAACACACCTTCATCTCTCTCCGAAGAAAGACGCGGGCTGATCGCCGGCGCCGATTCTTTTGAAGATGACGGCGACGCGGTGATTGAGATGGACCTGCTTCCGCCGCGATGGATGGATATACAGGATGAAGTGAACGAGTCCCTCGCCGAGATTGCCCAGAAAGCCGCCCGGCTCGATCAGCTGCACCAGAAGCACATCCTGCCGGGCTTTGGTGACGATGCAGTCCGGAGAAGGGATGAGGATTTGATTGAGCAACTGACGCAGGAAATCACTCGCGGGTTTCATACCTGCCAGAGAGCTATTCAGCGCATTGACGGCATGGTGAAGGAGCAGCAGCAGCTGGGGGGTGTGACGCAGGGAGATGAGACGCTGGCAAAGAACCTGCAAATCTCGCTTGCGTCACGAGTTCAAGAGTCTAGCGCTCGCTTCAGAAAGAAGCAAAGCACATACTTGAAGAGTGAGTTTTTGACATTCACATTACCCGTACTTCTTGCTAACGTGGATAGAACTCCGCGAACTCGAAGGCATGGCCCTACCATTCGAGCGAACCGCAACGCCCGTCCAAAACCCCTACGCAGACCCCTCGCTCATGGAGTCAGACGCCGACAAGTCATTCTCGCAAACTACGTTACAGCAAACATCACAGAAACTCATCGGCACAAACGACGAAGCCATCGCACAGCGCGAGCGGGAGATCAACGACATCGCCAAGGGAATCATCGAGCTGTCGGATATCTTCCGTGAGCTGCAGTCTATGATTATCGACCAGGGTACAATGCTCGACCGGATAGACTACAACGTGGAGCGAATGGTCACGGACGTCAAGCAAGCAGATACCGAACTCAAAGTGGTACGTTCACTTATTTATTCTATATACACAGAAAGTGTATGCATATGCAAGAGCTAATAGTTTCAAACAGGCTACAAACTACCAACGAAGATCCACAAAACGCAAGATCATCCTCCTACTCGCCCTGATCATCGTCGGCATGGTCATTCTCCTAATATTTAAACCAAAACACAACAACTCCTCCCCGCCTCCTCCTGCTTCTCCTCCACCTCCACAAGAAGACCAGCAACAACAGCAAGAATCCCCCCCTCAACTCGCTCGAAGAGCTGCTGCTGCTGCTATATTAGATATTGATCCGTTATCAGACAATACTATCCGATATCGTCATCATCACTGGCGCCGATACGATCCACCGACATGGTCGGATTTGTTATCCGCTGGTTAATTTTATCTGCACCTTGTATTTATGGATTTTTTTTTCTGTTTCTTTTCTTTTGTTCTATTCTCTAGAGCGAAATAATTCATGTCTCATGTGGCTCAATCGAAGAGCATATATACTATTAACGTTGGAAAATTGAGCTGTGTTGTATCAACTGTAATGATAGCTTGAAAGACTTGCAAAATCAAATGTACATTGCCAGGACTATAGAAAGAAAAATCCTCCTGATTTTTGAATTGCATACAATCAGACAAGTTCCCTCATATGAGAAGGCAATAGAAACAAAGATGATATGAAATTCTCGAATATCACCCATAGACCAGAAAATATTGTGGTAGCATCTCCAGCTCTTTCGAACAGAAGTATCATTGCTGCCCCTGTCTGATAAGCTCGTCCACATCTGCATCAAATTCATTGCCGGGGAACTGTAGATCGTTTTCTTCGCCGTGACCGACTTTCCTCCGCTTCGAATTGAGACCGTTGGTAAAATCGTCGTTGTAAGATGCATCGTGTGAGATGTCCATATCATGGAAATCGGCTTGTCCGTCCATCTGATGGTCGGAGAACGTGAATGGGTTCGCACCAGGCTGCGTTGTCTCTGTGGGTGATCCTCCAGGCGGAGTTAGCGATTCTACAGGGGGCGGCGTGAGGGCTTCAATTTCTGGACGCGGCGCTTCAGAGCCGGCGTCGCCGCCATTGTTGTGGATTGCGGGAGAGCTCTCGGCGGAGAGGCCGCGCATGATAGCGTCTTCGACATCGCGCTTTCTTGACTCGGTTCCTGCTTTCTTCTCGGAAAGCTCAGCTAATAGTGAATTTTCCTTTGTGAGGGAGGCGCGATTGCTATCAAGAAGCTTCTCAAGGCCGTCGATGAGGGATTGGCGAGACTTTATTATCTCAGAAACTGAGCTCTCGGCGTTGGCCAGTGTTTTCAGCAGCTGGCTTAGCCGAGCGGCATGGACTGGAGGTGTAGGGTCTGGTGTGCTCGGATCGTTCATTTTGTCGAATTCTGTATTGGCTGCATTTACAGCGGAGCCAGTTGTCACAGAGGCTTTGGAAACGTTGACTTGCAGAGGCACGAGTGGTTGCAATTCGGGTGGCACGGATCCAGACCCAGAGCCTCCAAAGAAAGATCCTCCTAACAGTGGTTTCTTGCCTGACGAGCGGTTCTTATCCAACTCTATTTACTGTCAGCCATATTCAAAGACGAAACCTGAAAAAAGTCTTGGCACTCACCATCGACGCGAGCTTCAACAGCTTCCTGAATGGGTAGCTCGAATATAGCACGTTGTCTCCAAACCTCAACGACACGTCGCAACTTCTGTTGTATATCGTTGGACGAGCCTTTGTAGGCCACGGACAGGGCTTCTGCAATGATCTACTATCATCAGCACGCTGGTTGTATTTGTTTGTAGTGTCGACCCACCGGAGAAAATGCCACCAAAAAGTCGTCCTTGCGCCGGGCCTTCGACTGCTGTGCGACTTCTGTAGATTTGTCAATTTTGAGAATTTAATATTGTAAACGGGAGGCGTACCATTTGCAAGGTAGATCAGATTAAGACGCTTGTTTGCTGGCGAATCTCGAAGTTTCTGCAGCCAGAGCTGGGCAGTACGGTCCGCATGGCGTCTGAAATCGCAACAAAACATTAGCTACCCATTAAACATCATGCAATGGCTCAAATGGACTGACCTATGAAACATAATCCATTGTGCAACCGTCACAATGCCTTCTTGTGTTTCATTGAGCGCAGACAGCTTTGCGCGTACCGAATCGTCAGTGTAAGCCATGGCTATACAGAGTCTCAAGCTCTAGGGCCGAATAACGGATGAGTGGCGGTGAATCGACGTTAAAATATTTCAACACAAGAACGGACGGAATCTGCCAAAGCAAATTAAAGATGACAAGGAAATAATTACTTGAGTTGGAGGCCTTTCCCAAGACAAGCTCCGTCCAAGGAAGCTCCGCCAAGGCGGTGGCAGAAAGCGGTTGCCCGACACACCGACGGCTGGCCAAACGCTCCATCAACAGCAACGACCATCTTCAAAACAGTCTCCAATTTACTCTTTTTCTTTGTCGCATTGCACTTTCTCGGTGTCACCCTCAGATTACTCTCACATCGCTCTCGATAAAAATGGCCGACCGGTTCCCATCCTTAGACGACTTCAACGAAGGTGCGAAATCCCGCCTCTGGTGTATTTGTGACCAGCTAATTGACATGCTCCTCAGGGCAGACTGAGGTCGTCGAAGCCAACGGCGCCGCCGACAACGATGACTTCTTGGCTCGCGAGCGCGCCGCTCTCGGTGAAGACGCCGACCAATTCGCTACACCAAACGATCTCACTGCCACCGCCGAGGACGAGGATGACTTGATCGGAGGCGAGGCCGCTCCACAAGTTGGCTCTCAGGAACTCTCAGGCTTTGAGTCGTCATTCCCTGCAATCGAGACCGGAAATGAGGTACTGAGGCTTGCTCCCATTCAGATCAATTGTTCAGAAAGCTGACATTCTTTTCTCTTCTCAAGGCTGTTGCGCCTGGCGGAACCATCACCGGCACTGGATCCCCTTTTCCTGCCACCGGCTACTCAAGCTACGCACCACCCGAGGAAGAACCTGAAGTTGTGAAGTAGGGAAACCCGTCTGAAAGGACTGCATTGTTGCCGTTTATATCTTTTGTGTTGAATATACTTAGCTAACACACTCAGGGAATGGCGAAGCCGCAGAGATGCCGACTTGTCTCGCCGCGCCGAAGAAGCCGCAGAGAAGAAGGCTGCCACGATAAAGAAGGCCCAAGAAGACATCGATGACTTCTACGAGTCGTACGGAAACCGCGCCGACAAGGCTCGCGCCCAAACCCGCACCGAGGCGGAACAATTCCTTGCCAACCGAGAGGACACCTCTGCCGGCGGCACGAGCTGGGAGCGCATTGCAAAGTTGGTTGATGTCTCTGGCAAGGGCGTCAAGGGGGGTGCCAGTGGCTCGGGCAAGGAACGTTTCCGTGAGATACTGCTCGATCTGCGAAAGGATTCGAACGCTCCAGGTGCCTCTGGAATCTAAATTACACAACTGGCTCGGAAAAACATCCCCATTGTAATCTTATCTTATGGTGCGGGCAACGCTTTCGACTTCTTATGATTTGTTACTATTACTTATTTTACTTTGTTTCTTTTTCTGGTTCATATATCGGCAGGTAATGCAATGGAGTTCACATTTTTAAGAGCTTTACTTGACACCGAAAGATCTGTATAGTCAATAATATTCACACATGGAATAATCACGAGTGGAATCAGCATGAACTATTCGAATATTAATAGATGACGAGTGAATAATGTAAAGTGCTTTTTCATTCATGTTGCATGGCTTCTCAGTCCAGTTGATCCTCGCTGGGCTCGCCAATCTCCTCGACGACCTCTTGTTGTCTACCCTCAAGTTCAATCTCCTCGAGTTTCTTCCTGCCCTCCTCCGTGGTAGCATCAACTATCCCTTCCTCTAGACTGAGCATACCACCCTGGCCCAGCTTGTCCACGATGATTTCTGCTTCCTCGACACTCATCTTGCCCAAGACTTTGTTCACCTCGTCCAGCGATTCTGATTGCAATGCTCGCTGCAGACCTGGAGGAAACGTATCGAAGATCTTACGGGCTTCAATTTCTTCTGGAACCGTGCTATCCGCAGAGGGGATTTGTATGTTGATTTTGGTGTTTGGGTCGACGGCATGCAGCTGGATTTGCTCAACGCCTGCGGGGTCGTTTTCGGGGCTTCTGTTCTTGGCAAGTTCGGCTGCGCGTATCTTTATCTTGTTGTATGTTTCATTCACATCGTTTCTGAATAGGGTGGCAGCTTGGTGATCTTTGGTTGTGATCCTGCGAGGGATTAGTGAAACCCCTCAAAAAAAAGGAAAGGAAATTGAAGCTCACCGTTTGAAGAAGAGGGCAACGCCGTCTCGGCCTAGAGAACGGCAGTACTGAAGTAATAAACCGTGGTGCACGCATTGACGAGCATACTCTGGCTTACCATCCATCTGGCTGTTGAAAGCTTCGACCAAAAGACCGTCTGTCTCGCTCTCTGCTATGACCTCAGGGTTCTCGGAGATGAACTGTAGAGCTGATTTGTAGTCTGACATTGGGATACTGGCAAACTTTCTGGCAAGATCGCTGACCTTGACGTCAGCCTCGTCGTCTTCGTCTTCAATGTCTGCTTCTGCTCCAGAAGACTGTGCACCCGCGATGTCCCTGTTCGTAGATGCTGATGGGTTGAGAAGCTCAACCGTCCCACTGCTAGCCTTTGTTTTGTCCGCAGGGCTCGACTTGGCGACATGCGAACTGTCAAAGCCAGTGTGAATGTCACTGCTGGTGATTTTGCTTGACTGTTCCTTTTCCAACTCGGCCAATTTCTGCAGCAATTCTTGTTGAAGGCCCAGCACTTTGTCCTTGTGGCCCTGGACTCCTGTAATGTACGCCTGTATGGATTTATCCGGCTTTGACGACTCATCAATCTCTTTCTTGACTTGATCTACCAGCGAGCCCATCATCTGAGAATACTTGGGCTGCTCCTTGACATTCGCATGCACACCCGCCGGCGGAGCTGGAGGCTGGTCAGCAGCAGGGTCCCCCGCGGACTCGATCAGAGACTGGAAAACCAGCTCTTCTGAATCGCGGTTTGAATCCTCGTGTTTTTGCAGAGCCCCGAGCAGCTTGTCGATGCGTTCCAAGAGGCCATCGTTGATTATCCGCTCGTATTTCAGCGTCTCGATTTCGTGGCGTCGCTGTTCTCGCTGTTGATGGATCTGGTTCTGCTTTGCGCGGATGAAGGATCGCTTGTCGACATTGGGATGCACCTCGATGTCCGAGTCGTCGGACAGCTCGATCGCGTCCCATTTACTGTAGTCGAGCACCATGGCGAGAGGATTTCTGGCTGTGTTGGCTGTCAAGAGTGTAAACAAAAGACTCAAACAAGCACTGGAGGGGCTCGTGGAGTGGGGTTTGCAGTCCCGAGGCGAGCTCCAGAAGCACTACTGAGCGTTATATATGGAAAAGCGGAGGAAGAGAGAGTCTGGGTATGAGTATGTTATATTTAAAGCCATTATCTATATTTACGAACAGCCTGATAGCATTGAAGATCCATTCCTGAGCACAAAGACGCTTAACTCAACGACTAGAATCTTCTTTGCTTGACGCAAAGGCGGTGGCAGAATATTTTGTCCGGCTGGGCGCGTTCGCGATCGGCATTGGCCAAATTGGCCCAAGTCGGAGCAGCCGGGCTCGGAGCGTCATGAATTAGTTCTCAACTTCACTTCCTCTCTTTCCCGAGCTTGCACAGAACGACGAAGAAAAAGTCCGCTTTTTTGCTGCTGGTCATGGATATTGCACACACCGCGCTTCAGTCTACGTGATATGGGAATCTGAAACAACGATAATAACCCGAAATTGGTGTGTGCTCGGGACAAATCTCACCAGCGTCAGCCATGCGCAGCTCTAAGCTGCTGGCTGCCTTGGACCTCAGGGCTGGTTTCAGTCTTGCTCGTCCGACCGGCGCACAATGGTCTTGCGCAGCTCGTTTCGATGCCGGCCAAAGCCTCTTGAAGCTTCGGAACTCGTCGACGGTCGCATCGCCAAAGTTGCTACGCTCGAACACGCCCGGCTCGCGCTCGACATCACAAGCACCCTTATCAAACAGATACCAACATAATGCGTCTTATTCAGTGATATCGCAGCTTCGATTCTTTTCTTCTTCGCGGAACGTCAACGCTACGCAGCAATCGACACCCGAATTCGAGAAGAATGACGGTCTCAACAAGACTAGTGAGCCCAAAAAAGACGAGGAGGATGAGGGCTTTGTGATCTCTGAGAAAGGTGCACAAGCAGCCCAGATAAATCTTAGTGCAAAATTGGGCCGCGAGGCGAAAGAGCAAGGGAAAAAGCCCGCCCTGAGTGAAATATGGCGGCTTTTGAGAATTGCTCGACCGGAGGCAAAATCGCTTGCTCTTGCATTTTTCTTCCTACTTGTGTCCTCTGGTATTACAATGTCGATTCCCTTTTCGATTGGACGGATCATGGATATCGCGACGAAAGGAGAGAGCACGAATGATCTCTTCGGCTTGAGTATGCCAATGTTCTATGGTGCTCTTGCCGGAGTTCTCTGCATTGGAGCTGCTGCCAATTACGGACGAATCATCATCTTGCGCATTGTTGGTGAACGAGTTGTTGCAAGACAGCGCTCAAAGCTGTTCCGACGCACTTTTATTCAGGACGCAGAGTTCTTTGATGCCAACAGAGTGGGTGACTTGATTTCCAGGCTCAGTTCTGATACTCTGATCGTGGGCAAGGCCATCACGCAGAATCTTTCTGATGGTCTACGAGCCGCTGTGAGTGGTACTGCTGGCTTTGCTGCAATGACCTATGTCAGTTTCAAGCTATCTAGTGTTTTGGCTGTTCTTTTACCACCCATTGGAATAGCGGCTTTCTTCTACGGTCGTGCAATTCGCAACTTGAGTCGTAAAATTCAGAAGAATCTGGGAACATTGACTAAAATTGCTGAAGAGCGTCTCGGAAACGTCAAAACAAGTCAGGCATTTGCGGCAGAAGTGTCCGAAGTCCATCGGTATAACAAGCAAGTCAAGACGATTTTCGATTTGGGCAAAAAGGAATCACTCATTAGTGCAACCTTTTTCAGTACGGTATGTATATTGTGAACATGTGTTTTTGACCATGTGCTAACATGTGCCGTAGACCGGTCTTATGGGTAACATGACTATCCTTATTCTTTTATACGTTGGAGGTGGTTTGGTTCAGTCAGGCGGAATTACCATCGGAGAGCTAACCTCATTTCTGATGTATACCGCCTATGCTGGATCAAGTCTTTTTGGCCTCTCCAGCTTCTATTCTGAATTGATGAAGGGTGTGGGTGCCGCCAGTCGATTATTCGAGCTTCAGGACAGACAGCCCAAAATCTTACCTACCGTCGGCGAGAAGGTCGTGACTGCTCGAGGCCCCATCAAATTTGAAAATGTCGACTTCAGCTACCCAACGAGACCTGCAGTGAACATCTTCAATGACCTTAATTTTGAAATCCCGCAAGGATCCAATGTGGCCATCGTCGGACCTTCTGGCGGAGGTAAATCGACAATTGCCTCCCTTTTACTCCGCTTTTATAATCCTAACAGCGGCCGCATCCTCATCAATGGCAAAGACGTTTCTCACATGAATGCTAAATCATTGCGTCGGAAGATTGGCGTTGTGTCTCAAGAGCCCGTGCTATTCTCGGGTACCATCGCTGAGAACATTGCGTACGGCTTACCAGGAGCCTCGAGGTCCGAAATTGTGACTGCGGCCAGAAAGGCCAATTGCCAGTTTATCAGCGACTTCCCGTCTGGACTGGACACACATGTCGGTCCTCGTGGCGCACAGTTGTCAGGAGGGCAAAAACAGCGTATCGCTATTGCCAGGGCCCTGATCAAAAACCCAGACATTCTCATTCTTGATGAAGCAACCTCGGCTCTAGACGCCGAGTCGGAGACGCTGGTGAACAGTGCACTCGCGTCCCTTCTCCAGGGAAACAACACTACTATCAGCATTGCCCATCGGCTTTCTACCATCAAACGTTCCGACACCATTATTGTATTGGGCAATGACGGCAAAGTTGCAGAGATTGGCTCCTACCAGGACCTCAGCTCTCGACCGGATGGTGCATTCACCAAGCTGATGGAGTGGCAAATGACCGGAGGAGAAACCGTGCCTCAACCTCTCAACAAGTCACCCTCCTTTGAAGAGCAAATGGAGGAGTTGGAGAGGAAGGAAAGCGAGGGTGAAACCGAGGCAGACCATGAAGATGAGGAATCTGCACAAAAAGTTACCAAAGAGATCTAGACATCTAGATATCTAGATGATCTGTCGACAGCCCAGTCCACATGGCGACCTATTCATCAGCCAATAACACCGCAGCATCAATACTTTTGACCGATTTCTGGACAATCTATCCGATACCCTGTCACCGGGACATTTTGTTCATTTATTTCTCTATTTTCTAAAGTTTGAGTACTTTTTTTTTGTATCTGTAGAGTACAGTCCGGCATTTTTCACACCTTTCTAGACAGCTTCCGGGAGGTTCACGACTCATATAAATAAATCATCTTCGCTCAAAAGGTCCCATGATTCCAAGCTAGCATATTTGAAGAAATAATGTAACAATGAGTATATATTGTGACGCAGTGATTGAATAGATCGGCAGAATACGGGGCAGTGTCATACATCTGAAAGCCGCGTGTGACCCATCGCGCCAAGCTTTCTTATCACGCGCCGGGCGGGTGCGGCGGATCTCCGCTTATCCAGATTAGACGTTCCCTTTTATAACGTCGAGCCTCTACGAAAGCAATCATGGCATGAATTATTATGTCTGGTAAACTTGAAAGAAGCAGTCATGATTAGAAGCCTATCATCGAGGCTTTTCGCCTCCCGCCCGGCTTACGAGCCTGTCGAGAACGACGAATTGCTGGCAGATCCGGATCGAGAGGAAGATGTGCAGGACACACCACAGTTGGATGAGCCACCGAGGAAGCAGTTCTCGTGGAGGGATTATTCTGTGTTTCTGTTGCTTGGGATTACGATGTTGTGGGCTTGGTGTGTCTCTCTTTCTTTTTACACTTGTATAAAGTCATCTAACAACGTTTAGGAACATGTTCCTCGCCGCAGAACCGTACTTTCGTCGTCGATTCCGTAACAATCCATGGGCTGCAGAACACTATGAACCATCTGTTCTGTCCGTCTCAACAGTGACCAACTTGTTGTGTGTGCTTGCGCTCGCCAAAATGCAGAAGAATGCTTCCTATCCGATTCGCATCGCTTTCTCGCTTCTCGTCCTCACCATCGTGTTTTTCCTTCTGGCCATCTCGACAATCTTCTTTCGGGGCGTTGCTGTTGGGCTGTATTACATCTTCGTGATGACAATGGTACTTGGCGCCAGTTTTGCAACAGGCATGAACCAGAATGGTGTCTTTGCATATGTTTCGGGTTTTGGACGTCCCGAGTACACCCAGGCAATCATGGTTGGACAGGGTATTGCCGGAGTGCTCCCATCAATCGTTCAGATAATATCAAATCTGCCTGTCCCCAAAGTGGATGAAATAGACGGCGATAAAGGCTATGCGAATTCGGCACTCGGCTACTTTTTGGTTGCAGTTTTCATTACTATCCTGGCGTTCATGGCATTTTTAAATCTCATGAACCGGACTGCTGGTTTGTCTTGGCTCAAGAGGGAGCTACAACAAGGCACAGATCAGCTTAGCGCTGCCGGGCCAGATACATCAGGACCACACAAGAGCGTTGGTCTTTGGAAGCTTTTCCTACGACTGAAATGGCTCGCTCTTGCGGTCTACATGTCCTTTGCTGTGACCATGATATTCCCGGTTTTCACAGCCCAAATACAATCTGCACATGACCCAGCAACGCGCTCTCGTCTCTTCGACCAGGAAGTATTCGTGCCTTTGGGTTTCTTGTTTTGGAATATGGGAGACTTGGCCGGTCGTTTGGTCCCGTTGATACCATTCTTTGCCAATTCGACCAAGCAACCTCGCACTCTTTTCCTTATGTCTGTTCTGCGCTTGGCTTTTATTCCGTTGTACCTGTCTTGCAATATTCGAGGTCACGGTGGCTCTTCCCCTTTCGCCAATAGCGATTTTCTGTACTTGTTTGTTGTACAGTTAGGCTTTGGTGTGACGAATGGCTTCTTGGGAAGCGTCTGCATGATGGGGGCCGGCCAGTACGTCACTGTTGACGAGCGTGAAGCAGCTGGAGGGTTTATGAGTATGATGCTTGTTGCTGGACTGGCAACGGGCAGTCTTCTCAGTTTTACTGTTAGTAATGCATAGGGTTGTTTTTCTCTGTCGGCGTTGGTTAGCGGTTTTTGTTGAGATATGGTGCATGCATCATTGCAAATCGTTTCGGGCTTTTTGTGGAGATTTTCGGATTTATAGAGCATGGATACAAATGAAATTTTGGAATATTATTGCTTACGTTTAGGATTTCCCTCAAATGGTCCGGTTTAAAGTCAAGCTTGAACTGGTATACATAGAAAGTACATGGTACAGACTCCAAATGTTTGACATCCCTCATGCCTGATAGCAGCGTTTTTGCGGGCAAATCAATTGATCTGGAAGTCCGCCTGAAAAACAAATAAACCACCACAAAAAAAAAAAAAAAAAAAAAAAAAAAAACCAAACCACGCGGAAAAACACACACCAAGAACCGGGCCTGGGGGTTGGGAATTATTTGA